>CM070820.1:2234617-2784617 GCA_036326025.1 Chrosomus eos
ATGCTCGATATTGTTATCGCGGGCACTTCAAAATACCGTGAAAAATAATAGATCAGAATTTTGATTTTGAAATTCTGTTTAGTTACCAAATGTTTTGACAATCACAATTACACATATTGTTTTTTTACGTTTATCTTGTGCAATTAAGATATCGTGATAATACCGTATACCGTGATAAAAGCTCAATCAATTAATCCAAGCATGAGCATTTGATACCAGCACATGGCACAATGCATTAATGTTGTGGGAACGTCTTCAGCATAAACACAATTAATCAGCGTTGCAGTTCCCTAAAAAAAATAAAATAACGTGGATTGCAATTGTGCTGTAATACAAGTTTTCTGAAATGTCATGTTTACATATGGAAATGAGACATTGTCTTATTAAAATTCCCTCAAATTGCATAACAGAAATCTTAAAAATTGGATAAAGCCAGGTTCAAAAATATAATTTTTTTGACGTATTAAAGGTTTTAACAGAACATATTTTGTATTTCTCCTTTAGTCACAGCATAAATCAGCACATACTCTCATCAGACAGAAACAAATACATTCTCTTATATATGGACAAACCCTTCAGAATATAGATTTTTCTGTATGTAAAGCTGCTAAAGTGGAGATTTCAGACTTAAACTCACTGCCTTTAAAGATATGGATTGTAATTGAAATTTAAGTGCAATAAAATTAAGAGTTAAATGTGTATTTTGGATATCTTCTTTCCACTAGCCTGAAAGAAACAAAATGGCCATTGCATGAAAAAAACAATGGTTTTGCATGTTATATCTCACAATTCTGACTTTATATCACACAATTGATATGCACTTTTAATACTTTTGATATTAAACATAGTAAACAAAGTCTCACCTTTCAAATTTGGTCATTTTTTAAAAGAAATATAAACAATAAATACCGTTTTGTGGCTCTATAATGTGCCGTGACAGATCGGTGTAGAACATCAGTTAAAGCTACTCGTGATCCGATCATCTCTTCCTTCTAGTTCATTTATAGCATCAAATAAACATGAATTAACATAAGAAGGAATGTTGTTTTAACCGCTGAAAGGCGTCAGTGCACTCCGTTTTTCAAGTTCAAATCCTCCCATGTTAATCTAATATCTCTCCTGACTGCTTTGTCGGACAAAATGGCGGATGGTGAAGTATGATTGGCCAGATTACCTGTCAATCAAGCTCCACGCGAAGGGTCAATAGAGAGCCTAAGTCCCTCCCCTTCCGGTTGGCCACCATGGGACCTAAACTCGGAAAAATATTGTATGGTAGTCAATGGCGAGAGACAACAAATTTTTTTATCTCGTTTGAATTGTGCCTGAATTACACATATGATGTTTGGCAATTTAAACGATACATTTTAAAGTAAAAAAAAGTTGCAGTTTGATGTAAAACTGTTGCGATATAAGACTGTGAAAATACGTAATTACAAAGACTACAAAACCCAAAAGGCGCGCATGAGACGGCATACCTTTTCTCTCAATGAATGAAGCTAACTTTACTGAAGGTAACATCTGACATGTTTTCTATAGTCTTACCTTATAATCGTAACGTTTCGCCGTCATGTTTTGTACCAGACTGCACACAAACGAGCTTAGTGACGAGACGAGAGATGTAGTTCATTGCGCGATTTTCACATAAATCTAAATGTTACTCTTCTGTTTTATGACAAACTGCGACTTTCTTGACTTTCATAATTATCTTTTAAATTGACAAACATCATATGTGTAATTCAGGGCACAGTTCAGACGGATAAAAAGATAACTTGTCTCTCCCCATTGACTTCCATGCATATTTTTTCCGAAACAAGGTCCCATGAGCCGGAAGCGGAGGGGCGGGACTTAGGCTCTCTATTGTGAGATAAAAGGCTGCAATTATCTTTTAGAAGGTTTTATTCTGTGGCAGAAACAAGCTTACATATAAATAAGACATGTGAAGTGACTCAAACTCACTGCCTTTAAAGATATGGATAGTAATTGAAATTTACAGTGTCAAAGTGCAAAAAAATAAAGAGTTAAATGTGTATTTTGGATATCTTCTTTCCACTAGCCTGAAAAAAAGGCCATTGCATGATGGTTTTGCATGTTATATCTCACAATTCTGACTTTATAACACACAATTGCAACTTTATATCATGCAATTCTGACTTTATATTATGCAATTCTGACTTTATATCATGCAATTCTGACTTTATAACACACAATTGCAACTTTATATCATGCAATTCTGACTTTATATTATGCAATTCTGACTTTATAACACACAATTGCAACTTTATATCATGCATTTCTGACTTTATCTCCCAAAAAGTCAGGATTGTGAGACATAAACATCCAATTCTGAGAAACAAAGCCACAATTATCTTTTAAAATGTTGTATTCTGTGGCAGAAAGAAGCTTACACAGAATGAAGACGTAATGGAAGCAAAATCTCAAAATTGGCGATTGCATGAAAAAACAATGGTTTTGCATGTAAGACATTATTTCCTGAGCAGCTTTCATGCAACTAATGAGTGTTTTGATGTCAAATATGAATTGAATGAGAATCATGTCATGGAATGCGATGGAGTAAATGCTGCCAGAATGGTTCTTCTGTGAGTGTGATGTTTGAACTCTTGGCATCTGAATGAGGGGAAGTGAAGTCTTGCGTTAACTGGCCATATTGCTCTGTGTCATTAGGTGAGGAAGCTCTCACCATGTACATGGCCAAGAACAAGCTGGACCGGAAGATGGTCAACGCCACCCAAGGAGTCGAGGCTCTTCACCAGCTCGCCTCCTCGTACTTCATCGACCGCGACGGCACCATGCGCAAACTCCACGAGATCCAGATCTCCAGCAACGCCATCAAGGTGAGAACGAGTCATGAGCACTAAAGACAAGCTTATTTACACTGCAACAATGCTTTTTTGCTCATGCTTATTTTTGTCTTGTTTCCAGTCCAAAATATCTAAAAATATATCTTGAAAATTCTTGCAAAAAATCTAAAAAGGGTATTATTTCTTTGGATAAGGTATTTAATTAAGGTATTTAGATACAACATCTAAATGACGTGAGTTTTTGCTTAAAACAAGAAAAAATATATGGCAATGGGGTAAGAAAGAGTCAAGAGTACTAAAGACAATGCAAGTTTACTTACACTGTAAAATGCAAAAAATGCTTTTCTTACTCATTATTTTTGTCTTGTTTCCAGTCTAAATATCAAGAATGTTTTAGATCTTTGGACTGGAAACAAGACACAAATACTGAGTAAAAAAACATTTTTTGAATTTAGATTTTTTTTCTTTGTTTTCTATAAAACAAGAAATAATATAATTCATCTAGTAAATGCATCTTGATTGATTTCATATACTATGGCAATTCAAAGTGCTTTACACAGAAAGGAATTAAAATAATCACAAAATAAAAGCAAGGAAAATAAAAAAGTTATAAAAGGAATTAAAACAGTAAAAATATGATACACAGATAAACTTCTCATCTGCCAAAACACTGGTGTATCATATTTTTCACAATTTTCCAACACGATTTCACAGCAATTCGTACAATTTTTACGAGGTGGCTAATTCATACGAACTAATACTACCTCACTCGTATGAATTAGTAAGAGTTTTGCTAAATCGTACATATTTGCCCAATTGGCATGAATTTATACGAATTACCTACACCTGACCCCGCCCCTAAACCTAGACATCACGTGTGTTTAGACAAATCATACGAATTAGCCACCTTTTAATCACTCGTACGAATTTGTACAAATTGATTCGAACACGCCATAAGTGCACTTACGCCGTGCGCTTTAAACCATGAGCTTATATCCTTAAAATAGGGCCCTGAAACTGATCACATCAGATCACTCCAAAGGCTAGTCCGTAAGCGCTAGGAATGGAGAGAAACATCCTCGTCCTCCTCCATTATCCATCTGTCCGTTGAGCTCTTCTCGCTGGAGTTGACAGGCGTCTGAAGAGTTTCTGGCACTCAGGGCTTGAGGAAGCAGGAAGTCAAGCATGACAAAATTAAACAGAATTGACAATAGTTGCTGAGTCAGGACGACAGAAAGAAGAAGCAAACGCAGCACTTCTCATAGACACAGACTCAAAGCGACTGACCTGACCGACTACAGTTCATCTACATGTGTTTCAGCTCATCTATGCTCACTACTGCTCATCTACATGTGCTTCAGCTCATCTATGCTCACTACTGCTCATCTACATGTGCTTCGGCTCATCTATGCTCACTACTGTCTCATCTACATGTGCTTCGGCTCATCTATGCTCACTACTGTCTCATCTACATGTGCTTCAGCTCATCTATGCTCACTACTGCTCATCTACATGTGCTTCGGCTCATCTATGCTCACTACAGCTCATCTAGATGTGCTTCAGCTCATCTATGCTCCCTACAGCTCATCTACATGTGCTTCGGCTCATCTATGCTCACTACAGCTCATCTACATGTGCTTCAGCTCATCCATGCTCACTGCAGCTCATCTACATGTGCTTCAGCTCATCTATGCTCACTACAGCTCATCTACATGTGCTTCAGCTCATCTATGCTCACTACAGCTCATCTAAATGTGCTTCAGCTCATCTACATGTGCTTCAGCTCATCTATGCTCACTACTGTCTCATCTACATGTGCTTCGGCTCATCTATGCTCACTACAGCTCATCTAGATGTGCTTTAGCTCATCTATGCTCACTATAGCTCATCTACATGTGCTTCGGCTCATCTATGCTCACTACAGCTCATCTAAATATGCTCATCTACGCACACTACTGCTCATCTACATGTGCTTCAGCTCATCTATTCTCACTAATGTGCATCTACATGTGCTTCGGCTCATCTATGCTCACTACTGCTCATCTACATGTGCTTCCGCTCATCTATTCTCACTACAACTCATTTACATGTGCTCAGCTCATCTATGCTCACTACTGCTCATCTACATGTGCTTCAGCTCATTTATGCTCACTACTGTCTCATCTACATGTGCTTCAGCTCATCTATGCTCACTACAGCTCATCTACATGTGCTTCAGCTCATTTATGCTCACTACAGCTCATCTAGATGTGCTTCAGCTCATTTATGCTCACTACAGCTCATCTAGATGTGCTTCAGCTCATCTATGCTCACTACAGCTCATCTACATGTGCTTCAGCTCATTTATGCTCACTACAGCTCATCTACATGTGCTTCGGCTCATCTATGCTCACTACTGTCTCATATACATGTGCTTCAGCTCATTTATGCTCACTACAGCTCATCTAAATGTGCTTCGACTCATCTATGCTCACTACTGTCTCATCTACATGTGCTTCAGCTCATCTATGCTCACTATAGCTCATCTACATGTGCTTCGGCTCATTTATGCTCACTACAGCTCATCTAAATGTGCTTCGGCTCATCTATGCTCACTACTGCTCATCTACATGTGCTTCAGCTCATTTATGCTCACTACAGCTCATCTAAATGTGCTTCGGCTCATCTATGCTCACTACAGCTCAGCTACATGTGCTTCAGCTCATTTATGCTCACTACAGCTCATCTACATGTGCTTCGGCTCATCTATGCTCACTACTGTCTCATCTACATGTGCTTCAGCTCATTTATGCTCACTACAGCTCATCTAAATGTGCTTCGACTCATCTATGCTTACTACTGTCTCATCTACATGTGCTTCAGCTCATCTATGCTCACTATAGCTCATCTACATGTGGTTCGGCTCATCTATGCTCACTACTGTCTCATATACATGTGCTTCAGCTCATCTATGCTCACTACTGTCTCATATACATGTGCTTCAGCTCATCTATGCTCACTACTGTCTCATATACATGTGCTTCAGCTCATCTATGCTCACTATAGCTCATCTACATGTGCTTCGGCTCATCTATGCTCACTACAGCTCATCTACATGTGCTTTGACTCATCTATGCTCACTACAGCTCATCTACATGTGCTTCGGCTCATCTATGCTCACTACTGCTCATCTACATGTGCTTCGGCTAATCAATGCTCACTACTGCTCATCTACATGTGCTTCGGCTAATCAATGCTCACTACTGTCTCATCCGTGCGTTTGGGTGTCTGGATCAAATCCATTGTGAAAAAGAAGTGTGCTTAATGGTATTTAATGTGCACTTAAAGTGTACTTCAGTAGGCTAGTTTATTTTTTTTTTTACTTGCAGATGATGTAATATATGAATGAAATTAAAGAGTGCACTTAATGAGAGTACACTTCTGTCTCAAGTACACTTTGATATATTTTAAGTGAACTAAATTGCAACTTCACTGCAATTATGTAATTTGAAATTTTTAAATACATGATTAAAGTATGTTTTGTTCACCATAAATTATTGCCGGCACTTTAACCATATTTAAAAGACAATAAAATTATTTATAAAATTACATGTACTTAAATCCTACTTAAGTGGGTCGAAAACTATGGAAGCCACAGAATAAAAAATAAAAAAAAAGGTAATTGTGTCTTTTTATCTCATAATATAGACTTTTATTTCTCACAATTGTGAGTTTTCGCAGACTTTTTATCTCAGAATTGCGTGATATAAAGTTGCAATTGTGAGATAAAAATTTGCAATTATCTTTTAAAATGTGTTTTTTTTTCTGTGGCGGAAACAAGCTTCCATAAAACACTCTAAAGTTCAACTAATTGCATTTAATATAAATTTAAACTATAATACATTTTCATTTAATTACAATTAACATACAGTTAAGTGTCAAAAAACATATTTAGTTTGCACAATTAAAAAAAAAAACTATATTATTTCTGTAATTGTCAGGGTTTGTGCAGGTGCTGAAGACGAGGACACGAAAGCTTCAATATAAATGTGTTAATAACAAAATGAAAACTTTCCAAACTTAAACAAGAACAAAACTCCAGGAAATCAGAAACACACAACCATACGTAGACGACGATCGACAAACACTGGGAGAAAACACAGGGCTTAAATACACTTGAAATGATTGGATAATTAACTGAACACAGGTGATGAGACTGAACACAAACGAGGAGCGGGAAAACTTAACAGGACTAAACCAAAAACCACAAAGACAGGGGAAACCAAGATACAAAACAGAACTCAAACACATCAAAACGTGACACTACCTCCCCCCTCCCCGAAGGCGCGTCCTCGCGCCGTATAACATCCAAAGGGGTGGGAGGGTGGGCGCCCTGGAGGCTGACGAGGGCATGGTGCAGGTCCAGGAAGCCTCCACGGCGGTGCAGGCTGTGGGCGTGACCACGACGGTGCAGGCTGTGGGCGTGGCCACGACGGTGCAGGCTGTGGGCGTGGCCAAGGCGGAGCAGGCTGTGGGCGTGGCCAAGGCGGAGCAGGCTGTGGGCGTGGCCATGGTGGAGCTGTGGGACCCTCGGGCGTCCAGGGCGGAGCTGTGGGACCCTCGGGCGTCCAGGGCGGAGCTGTGGGACCCTCGGGCGTCCAGGGCGGAGCTGTGGGACCCTCGGGCGTCCAAGGCGGAGCTGTGGGACCCTCGGGCGTCCAGGGCGGAGCTGTGGGACCCTCGGGCGTCCAGGGCGGAGCTGTGGGACCCTCGGGCGTCCAGGGCGGAGCTGTGGGACCCTCGGGCGTCCAGGGCGGTGCAGACCCTTCAGGTGGCCATGGCGGTGAAGACCCTTCAGGTGGCCATGGCGGTGCAGACCCTTCAGGTGGCCATGGTGGTGCAGACCCTTCAGGTGGCCATGGCGGTGCAGACCCTTCAGGTGGCCATGGCGGTGCAGACCCTTCAGGTGGCCATGGCGGTGCAGACCCTTCAGGTGGCCATGGCGGTGCAGACCCTTCAGGTGGCCATGGCGGTGCAGACCCTTCAGGTGGCCATGGCGGTGCAGACCCTTCAGGTGGCCATGGCGGTGCAGACCCTTCAGGTGGCCATGGCGGTGTTATTTTTTCGGCCCTCCGTGGATCTTTGGCCGGCCTCCGTGGATCTTTGGCCGGCCACGGCGAAGGCGTATAGCCCCCCCCAAAATTTTCTTGGGGAGGACAGGCTCATGATCGGGAACTGACTTGACATCAACGGGCGCTGGGTCAACGGGCTCTGGGCCTGGGTCAACGGGCTCTGGGTCTGGGTCAACGGGCTCTGGGCTGGGTCACGGGCTCTGGCTCTGGCCGGGTCATGGGCTCTGGCTCTGGGTCAACGGGCTCTGGCTGGCCTGGGTCAACGGGCTCTGGCTCTGGCACTGGGTCTGGGTCAACGGGCTCTGGCTCTGGCTCTGGGTCAACGGGCTCTGGCTCTGGGTCAACGGGCTCTGGCTCTGGGTCAACGGGCTCTGGCTCTGGGTCAACGGGCTCTGGCTCTGGGTCAACGGGCTCTGGCTCTGGGTCAACGGGCTCTGGCTCTGGGTCAACGGGCTCTGGCTCTGGGTCAACGGGCTCTGGCTCTGGGTCAACGGGCTCTGGCTCTGGGTCAACGGGCTCTGGCTCTGGGTCAACGGGCTCTGGCTCTGGGTCAACGGGCTCTGGCTCTGGGTCAACGGGCTCTGGCTCTGGGTCAACGGGCTCTGGCTCTGGGTCAACGGGCTCTGGCTCTGGGTCAACGGGCTCTGGCTCTGGGTCAACGGGCTCTGGCTCTGGGTCAACGGGCTCTGGCTTCTGGGCTGCTGTCAACGGGCTCTGGCTCTGGGTCTGGGTCAACATGGGACTCGGAACTGGACGGGACCAGCATTTCAAGGGACTCGGAACTGGACGGGGCCAGCAAATCAGGGAGCTTGGGGCTGGACTCAGGCTCTGGCGGGCAGGCGACGGGCTCAGGCTCTGGTGGGCAGGCGACGGGCTCAGGCTCTGGCTGGTTGTGGCTGACGTGAACCCCAGCCTTGGGAGCCTTCTTTTTGGCCATTCGCACCGATATCAGTGGGGGATCAGTCATACCGGATATCATCCGGGGAAGTCCAGGGACCGATCTGGCGGCAGGGCTGATGCGGTGTGCAGGCTCTGGTGGGCAGACGATGGGCTCTGGTGGGAGCGTGCAGGTGATGGGCTCAGGCGTTGGCGTGCAGGTGATGGGCTCTTGCTCTGGCTGGCCGTGGAGATCGGGCTGGATGTCTCCCACGGTGAGTGAGGAACCACACACCCACAGCGTACGGGCAATGAATTTTACTAAAGGGAGGTGGAGATCTCCCAACAACAGTAACTGAGCGAGGGTATCGTCCATCCCACTCCAAAACTCATGTGTCAGGGACTCCTCGTCCCAATTAGAGTCCCGGAAAAGATGGAGATATATCTCCGCATATTCCTCCAGAGACCGGCCATCTTGTGGGACACAGAGTTCGTAGTTCATCCCCTCTTTTTTTTTTGTTAAGGTCGATCGTTCTGTCAGGGTTTGTGCAGGTGCTGAAGACGAGGACACGAAAGCTTCAATATAAATGTGTTAATAACAAAATGAAAACTTTCCAAACTTAAACAAGAACAAAACTCCAGGAAATCAGAAACACACAACCATACGTAGACGACGATCGACAAACACTGGGAGAAAACACAGGGCTTAAATACACTTGAAATGATTGGATAATTAACTGAACACAGGTGATGAGACTGAACACAAACGAGGAGCGGGAAAACTTAACAGGACTAAACCAAAAACCACAAAGACAGGGGAAACCAAGATACAAAACAGAACTCAAACACATCAAAACGTGACAGTAATATGCATTTTTTTTAAAGTATGCTAAAGCGGTGTGGCCTACATCTTTTTTCACTAGGGATGTTACAGTGAAATTATGCATAGTTTGAAAAATAATGTGCATGGTGTGGATTCAGACACAACACAAAGAAAAATGCATCTATTTATAGAAAACAATATGTATGTGTATGAAGCTGTATCGAAAACAATGGAACTCTATGATATGTCCTTATTTAGATAGCAAGGTAAATGTGTGTGTGTGTGTGTGTGTGTGTGTGTGTGTGTGTGTGTGTGTGTGTGTGGGTTGGTTTATGTGATTTATGAGGACACAAATTTGTATTATGACATGTGTATTACACTGGTATTACAACTTATGGGTGGTTTATGAGGACATTTCAAAAGTCCTCATAAATCAAATGGCTTAAAAAACATAAAAAACAATGTTTTATTAAACATTTTAAAATGCAGCATGTCTCCTGTGATGGGTAGGTTTAGGGACAGGGGCAGTGTAGGGGGACAGAATATATAGTTTGTCCAGTATAAAAACCATTACGCCTATGGAATGTCCTCATAATGCTGTTGCACCAACATACACACACACACACACACACACACACACACACACACACACACACACACACACACACACACACTGCAGTGTGTAAATTCTGCAGATTGACGCTCAGTGTGTTATTGACACAGAGAATCTCTGAATGTGGAGAACTGAGTTGTCTACAGAAACACTGCATGCTTATTAATACATGCAAACAAACACACATAGACTAAATATGAAACTTTATATACAATATATTACACAGACTAATATTAAGTTATTATCATATCTTATTTCTATGGAAGCTTAGGGTTAGCTAACTGTGTGATGACTCACAATTCAGATTATTCTTGAAGTTTGCATCTCACAATTCTTAAAAATAAAAGCATAATTGTGGGTTATTAAACTCGGAATGTTATGTAAAAATTGCAAGATATAAACTTGAATTGTTTTAATCGTGGCGGAACATTTTCATATATTTCACTCTAAAACGGGTACATAAATTTTAGCAAATTTTCTAGAATATTTTATTTTAACAAAGTTATTATGATTATTTACTTAAAATAACAATATATTGCATGACGAATATTAAGTTGTTTTAGGCCTTTTTTGAATGAGCCGAAATTTTATATTTTTAAAGGGTACCTATTATGGCATTGTAAAATGTTCCTAATATGTTCTGGAGTCCCAACAAACAGTTTTAATGCATGCAATGACAAAAAACACTTTGTTGTCTTATAATATGCATTTATTTTTACTGATTGCTCACGACTCCATATGAATCGTTTGACGACTCATTTGTCCAAACCCTCCTTTGCGTGACGTAATCGGCGGTGATTGGTCAGATGACCCTAGTCAGTATATTTTGCGTTAACCAAAGCTTAAACTATTGATAAAGCACTGCAGTACTACAATACACTTCACATAATTTCACATATTTCAAAACAAAAAAAATGACATTGGAGACCTAGAAGCTGCTGAGCGTAACTCTCACTTCACACACACACACACACACACACACACACACACACACACACACACACACACACACACACACACACACACACACACACACACACACACACACACACACACACACACACACACACACACACACACACACACACATAAAAGCAACAATTATTAATAGTACTTACAGGTTGTGATTGGGAGGAGGAAGCTGATCCAAATAAACTTGGTATTGAACGTTCCTTCAGTATCAGGCGACTCGCGAATACACCATAATCCACACAGCATTTGTTTTTTTGAAGCGATCGTCATTAAAATAACGCGAACACAGCTCAAGGTGGCTATACTTGTGTGGTATAGTTGTAAATATAAACTCTAGCCACTGAGTCTTCACATGCTTGTCCCTGGGCAGTGAAAAAAAAAGTTTGCTTTTGATTCGCACTTCAGAACAGAGTCTCGTCGACATGATGTTGTCAGGTTTCTCTGTCTGCTCGGCGCGCGCACTGCGCATCAGCGACTCAGAGTCGACTCTTACTTTTGAGAGACAATAACTTTGTATACGGTGAACTTTCATATTTAAAACTTTGCAGGATGTTTTTGTTCATTTAGATCTATGTTACACACTACATGAAAGGTAATTTTTAAAATTCCATGATAGGTACCCTTTAACATAATATACTTTTTTTAAATAGTTGCAATATATCAACCACTATATTTTGACATTACAGTAATGAGAATGGATGGTTGGTGTTTTTTATACATTATGATATTGATAAGAATACTTAAGTAAAATACAAATTATATAAAAAAAACATGATTCACTTTAGGAAGTATTTGTGAGGTATGGCGTCAATATTGAATATTATAAGATCAATTCTGAGACAAAAAGAATGAATTGTGAGATAAAAAAATTATCCCATTGTGGAAACTTAGATATATTTCACTATTATATTTTTAAAACTTAATAATATACTAAAGGTAAAACTTAATATTTTCCATGAAAGAAACTTAAGCTTCTTGAGCCGGACTGTATACATTATAAAAATGCATTTTAGATAAATATATCAGTCGGTAAAGATTTTTTTGCTGTTGCATTTGCATTTGACGATTAGCTAATAATACTTAAGCAGAATAAAAACTCCAAAAACATGATTTACTTTAGGAAGTATTTGAATCTTTGTCGAGATCCCCAAAGGGAAGGTTTGCTCACTTCTAAGGACACTTTGTGCTCTAAAACACAGCTAAATAAACTCACACTCTCTCCGGCTTTTTAAACACACACACACATGACAGCGTGGCGTCAGGCGTCAGTCTCTGGAGGCCTGAAGTGTGTGACGTGTGTCCGCTAGCCTCTCTCTTACCCCGGCCGCGTGAGGGGACGTGTGCTACACACTGCAGTGTGTGTGTGTGTGTGGGGGTGTGCAGCAGACAAATGAACAGTGAGAGTGTGTGTGTGTGTGTGTGTGTGTGTGTGTGTGTGTGTGTGTGTGTGTGTGTGTGTGTGTGTGTGTGTGTGTGTGTGTGTGTGTGTGTGTGTGTGTGTGTGTGTGTGTGTGTGTGTGTGTGTGTGTGTGTGTGTGTGTGTGTGTGTGTGTGTGTGTGTGACGGCCTCCCAGCGAAGCCTCGGCTATATTTATCAGTGTCTCCTGTAGTCTGAGCAATGCTGAAGATCTACTGCACTTACATCACTGAGGAGACGCTCACGAGCACTGCTGTTTTAACTCTCTCTGCGGACTCAAGTCACCTCAGCTCATCTATCAGCTTTGAAGAGACATTTCTAAAGGAATAGTTCATGCAACAAGGAAAATCATGTCATTTACTTGCCTTACAGTTCTGATTAAATGGCTGTATTTCAGTTCTTACTAGTAACAATTCATTTAGAGAGACATCTGAAATTCAATTTGTACTATTGACAATTCAATTAGAGAGCTCTGAAATTCAATTCTTGTAATAATTCAATAAGAGAGCTCTGAAATTCAATTCTAAGTAGTAATAATTCAATAAGAGAGCTCTGGAATTCAATTCTAACTAGTAACAATTCATTTAGATAGCTCTGAAATTCAATTTGTACTATTGACAATTCAATTAGAGAGCCTGGAATTCAATTCTTTTAATAATTCAATAAGAGAGCTCTGAAATTCAATTCTAACTAGTAACAATTCATTTAGAGAGCTCTGAAATTCAATTTGTACTATTGACAATTCAATTAGAGAGCTCTGAAATTCAATTCTTGTAATAATTCAATAAGAGAGCTCTGAAATTCAATTCTAAGTAGTAATAATTCAATAAGAGAGCTCTGGAATTCAATTCTAACTAGTAACAATTCATTTAGTGTAACAATTCAATGTGTTTGAGTTCTGTTTTGAGATCTTGTTTCCCCCTGTCTTTGTGGTTTTTGGTTTAGTCCTGTTAAGTTTTCCCGCTCCTCGTTTGTGTTCAGTTTTATCACCTGTGTCCTGTTAATTATCCCATTATTCCTTGTGTATTTAAGCCCTGTGTTTTCTCCCAGTGTTTGTCGATCGTCGTCTATGTATGGTTGTGTGTAAACCTTGAAGTCCTGGAGTTTTGTTCTTGTTTCATTTTGAAAGTTTCATTTTGTTATTAAAACTATAATATTGAAGCTTCCGTGTCCTCGTCTTCGGTCACCTGCACCCAACCCTGACAGAACGATTGACCATAACAAAGAAAAAAGGAAAAGAGGAAGATGGAAACCTGGAAGCAGGCCTTTGTGGGAACCCGCCAAGCTGTGTTCCGTGGGACCCGTGGAGGTCGTAGTAGAGGAGGATATGGGCGATATAGTCCAATTAAAACCGAACCGGTCATCTGCACAGTGCACAAGTTTATTCACGAGTTTGATGACTTCACCGATCTCCCTCCTCTCATCGGTCCAGAAGAGACCGTCCAACCAGAGACCGTCGCCTGCCCACCAGAGCCTGAGTCTGACCCATTTGATGACCTTTCTGAGCTTCTTCCGCCAGAGACCGTCCAGCCAGAGACCGTCCAGCCAGAGACCGTCCAGCCAGAGACCGTCCAGCCAGAGACCGTCCAGCCAGAGACCGTCCAGCCAGAGACCGTCCAGCCAGAGACCGTCCAGCCAGAGACCGTCCAGCCAGAGACCGTCCAGCCAGAGACCGTCCAGCCAGGAGACCGTCCAGCCAGAGACCGTCCAGCCAGAGACCGTCCAGCCAGAGACCGTCCAGCCAGAGACCGTCCAGCCAGAGACCGTCCAGCCAGAGACCGTCCAGCCAGAGACCGTTGCCTGCCCGCCAGAGCATGAATCTAGCCCCAAGCTCCCTGATGTGCTGGCCCCGTCCAGTTCCGAGTCCCCTGATGTGCTGGCCCCGTCCAGTTCCGAGTCCCAAGATGTGCTGGCCCCGTCCAGTTCCGAGTCCCATGATGTGCTGGCCCCGTCCAGTTCCGAGTCCCATGAAGCGCCAGAGCCCGTTGACCCAGCGCCAGAGCCCGTTGACCCAGCGCCAGAGCCAGAGCCCGTTGACCCAGCGCCAGAGCCAGAGCCCGTTGACCCAGCGCCAGCGCCAGAGCCCGTTGACCCAGCGCCAGAGCCCGTTGACCCAGACCCAGAGCCCGTTGACCCAGACCCCGTTGACCCAGCGCCCGTTGATGTCAAGTCTGTTCCCGTTCCTGAACCTGTCCTTCTCCCCAAGAAAATTTTGGGGGGGGGCTATACGCCTTCGCCGTGGCCGGCCAAAGATCCACGGAGGCCCGGAAAAATAACACCGCCATGGCCACCCGAAGGGTCCTCACCGCCATGGCCACCCGAAGGGTCCTCACCGCCATGGCCACCCGAAGGGTCCTCACCGCCATGGCCACCCGAAGGGTCCTCACCGCCATGGCCACCTGAAGGGTCTTCACCACCACGGCCACCTGAAGGGTCTTCACCGTCGTGGCCACCTGAAGAGCCTGCACCGCCATGGCCACCCGAGGGTCCTACAGCTCCGCCCTGGACGCCCGAGGGTCCCACAGCTCCGCCCTGGACGCCCGAGGGTCCCACAGCTCCGCCCTGGACGCCCGAGGGTCCCACAGCTCCGCCCTGGATGCCCGAGGGTCCCACAGCTCCGCCCTGGACGCCCGAGGGTCCCACAGCTCCGCCCTGGACGCCCGAGGGTCTCACAGCTCCGCCCTGGACCAACCGAGGGTCTCACAGCTCCGCTGTGGCCACGCCCACAGCCTGCTCTGCCCTGGCCACACCCACAGCCTGCACCGTCGTGGCCACGCCCACAGCCTGCACCGTCGTGGCCACGCCCACAGCCTGCACCGTCGTGGCCACGCCCACAGCCTGCACCGTCGTGGCCACGCCCACAGCCTGCTCTGCCGTGGCCACGCCCACAGCCTGCTCCGCCCTGGAGGCTTCCTGGACCTGCACCATGCCCTCGTCAGCCTCCAGGGCGCCCACCCTCCCACCCCTTTGGATGTTATACGGCGCGAGGACGCGCCTTCGGGGAGGGGGGAGGTACTGTAACAATTCAATGTGTTTGAGTTCTGTTTTGAGATCTTGTTTCCCCCTGTCTTTGTGGTTTTTGGTTTAGTCCTGTTAAGTTTTCCCGCTCCTCGTTTGTGTTCAGTTTTATCACCTGTGTCCTGTTAATTATCCCATTATTCCTTGTGTATTTAAGCCCTGTGTTTTCTCCCAGTGTTTGTCGATCGTCGTCTATGTATGGTTGTGTGTAAACCTTGAAGTCCTGGAGTTTTGTTCTTGTTTCATTTTGAAAGTTTCATTTTGTTATTAAAACTATAATATTGAAGCTTCCGTGTCCTCGTCTTCGGTCACCTGCACCCAACCCTGACATTTAGAGAGCTCTGAAATTCAATTCTAACTAGTAACAATTCATTTAGATAGCTCTGAAATTCAATTTGTACTATTTACAATGCAAGTAGAGAGCTGTAATTCAATTCTTACAAGTAACAATTTGAGAGTTATATTTTATTTCTTACTAGTAACAGTTCTGATCAGAGAGCTCTGAAATTCAATTCTTTCTAGTATCAATTAAATTAGTGAGCTGTTATTCAATTCTTACTAGCAAAAATTGACATTAAAGTCCTCTTTAATTCAATTCTTACTAACAATAATTCAGATTAGTGAGCTTTAATTCAATTAATACTGATAATTATAATTAGAGAACTCTCTAATTCAGTTTGTACTAGTAACAATTCAGATTAGTGAGATTTAATTTAATTCTTAAGGGCCTTTCACACTAAGCACGATTAAGTTACGTGAAATTATGAAGCTATGATGCTCTGGAACCGAAACCAGGTGCCATCAATCAACCATCGTGACGATCAATCAACCAAAACAAACCGTCCAATTAGATTTGAGGTTAACTAAGCCACTGATGATGCACACAACTGTGAGAGAGGTTTTAATAACCTGTGTAAACACAGAAGAAAAGTATTCCTGAAGAGAGAAGAGAAAGTTAACAAGAAAGTTCTTGTTAACATTGGTGTCTAATAACAGAATTATTCTTACAAGTTATTTTTACAGATTATCATATTAATTTTATACTAAATTATGCAATCTGAAGATCTTGGAACAGCTAAAAAATGCTTGGTTGTTTTAACCGAACTTTGGGTCAAATATGGACAAACCCAGCCGTTGGGTTAAATTTTTACATTACATTTTTAACCCAACATTTGGGTTTGTCCATATTTGACCGAAAATTGGGTTATAACAACCCAGCATTTTTTAGAGTGTACAGAGTGATGTTTTCTTCCAGTTAGAGATTCACTCTAGAGCTGTCAATCATATTATCTGATCATAATTCCTGTCCTTGCGAATGACAACACACAATTCAGATTAGAGAACTCTCTATTTAACTCATAATAGTAACAATTCTGATTAAAAAGCCATCTAATTCAGTTCTTATAAAGTAACAATTGAATTAGACCGCTCTCTCTATCTCTTTGTAATTGTTACTAGTTAGAATGGAATTAGAGAGCTCTATAATTAAATTATGACTAGTAAAACGCAATTATGACAATTCTGCTTTGTGTAGCCTTTTAAGATTCTCCTAAACATCTGCTTCTATGTTGCATGAGAAAAAATAAAGTCTCATGTTTGAAATGACATGTGTAATAAACGATGAGTGAATGTTTGGGTGAAGTATTGCTTTAGGCTCCGGTCTCCACATAAGCCATGCTGGATGTTTTCAGAATGTTTCGTTTGTAAAATGAAAACAATTCTAGACAAAACCAATCATGAGATGCCCAGTGAACCTTAAAGCTGATAGTCTAGTTTTCCTTTTATATATTTATTATATATTGCATACGAGTGCTTGAACACAACACTGCCTGAATTGTTAGATTAGTTGCCTTGATCTGAGGGTTCAGTGAGAGAGACTCATTAAAGAAACGCTGAAATACAGAAAACACAAAGAAAATCAAACAGAGTTTATTAAACGCAATGACCCACAGAATTATCTTTACAGGGAAAATCTCAGATTTGTTAACCATTTTTTGTATGTTTTATGTGTTTATACAATGGTACAATAGCCATATTCATATATATATATATATATATATATATATATATTATATATATATATATATTTTTTTTTTTTTTTTTTTTTTTGCATATATATCATATCCGGCATATCCAGATCTTGAGAGCTTTATTAAAAGATGCACTTTTTATGATTGGATGTTTTGGATTGACAAAGCCCAGATTGATACTATAGAGAGGTGTGTGTGTGTGTGTGTGTGTGTGTGTGTGTGTGTGTGTGTGTGTGTGTGTGTGTGTGTGTGTGTGTGTGTGTGTGTGTGTGTCTCAAGGTCAGTCTTCCTCTGAAATGCTTTCAGCTGATTTAGTCTTAAATTCCATATGCAAATTTATGATGATGCGGCGAGCATTTCAGAGGACATCTATTTAAAAATCTATTGGTTGGCCAGGATCCAATTTTAGTCACTATCCAGCACTGCGTTCCCAGAACAGGTGCCGTTAAAATAGACATATTTTTACCTGCTCGAAGAGCATCAACTGAAGAGATGTATGACGTCACTCGCTCTGACACTGTGTAAACAATGCAAAAAAATCACAATTTGTCTTTTGTTGGTATTATACTGAAATCAATGCAAGAAAAAAAAAGTATAAAAAATATTTTAAAGAATATACTTAAGTGCAAATTTAGTTTAATGTTTTCAGGGACATAACTGCATGTTAATTGCAATTCAATGAAAACGCAGTCTATTATAGTTTGCATTTATACAAAATTCAATTATCCAAATTTTAAGCGCTTTTTGACCCACTTAAGTTGTACATCTTTAAATGTACGGTAATTTCATAAATACTTCTATTGTCTTTGACATTTGATTAAAGTGTACTAACAAGCATTTATAGTAAACTGAAATATACTTTAATATAATTTCTAGTGAAACTTGTATGTCATGTATTTAAATATATATTTTAATTACACATTTGTAATGATTAAGTTGCAGTTTTCATACATTTTAAATGTAATATTGAATAACACACTACAGTTAAAATTATAATCAAATACTTTACATGTGCTTTAGTGTGTTAGTCGACACATCAAAACAAGTGCATTAAAACATGATGTCAAATGTACTTTTAAGTAAAACTTTTAACATTGTTAAAAAGTGAATTTAAAAAAAGTACTTAAGAGTGTTAAGAAATATTGTAATGAAAGTTGGTCTTTTAATTTAGAAATATTAGTAATATTGCATTACATCTTTTGTTCATATTATACTGAAATCAAAGCAAGAAAAAGTATAAATATCAATATAAACTATGAAACATCATTGCACCTCGTGTTTTACAGCCATCCATCATTAAGGAGTTTACATGCAAACTTAAAGTCGGCGTTAAACAGAAGTTGCGGCTTTTAAAACGGCTTTTAGAACAAGAACAAATGTGGGCGGGGCTTGATTTTGCCTGTGGGGAATTGATTGGATGGTTGTGGTTTGCTATTGGTGGATCTCATGTGATTGACATGTGGCCCCGCCCACATCATTAGAAAAGAGAAGTCGCTGCAAGAGTCAAGTCATCCTCATTTATATAGCGCTTTTAATATGTAGATTGTTTTAAAGCAGCTTTACAGAGATAAACATATAAATTAAGGTAACAGAGAATGGTTTAGTTTTATAGCGGTTCTTGAATAATGTTGTTTCCAGCTAAAGTTAGTTTTGATTGATTCACTTCCGTCAAAATGATCATTTGTTATTAAATTAGGGGCGGCTAAGACGACACCGTCAAAGAGAGGGAAGTTGTTCAGAAGTATGGTGTTATCCATTAAAATCTAATGGTAATGAACAAAAGAAGATGCAAATATCTTCAGATATTCAGATGAAATAAAATTGTAGCATTGCACACTAAACACATAGTGAATATATTGAATAATAGGAGCTAAAATGAAGTCATGGGGAACAATCAACATCATATTCTGAGATATTCAGCGCTGTTTTTACAGTCTTTACAATTGTTTCTCGTCAGATTGAATGAAATGACAGCAGTGAGATCTTGTGTAAAGCCAAGACACACTGAGAAATCAACTTTCTTTTATATACATCTTTGAATTTTATTCACATTGGCATTGATAACAACATCAGTCTCGTCACATCTGGACGTTGCACTAATGTGAAAAGATAATGAGAATCAGAGTCTGTCACTGATGTGCACATCATATAGACAAGCAATATTTCTGGACTAAAATCATTCTGATGTCTCGTTTGCTCAAACATATGATGACTACAATACGTCATTGGCTCTTGGGTAACTGAAGTTCACGTCCCTCAAAAGCTCAAAATAGATCTTCATTATAAGGCTGACAGGTGACAGACGTAATAAGAAACAGGCACAGATTTCTGTCCCATGATGCCCTGCTTCATCACAGATTTCTGCTTTAATGCTACAAGAGCTTCTAATGTTCCCGTAACTTGAAACATCCACAGCTTTGATAGGAGAAGCTGTCACCCCGTCTCTGCATCTTCAAATGAATAAATGATAAAAGCTGAAACATAAACACAAACACACACGCGGACAGACGGCCCTTCCTAGCGCGCGGCAGGTGGAATCAAAGCTCGCAGATTTACAGTCTTTTAAGTCAAATGTTTACATGCGTGTTTTTGTGTTTGTCTGCGTGAGCTTGAATGAGCATCAAGTCGTGCGGCTTTTCAGCATTTGTGCGTAATCCCACAAATCTCCATCTTCATTAGACGCCAGGGCTTTGATTTCCGTTTTATACTCTGGCAATCTATTTCTTAATCCGCTGAGTGTGTGTGTGTGTGTGTGCGCGCGTGTGTGTGTGTGTGTGTGTGTGTGTGTGTGTGTGTGTGTCCTCAAGCTTTTAGACTCTAGAGATTATTCCCTTTTCATGCCAAGTGACGTTTGTTACAAAGTTTCACGCTGAGGTTTTAAAGGAATAGTCTGCTAACACATTGAATTAAGTCATTAATTTACTTGCTGAAAACGTTATTGTAGCTCGCAGACTCTCGTGAAAAAGACGTACACTTCAGGAGTACGTATTACAGAAATATATATTTCAAAGAATATACTTAAGTGTTTTCAGGGGTGTTTTCAGGTGTGTTTTTTTTAGGTGTGATTTTTCAGGTGTGTCAGGTGTGTTTTCAGGTGTGGTTTTTTTAGGTGTGATTTTTCAGCTGTGTTTTTGTTAGGTTTTTAGGTGTGTTTTCATGGGATTTTTCAGGTGTTTTCAGGGGTGCTTTTGTGTGATTTTCAGGTGTGTTTTCAGGTGTGTTTTTAGGTGTGATTTTTCAGGTCTGTTAGTTGTGTTTTCAGGTGTGTTTTTTCAGGTGTGTTAGGTGTGTTTTCACGTGTGTTTTTTTAGGTGTGATTTTTCAGGTGTGTTAGTTGTGTTTTCAGGTGTGTTTTTTTAGGTGTGATATTTCAGGTGTGTTAGTTGTGTTTTCAGGTGTGTTTTTTTAGGTGTGATTTTTCAGGTGTGTTAGTTGTGTTTTCAGGTGTGTTTTTTTAGGTGTGATTTTTCAGGTGTGTTAGGTGTGTTTTCACGTGTGTTTTTTTAGGTGTGATTTTTCAGGTGTGTTAGTTGTGTTTTCAGGTGTGTTTTTTTAGGTGTGATTTTTCAGGTGTGTTAGGTGTAATTTCAGGTGTGTTTTTTTAGATGTGTTGTTGCTGTGATGTGTTGCTTGTGTTCTCCTGCCCACCGGCACTAAAGCTCAGTTTTACTGCGGTGTCATTGCAATTAAAGTGACCCTTCGAGCACACAGATATATCTTCATATTTACGTCAAAGAACCACTGTACATCAGACTCTGGAGACTGCAGTTAAAACGGTGAAATGAAAGTGAGAAAACATCAAAATAACTCATATAATGCATATTTCCGTTAAATTAGAATCCAGAAACCAAAAAGTCAAGAATTCATCAACCTTGTAACACCTTAAAAGATATACAGTATAACAAGACAAGAAGAACACAATGGCTATAAATACACAGGCGAACAAATGAACATACAAAACACTTAGAAACAATTCTGTCTTTACAACTGTGAAGCTCATACATCTCTGAGTCAAGCATTCAGAAAAACAACACGAAAACAGAACATACATGTGCACGCTAATAACTACATCTAAAATCAAAATGATTATTTTCTTTGAGCAGTTAGGCATGAGAGCTCCTCCTCAAGTTTGATATGTCGTCTGTGAATAGTATCATTAAAGTCCCCATTAAATTAGTCATGCTCGTTTTTTCTTCTCTATTGTGCCGTATATCCGAGTGAAACGCTTCTCGGACTAGAGCAAATGTGGGCTGGGCTTCATTGTGGCTGTTGGGAATTGATTGGCTGGTTGTGGTTTGCTATTGGCTGATCTCATGTGAGTGACAGGTTATAGCTCCGCCCACATCATCAGAGAAGAGAAGAGCAAGAGGAACTTATTCTGATTCAAGATTACCAGAAACAGGAATTTAACATAATAATGATCAAATAATTTATAATAGACTGCAATTTAAGGTTAGAATCATCTTTGAATGCTTTGTTATTGTGTACTTTTACCATTGCTTATACTTCTTCTGCCCAAAACTTTATCACGTACTGTAAGTCGTCCCACGCAGTTTGTCCTACAGACGAGAATGATTCCTCAAATCAGGGATCTCATAGGGAGGTGTGCTATTACTTTTCTAAGCAATAGGTCTTGCGATATTTCCGCCCAGGGCCGTAGCAGGAACATATCGATTTAGTTGTCCGGGAGGCGAGGAGGGACGCACACTTTATGATCTGACACATCAAGGCTAGCAACCATGTAAAAGCAATAACCACACCAACATATTTTGTAAAAGAAATGTTGAATTCTTATTTAAAACAGATTTCGCACGTACGCATACACGCATACATTCACGCATACACACACGCATACACGCATACACACACACACACACACACACACACACACACACACACACACACACACACACACACACACACACACACACACACACACACACACACACACACATGCATACATACATACACACACACACACACACACACACACACACACACACACACACACGCATACATACATGCATACATACACACACACACACACACACACACACACACACACACACACACACACACACACACATACACACACACATGCATACATACACACACACACACACACACACACACACACACGCATACACACACACACACACACACACGCACGCATACATACATACACACTGTAAAAAAAAAAAGTTGGATTAACCTAAAAAAGTAAGTTACCTGGTTGCCTTAAAATTTTTAGTTAATTGAAATTAAAACTTTGAGTTAATACAACAAAGGAGATTGGTTTAATAAATAGAAACTCAAAATAGTATGTTATCTGAACTACATTAATTATCTAAGTTGATTTGTCAAAATATAAAAAGTTGTGATAACAAATCATGAAAATAATTTTTTACAGTGTACATACATACATACAAATCCCCTTAAATGTTTCTTATAGACGGAGTGTGTTTTCATGTGATGTGTGTGTGTGTGTGTGTGTGTGTGTGTGTGTTCAGGTGACGGAGACTCGGACGGGTCCGCTGGGCTGCAGCACGTATGATAACCTGGACTCGGTCAGTTCGGTTCTTCTTCAGAGTCCCGAGAGCAAACTGCATCTGCAAGGTGTGTGTCTTACGCTTTATTACATGCGCTTGATCTGCACAATCTCAACCAAGCCAAACACACCAGAGTCTCTAATGAATACTGCAGTAACAGCGCAGTCTCATCCCAAGAAGTCATATACTGACGTCTTGGGACGTCTTTTGACCATACGTCAATATCCGCCTTTTTAGGGTACCCTTAAACGTCGGTTAGCTGACGTTATCGGATCCTAACTCTACCCCAGACCTAAACCTACCCTAAACCTACCCCGTCACCTACTGACGTTAAAGGTTAAAGCGTCAGTTGTATGACGTCCCAGGATCGTCATTTACCGACGTTTAAGGGTACCCTAAAAAGGCGGATATTGACGTATGGTCAAAAGACGTCCCAAGACGTCAATATATGACTTCTTGGGATGAGACTGTGTTAGCAGTAACGCTGCACAGAGAAGGACATGGAGAATAACACGTAATGTAACGAACTTGAAGATAATGATTGAGAATGAAGTTCAGATATCTGGCAGTAAGTGTGAAGAGCGATCACAGATGTTTATGCCGACCGAAAACAGCTACAATTTACATAATTAACTTACTGAACCTGTCATCAATCCAGATGCTTGTGTCAAACTAGACAAAAAGTTTGCAGAAATGTTTTTGTTTTCCGCATTTATGTGTGAAAAAAGGTCATTATGTCTTTATAATTGTAGTCTATCAGAACACACTGTTTTTGGATGTCAGTCTGTGCACATCCGCTGTACTGACACATGTTTGAGAGAAAAAACACACAGATGAGACAAAACATGCGTATGAGTCTGATAAAACCACAGGTGACAGAGAGATCTGCGAGAAGAGCAAGACATTTAACCCATAACTGACACATTTATATTTAATTGCCAGTTATTGTATAAATTTCTTGCAATTTCCATCCCTGGCGAGCAGATCTTGCTGTAACTTGTATGTATGTATATTATATATATATATATATATATATATATATATATATATATATACAATAATTATATTGTATATATATAATATTTATATTATTGTATATATACAATAATTATATTGTATATATATAAAAAGAGAGAGAAATAATTTGTCATAATTATAACTGTTTATCTCATAACTTTGTGTTTTTATGTCATAATTTTTAATTATGTCAGAATTATTAAATTTTTATCATGATTTTTCCATGTCATAATTATGACTTTCTTGTAATTTAGACTTGTCAATTTAGACTTTTTGTCAACAGAAATACGTTTTATCTCATAATTATTACATTTTTATTTTATTTGTTTATTTGTTTCACAGAAAGTCTAAATTTTTTTTTATTTGTTTTCAGATCTTGCTGTAACTTGTATGTATGTATATATATATATATATATATATATATATATATATATATATATATATATATATATATATATATAAGAGAGAGAGAGAGAGAGAGAGGAGAGAGAGAGAGAGGAGAGAGAGAGAGAGAGAGAGAGAGAGAGAGAGAGAGAGAGGAGAAATAATGACTGTTTGTCTCAATTTTCTGTTTTTATGAGAGAGAGAAATAATTTGTCATAATTATGACTGTTTATCTCATAATTTTGTGTTTTTATGTCATAATTTTTAATTATGTCAGAATTATTAAATTTTTATCATGATTTTTCCATGTCATAATTATGACTTTCTTGTAATTTAGACTTGTCAATTTAGACTTTTTGTCAACAGAAATACGTTTTATCTCATAATTGTTACATTTTTATTTTATTTGTTTCATGTCATAATTATGACTTTTGTCTCATAATCCTGAATATTTTTGATATAGTGAATGTTTGTCATAATTACATTTTGTCACGATATTTATCACAATTGTGATTTTTTGACGTCGCTTTTGACAAAAGTTGTCTAGATTTGAATTTTTATATTCAGATTTTTTTCACAATTTTGACATCTCATGTTTCTCTCGTGTCAGTTTTGTGTTAATAATGATAGGGTTAAAGTAAATGTAAGTGAAATTGACAGAACATGTCTTTTACCTTTTTTTAAAAAAAGTTTTGCAAATGTTTTTGTGTGATTTCGACAGATTATTAGTCTGTTGATGCATTTGTGACTCTTTTATTTAATGGAGTGATTTGTTCATGCACTGGTCAGTGGTCAGTGGTGTATTACAGTATCTGTGTGAATGATGTCACGACAGCACATACAGCATCAGCAGTTTCTCTGCGCTGAAACTGTGTTTTATTAGTTCAGTCTGCACTGGTGGATGAAAACACACACATGTGAAACGCTCCTCTATTCCTATCGCTCACAGTTAAACACATCCGCCTTGAACGTGTCCAGTTTAATGTGGAGTTTAACACAAGTGTCTTACTCGTGTTTAATCGCATGCCGTGATTCTCTAGTTAGCAGAAACACTCTGCTCTTTTATTTATGCGTCTTCCCTTTTGGTTAACTCACAGTTTTTGTCATAATCTGAAATGTGAAATATGCTTGTTAGAGGGATCACTAACAGATTTGAGGGCACAACTTTCTCCATCTTTTATCTTTTATCTGTCCATCTCTTTCTGCTTTGGTCTGAGAGCTCACGGTGTACGGCCTCTGACACACACACGTCATCACGCTGAATAAAACACCCGTGTCACGTCTTCATCTGGAGAAGAGTCTGTGCTGATGGTCTTTAAGATGTTTAGAGAAAATAGATTTGATGATGTAAAAAGATGAGAAACATCAACATCTGCTGTAAAACAGCTCGTCACACATTTACACCACATCACAATAACTCAAATAATGCTTTGGTAAATCATAATTATGACACAGAAAGTCTAAATTATGAGATACTAGATAAAGGAGAATGATGACATACAAATTCAGAGAAAACTCAATTTTATGCCATAATTGTCATATTAGTATATTTTTATACTGATTTTCTGACTTGTCAATTTTGTAATAATTATGACTTTTTATTTCAGAATTCTGAGTTTTATGCCAGTTTTGAAATTTTATGTCATAATTACATTTTGTCCTGCATTTTTTTATCATGTCATAATTATGACTATATCATATTTTCAACTTTTTATCTTAGATCTTTAGTTGTCAGAATATGTCATAATTTAGACTAGATAATATTAGATTATTTCACTAATTTTCTGATTTTTTCGACTTGTCAATTTTTAAATTTTTGTAATATTTATGACTTTCTTATAATTTGAATTTATCTATTTTGACTTTTCTTCGACTTTGTTATTTCAGAATTCTGAGATTATGCCTGTTTTGAAATTTTATGTTGTAAATATTACATTTTGTCCAGTTTTTATCATGTCATAATTATGACTATCTTTTTATCTTAGAATTTTAGTTGTCAGTATGTCATAATTTAGACTAGAATTAAAATGTTTAATGTCATAATATGCTTTAAACCACAGGTAAATCTGAAACTATTAACAAACACAAACACAACTTTTCACAGAAAACACAAAATAAATGCATGAAAATAACTTTATGGACGATGCCCCATGGAATATAATAACACTGTCACGGGTTGTGGTGTGGGTAGAAGAAGGCAGGCTGAGTCAGAAAGTTCCAATTCCAACATTTACTCAATAGAATCCAAAATCAAACGGTTACAGGCGGGCAGAAGATACAAAACATCAGGGGCCTGTTTCAGAAAGGAGGTTAAGTGAAAACTCTGAGTATGTTAACCCTGAAATGAGGGAAACTCTGGGTTTTCCGTTTCAGAAAGGGAGGTAAGTCAAACCTGAGAAAGCAGGGTAAGTCAAGCCCGTTTCTGAAAGAGAGGTAACTTATACTCAGAGTCAGTTACCATGGTAACTTACTCTGTGAACCTAACCTGGTCGGGAGCAGGTTTACCTCCGTAAACCCAGAGTTTATTTCAGTCTCCTCCCCTTTTTTAAAGAGGAAGCGGTGTTTAAACACCAACAATACTAAAATGTATTTAAACATTCTTTAAGGAATATATATTGTTTGCCCATGCATGGTTTAATTGATTAAATCTGTTTTGCAGCACTTTGCCAAAAAATAAAAGGATTAAAACGTTTGCTAAACTTTTATTTGATTACCACCGTTTTTTTAATGTTTGTATTAAATCATTAAAAATATACAGAAATATAATCGGATTAAACATTTCATAGAACTCAATTATTGTTTAAACATATTAATAAGTTATTAATGATACAAATAAGTTGTTAATCTAATTCATAATCAATTATTGGAATTAATTGATTAGATATGTTTTATTGAACAAATGTTTAATTTAGGCCTATTTAACTGCCATTTTAACTGATGATAATAATAACCGTAACTTAATAAAGCAGTTTATATATTTAATAATTGTTTAATACCATAAACGGTTATCATACAACCCTACATGGGAGAGTCCCCCCACCCCCCCCACCCCCGCTGTTAAAGTTACTCAGCAACTTTTACTCACATTTTAAATTAGTTACTTTTTACTTTTACTCGAGTAGATTTTTAGACTGGTATTTTTACTTGTACTTAAGTAAAATTTTATCAAAGTAATATAGCCTACTTTAGGTTGAATAACATTCTTCCAGTTTCACCTCTGATATTATAACAGTTGGGTAAGTTACTCTAAAATAGTTATGAATTATTAACTACAAATGACATCTTCAACAGTGTAATTAGATTAATGTAATAATCACTATCTTTATTAGTATTGGTCTACATATTACTAATTACTAAATCCTATATCAACCTCAACCACTTGAACAATAGGCCTACAAGGAGAGACAAGAAACTGCACTTTTAATGCTTTCAAATTAACAATATACAATTGCATGAATTATTCTTGAATTGATCAAAGTGTGTAGAGGGAGAAGGTTACATAAAAAATATACCTTTTAAAAATGTGTTAAATCTACACCCAACGCCTCTTTTTGTCTGGCACTGTTGCCATGGTGACTCTTAATATCTGTGCTCCATTGATAATGGCTTTTTATAGTTGTGGTGCACGCGCTTAACTCAGAGTCAGTCAACTCAGAGTTGATTGAACCAACTCATTTCAGCTGTTCTGTAACCGAAAACTCAGAGTTTCCCATCTCAGGGTAAGTTAACTCAGAGTTCAAGTTTTAACTCAGAGTTGGTTGAACCTCCTTATTGAAACAGACCCCCAGGTAACATATACAACGACCGACTGAACAGAAGCAGACTAAATACAAGCAGGAATCAAACATAACAAGGTGAAAACAGGTGACACTGATGATGATAACGAGGGACAGGTGGATAATGAGGGAGTGAGTACAGGTGAGGAGACAAGAGGATCCTGGGAAGTGTAGTGCAGAGACAAGGACAGACAGGTGCAGACGAGGACTGTGACAAACACATTCTTGTTTTTATATTTACTGCGCATGATGTCATTGTGCTTGCTCTCACAATCATTGGATGTGTTTGTGTTGGTGTATTCAGCGTACACAACACTTCTTCAGTAACTGTGGAGGAATGCAGAGGTTTAAATATAAATCCTCCGTTCTAACACTTCTAGAAGGTCAGAATGAAACTGCAAGGTGTTTAAGTTTTGCTTTAACTTCAGGATTTTTCCCACAGAGACTAAAACAGAGTCCGAGAGAACAGCTGGAGAAACTGATTATCAAGCGTTTTCTGAGGACACTCGCAACGTTTCGTTCTGTTCATCCTCCAACTTTTGCTTTCTCGAAATTGCAACGTTATTGTTGATTTTCAAGTATTTTTGCACTGTGTATTTCTGGCCATCGACACTATATTCACAACTTATTCTGCTGTAGTTCACGATTTCCTGAATAGTGCAGCGCATTGCATTGTGGGATACACTATTTTGTGATGTGTGTTCTGTTGTGTATTACATATGTTGGTAAATGCATCAGGTCATTATTCTATGCAAGATGTGAGCAGATTACATAATATTTCCTGGATCTTTGCATCATTCTATTAATTAGTATCTATGTGTTGTAAACACATCTAAAACAATATATTCATTGATTTACAAATCAGACATATTTTGAGTTTATGTTTTCTTAGCCTGTTGTTGTTTTTTTCTTGTTGCAATTGTAACTTTTTTCTGTCATGACACCTCTCTGAGTGATTAGCATGATAATGCGTATGACAATGTTGTATGTTTGGTCTTAACGTAATAGATCTGCTACGCTGTAGAGTAAGTACGGGAGTTGCTACTGCCAATACACACACGACCCGCTGCTGTGAGCAAGTAAGATTTAATATCATGTACATTATGTACATGAATTACCCGTAGCAGATCTATACAGGTGGAGCTGGGGAAGGTGGAGGGTTTCTGAAAGCACTGCACTACTAAGGCAAATGCTTTCCCTTTAAAGGTTGAGCAGTGAGCTCATTGGCTACTGATACAGCAGGAACCAATCAGCTGTGCCCTATAGGTAACCATGTGATTACCAGCAGGTTGAGTTATAGGACCTATTAGCCTGCGCCTTAAAGAGTTTCATGACAGAACTTTGGATTTCTTGCAATTGTCAGATTTGCAAGAAACAAATCTGTTTCAAGATATAAGTATGAACTCAAATTTGTGCAAAAAACAAAACAAAACGTGGAAGTGTAAAAAAAAAAGTGAGAAAAAAAGTCGCACTTACTTATGTTAATTTTTATTGTGTGGCAGAAACATGCTTCTATTAATTCTATGGCTAATTCGTATGACCTTTCTCTGACCCCTCCCCTGATCCCGCCCCCTACCCCACCCCACCCCTGATTCATCCTGGTCCCAACCCTTACCCCACCCCCTACCCCACCCCTGGCCCCACCCCTGATCCATCCTGGTCCCGTCCATTACCCCGCCCCTGACCCCTGGCCCCACCCCTGATTCATACTGGCCCCACCCCTAATTCATCCTGGTCCCCTCCATTACCCCCCTGACCCCTGGCCCCACCCTGATCTACTGACCCCACCCCTAATTCATCCTGGTACCCGCCATACCCCCCCCTGATCTCCTGGCCCTCCATTCACCCCCTGACCCTCCCACCCCTGATCCTGTCCCCTCCTAATTGATCCTGCCCCTCATTACCCGCCGGGACCTGGCCCACCCCTGATTCATCCTGGCCCCACCCCTGATCCATCCTGGTCCCGTCCATTACCCCGCCCCTGACCCCCTGGCCCCACCCTGATTCATACTGGCCCACCCCTAATTCATCCTGGTCCCCTCCATTACCCCGCCCCTGACTCCCTGCCCCACCCCTGATTCATACTGACCCCACCCCTAATTCATCCTGGTCCCGTCCATTACCCCGCCCCTGACCCCCTGGCCCCACCCCTGATTCATACTGACCCCACCCCTAATTCATCCTGGTCCCGTCCATTACCCCGCCCCTGACTCCCTGGCCCCACCCCTGATTCATCCTGGCCCCACCCCTGATCCATCCTGGTCCCGTCCATTACCCCGCCCCTGACCCCCTGGCCCCACCCCTGATTCATACTGGCCCCACCCCTAATTCATCCTGGTCCCCTCCATTACCCCGCCCCTGACTCCCTGGCCCCACCCCTGATTCATACTGACCCCACCCCTAATTCATCCTGGTCCCCTCCATTACCCCGCCCCTGACTCCCTGGCCCCACCCCTGATTCATACTGGCCCCACCCCTGATTCATACTGGCCACGCCCCTGACCCTTCCTTTGACCCCACCTCTAAACCTACACACTGGGGTTTAAACATATCATACAAATTCATACGAATTAGCCACCTTGTACTCACTCGTACGAATTTGTACGAATTGGTCATGAGATAGAGTTGTTTTTTCACAAAGGCTAGAAAAGAAACATTCTCGGTCACTAAAGTGCCTTGCATTAAAAACAAAACAGATGCTTGACGTCATTCCCACTGTACATGTGAACAGGACCGTCTCTCAAGATTCAAGATTCAAGATTCAAATAGCTTTATTGGCATGGTGAAAGAAATCTTTACATTGCCAAAGCATTCACAACACAACACTATACAATAAAAATAAATAAATAAATAAATAAAAATAAAGTAGTTTTTTTTTTTTACATGAAAAGTAGAATAAATTTTCTAATAGTTATAACAGTGTCTCTAGTCTTGTAGTTGGTAGCTCTGTCCTTCAGGAGGCTCTTTCTTCGTGACAGGACCTCACGTACCTGGCAGCCAGGTTTGAGCTCGCAGGGCTTTCTCCGAGCAGGAGTGGGAGTTTGTCCATATTAGATTTCTGATGGAAGTCTTTCTGGTAGGAAAGGTCTCTCTCTCTCTCTCTCTCTCTCTCTCTCTCTCTCTCTCTCTCTCTCTCTCTCCTCTCTCTCTCTCTCTCTCTCTCTCTCTCTCTCTCTCTCTCTTGTGTCTCTATCTCTCTCTCTCTCTCTCTCTCTCTCTCTCTCTCTCCTCTCTCTCTCTCTCTCTCTCTCTCTCTCTCTCTCTCTCTTCTCATGATTGACACGGACTGAGATTTAACACACTTTCACGAGCAAGACGTCCACGATCACGTCGTCTGTCGCCTCCATTAGATCTCCGTCTCCTGCGTCTGCATCTCTTAATGAATTAGGAAAGGTCACTTTGAAGGAATTGTTGTTGCCATTAATAAAATTGCCTTGCAATCCTCTGACTGCAGATAGTGCAGGTAATAATCCTGATGGGAATATCGGAGGAGGGGAGGATCCAGACGTTTGAAGAAATCTGTAAACAAGATGAAGAATCGCATTTGCCTCAATGACTTCATTTCATAAAGCATCTAATGAAATAGTTTAGCCAGAAATAAGAAGCCCGTCATCATTTACTCCCTTCATGTTTAGCACAGGCGTTCTCAATGCGGGTCTGGAAAGTAATTGCAGTGAGTTGAGTTGAAAAGCTCATTATTAAACTGAATATAAATTTAAAATAAATAAATGTGGCTGCACAGTTAATCAAAACAAAACTTAAATTGTAATCTTGCTTTGTGTAGTTATTAAACCAATGACTTTTTGCTTTGTGTAGTTCACCAGTACTCATCTATCTGTCTATCGTCATCCACCCATCCACCATTGTATATCCATCCATCCATCCATCCATCCATCCATCCATCCATCCATCCATCCATCCATCCATCCATCCATCCATCCATCCATCGTTGTATATCATTCCATCCATCCATCGTTGTATATAATTCCATCCATCCATCGTTGTATATCATTCCATCCATCCATCCATCCATCGTTGTATATTTATCCATCCATCCACCCATTCATCCATCCACCGTTGTATAACCATCCATCCATCCATCCATCCATCCATCCATCCATCCATCCATCCATCGTTGCATATCATTCCATCCATCCATCCATCCATCCACTGTTGTATATCCATCCATCCATCCATCCATCCATCCATCCATCCATCCATCCATCCATCCATCCACCATTGTATATCCATCCATCCATCCACCGTTGTATATTCATCCATCCATCCATCCATCCATCCATCCATCCATCCATCCATCCATCCATCCATCCATCGTTGTATATCCATCCATTCATCCATCCAGCCACCGTTGTGTATCCATCCATCCATCCATCCATCCATCCATCCATCCATCCATCCATCCATCCATCTGTCTATCCATCCATCCATCCATCCATCCATCCATCCATCCATCCATCCATCCATCGTTGTATATCATTCCATCCATCCATCCACCGTTGAATATCCATCCATCCATCCATCCATCCACCGTTGAATATCCATCCATCCATCCATCCATCCATCCATCCATCCATCCATCCATCCATCGTTGTATATCATTCCATCCATCCATCCACCGTTGAATATCCATCCATCCATCCATCCATCCATCCATCCACCGTTGAATATCCATCCATCCATCCATCCATCCATCCATCCATCCATCCATCCATCGTTGTATATCCATCCATTCATCCATCCATCCATCCATCCATCCATCCATCCATCCATCCATCCATCCATCCATCGTTGTATATTTATCCATCCATCCACCCATTCATCCATCCACTGTTGTATAACCATCCATCCATCCATCCATCCATCCATCCATCCATCCATCCATCGTTGCATATCATTCCATCCATCCATCCATCCACTGTTGTATATCCATCCATCCATCCATCCATCCATCCACCATTGTATATCCATCCATCCACCGTTGTATATTCATCCATCCATCCATCCATCCATCCATCCATCCATCCATCCATCCATCGTTGTATATCCATCCATTCATCCATCCAGCCACCGTTGTATATCCATCCATCCATCCATCCATCCATCCATCCATCCATCCATCCATCTGTCTATCCATCCATCCATCCATCCATCCATCCATCGTTGTATATCATTCCATCCATCCATCCACCGTTGAATATCCATCCATCCATCCATCCATCCATCCATCCATCCATCCATCCATCCATCCATCCATCCATCAATCCATCCATCAATCCATCCAATATTTAATTTATTTGCATGCCATCTTTATCCAGCATCAGTAACTCTGAGTATGCGAACATATCCTTAAATCATTGAAATATTAACTTTAAATCTCTGGAGGTACTTCAAAAAAATGTTTTAATATTTTTTTACTAAACATTTAGCAGAATATCAAAGCTGCTCTTTCCTAATCAGCGAGGAGACTGTCTAACGGTGGTTGAATTATGAATTTGATCTGCTTTTCACACAAACCAAATATTTGGTCTTCAGAAGGAATTGGAATATAACACACATATTGATATTTTTTTTAACTTATTTTTGTCCTTTTTAAGCTTCTCAACCCCTGGACATGGTTTGCTTTCCGCATATATGTAAAAGAGCAGCGTGAACATTCTTCTCAACGTCTGCTTCTCTGCTCCACAGAAGAAAGAGAGTCACACGGGTCATGAAATGTTGACAGGTCTTTTACGTTTGGCTGAACGAACCTTTTAAAGGGATGTTTTTGAAGGTCTAAAGATGAAGATCTTTACAGGTCAGTGGAGTTGAGGAGAACGAGTCTCTCTCTGCTCGTCCTGCTTCAGAGTAATGAGCTGCTGGCTATTTTAAAGTTCAGCATTACAGTATTTCAGAAACAGCCTCCAGCGGTCCAGAATGAAATGTGACATTTTCCGTTTGACACACAAGACTCTCTGACATCTTTGTCATTGACTGTAAAATTTCATGATGTCACAGTTAGATTGTTTTATAAAGCAAACGTCTCTGTTTTTCAAGCATATTTAGGGTACGTTAGTTTCAGTCCACTAAAGCAGCTGTGAACTCACTCTGAATTATTTAAATAAATACTTCATTAATTGCACTGCACTGTAAAATATACTTATCGTTCAAAAGTTTGGGGTCAGTAAGATTTTTAAAATGTTTTTGAAAGACTCAACAAAGCTGCATTTATTTGAGCAAAAATACATCAGAAAATGTGAAATAATATTACATTTTAAAATAGCAGTTTTCTATGTGAATATATAGTTAGGTGTACTTTACTATAGTAGTAATCATTACTCCAGTCTTCAGTGTCCCATGATCCTTCAGAAATCACTGTAATATGATGCATTTTTGATTATAATCAATGTTGAAAACAGATTTGTTTTATGGAAAACAGGATTTTTTTTAAATGCATTTTCTAGGAATTTAATGAGATTTCAAGGACATTTATTTGAAATTAGAATATTGTGTAACATTACAAATGTCTTTACTGTGACTTTCTTAGTGTCCTTGATGAATAAAAGTATTTTTTTACTAACCTCAAACATTTGAAACATTAGTGTATTTTTTGTCTTGTTTTGCACAAAAATATCAAATCATTCTAATATGATGCACACAAAACATTTATGATTATAATCAATGTTTAAAACAGTTGTGCTGCTTCAGATTTTTTGTGGAAAACATGATTTTTTGTTTATTTATTTTCTAGTTTGAATATTAATTTCAAGGACATCATTTATTTTAAATAAGAATATTTTGTAACATTACAAATGTCTTTTCTGTCACTTTCTTTTATTTTTTTTACTAACCTCAAACATTTAAACAGTAGTAGTGTATTTTTTGTCTTGTTTTCCACTATAATATCACACAGGAAACTTTAAGTCGAGAAGCAAACTGATGTAAGACATAAATGTCCCTAATTTCTGCATGTACTGAACACACTGATTATATCCAGCAACTGTGTGTGATATTGCTTCAATATTTACACAGCTTCCGAATGTTTTACAGTAGAGGCAGTTTTTGCGCACAGTCTTGTTCTCGTCTTGTTCTCGTTCAGAGAAAGTGGAGTGACTTTGCCCCGGGATATCTGACGGAGCGTGATAATGACATGCTGTTACATTTCCAAGCGCAATAAAATCAACTTTGCCATCGTGTCGACATCACAGACGTGTGCTAATCAGCTCCTCTCGTCAGCTCCTGCAGGATCTTTCATTTTCTTATTTGGGAATTAATGTTGGAATTGAGCGAGTGTGTGATGACATTGCTGTGTTGCTCCATCATGTGTGTGCTGGCCAGATTACAGTGTAATTGTGCCCTGAAACGCAGTCAGAACACACTGACCTCGGCCAGTCTTGGCTTTATTACTGAAGCGTGAGTTTCGGCTGTTAAAGGCCGACAGCGCTGGTGTCACAGACTGTGACTGAGAAACACACAGGGATGAAATGCAGTCAAAACATACACAGAGTCAGGTTTGAGCAGTAATGATGTGATGATCGACTGGTAAACTAGAAAATAAAACCACAGAATAGTTGACTAGTGGAAGATTTGCTAAAACTAGTTAGGATGACATATATGGTGTGATGAATTTTGCAAGTGATATATACAGTCAAGACAAAATTTATTCAGACACCTCACATTATCACAGTTGATTCACTATAGTTTAGAAAATGACAGTAAAATATGAGCAGAACTCAGAGTTATTAAATCAGTTGATATTTGACAGGTTTTGTCCATCCTTCTGTTAGACTCTCACACATGAATTATGTTGAATATCTGTCCGCTGTTAAATTTAACTACACAATTAGATAATACCAGTTTAGCTCAACCAGTGACCCAGCAATGCTTCATGTTGTTCAGTCTGTGTGTAAAAAGAGCATTAGTTATTAAAGAAAAAACACTTCAGCAAAACATCATCAGCTCAAAGTGTCCCAATCATTTTTGGTCCCAATTTTTTATGGTTATGAAGAATTGTTGGGTATAATATGTCACAGTTTACTCTATTTTGCTCTCCTCACTTACATAAATGAACTATAGAGTCCTGCACACACTATTAAAAAAATATACAAATATAATTCTGGTCTAAATAATTTTTGGTTTGACTGTAAATCGGAAATAATTATATAAGTTTGCAAAAAATAAAACCAAAGATTGCATTGTGTAATCAATGTTTTAATGTATTTACACACATTAAGGATTACAGATGAACAAGCAAAGTGAGTCCTTTAACTGACTGGTGTTCAATTATGAAAGCTCACAAGATTTGTGTTTTTCTTTCACTTTAATGTAGTTTGAATTGGACAGAAACACTGAAGGCTGAGCATAATGATTGAATTGTTTGAAAAAGTTTCTTTTCATGCTGTTCATTTTACAGCACAAAAAGCGATTTGACTTGCCATTGCCTACATGAGTGCTGTGCATGACAAATACATGTATTATAGAAGTATAGTGCATCGAGACCAAAGCAAACGGATATCACAGACGTCTGGCTGAGAATGCTCATTTTACACATGAGAAGCTTGACGGATCGATTATACACTCACGATCACTTGCTCAGGTTTTACAGCTCAGGTTCTTCTGCACTTTCTGTTGGACGGTCAAAATGTGGTGTGTGTTCACGCTATCCCAGAATGCCTCAGTCAGCCTGGGGAACTGGCTATTTGAGTGGTGTGAGAGATCATTCCTGCCTTAAAGACAGCGAGACGTAGACCAGCGAGGAAGACCAGTGTTGGAGACCAGAGCCGGGTGTTTACAGGCCTGGGGTGCGTTTCCCGAAAGCATCGTTAGTCAACTATGGTCGCAAGTTCCGTCGTTTCCAATAGAGTTCAATGGAAATTGCGACCAACTTGCGACCATAGTTGGCTAACGATGCTTTCGGGAAACGCACCCCTGGTCTGAAGTCACTAGCTATGTTTCCATCCACACGTTTCTATCCGCATTAAGTGATATCGAATAAAAAATGCCTTATGGAAACAGTAAAATTGGATTGAATTTCATGAATATCGACTCAAATGAAATGCGTTCGGCCTCATGGGATTTTATCTTGATGGATATACGGCTTATGCGATAAACGCTGATGGAAACGTTATTATGGCGCGATCCATTTTGTCTAGCAAAACTTTGTTCGCAAATGTTTGCTTGAATGTTGTGCGAAAATGAATAGAAACACCGTAACATGTCTCAAATCAATTCGATATACAAATTTGATCGCAAAACAGCATGTGACGTCTTTATGCACAGGTTTTTATTCGCTTTAAAGCCGTTGGATGGAAACACACTTTCACCAGCTTTATTCACATGAGGTTTTTTACCGAACTTTAGATAATTCCATTGACAAGTGGATGGAAACTTGGCTACAGATGGAGAGATATGGAGAGATGCTGAAAATGGATCATTTCACACAATAGTGAGATTTTGGTTGTGAATGTAATTTTTTTTAACAGCATGTTTTAAAGAGATATTTTCACATCTTAAATTCAGAATTAAATGGAAGTTGCGCTAGTCTTTTCTTCTCTATTGTGTCATATTTCCGAGTGAAACGCTTCTGGAACAAGAACAAATGTGGGCGGGGCTTAATTGTGTTTGATGGGAATTGATTGGATGGTTGTGGTTTGCTATTGGCTGATCTCATGTGATTGACAGGTGGCTCCGCCCACATCATCAGAGAAGAGAAGAGGAACGTATTCTGATTCAAGATTACGAGGCGCATGAAAAAAAGGACGTGCACAAATAAATAATTTATAATAAACACTCCAATATTCCATTAAAAAGTAAAAGCTGTCAATTCTGATTTCATGGTGGTCTTAAATCCCGTTGCAACTGATCAAATAAGACAATTAGAAAAACAGAAAGAATGCATTAATGAGATATGGAAATATAGCCATATTATAATGAGGAATATAGAGTGATGTCATTAACATTCCATCTCGATCAGTCATTAAACAAGAAAGTCATGCCATCTTTGACATGCCAATTAGCTTATTAACCTAATTACAGATGCATCTGTTGCATTGACTTGTATTTATACGCATGCGGGAGAACAGAAAAACAAACATGGTGGTGCATTAAAAAGTTCAGGTTTGATGATCTTTGGCGTGGGGATTTGTGTCAATAGAAGATGGATCCATCCCAGCATGACCTCTACGCTGAATTAAAAGAAAACACACTTTAAATCTGCAGGTTTGCAGGATTGCAGGAAAGTGGAGTAGATTTTAAATTTCTAAATGTTGAATATATGTTTTCAAAATTGACAAAATCAGGACAGTTGCAATATCCGAAGAAATTCCTCAAATGTTCAAAGTCTAGTGACCGTCCCTTAAAGACCCCTGAAATCAAAGTTTTTTAGCTCTTATGATGAATATTTTAGCCTTAATGTTATGATTAATCTGGTGTGTTCTAGTCGGGCTATCACCAGACCAAGCTCAATATTTTTAGATCAATGGGTCTAGTTCAAATGACTCTGTACGCAATTGGATAGTCCTTCAACCAATCAGACCAACGATCCAGGTGACGTACTTTGCAAAGCGACGCGAAAACTCCCGGTAGAAAACGTGTCAACAAACGTGTTGGTTTGTAGCATTGATCAGCGGTTTGCAGAAGCAGCGATGGCGTCGAGCGATTTTTGCAGGTTGTGCAAAAAAAAAACACATGAAAGTGAGTGGTATTTACATTCACTCGAGCCGCTTGCCGTCGCTTCTCTATCGCCATCGTGTTAAACCCGCCAATAGCGCGCCAGGGGGATAAGCCAGTCTGTGATTGGTCCCCGCAGATGTATAACGGAAGCAGGATAGAAAAAGTACAGGTTTTTACAGGGAATTACGTCAATGCATCATACGAAGTTGTGTGTTACAAGGCACTTGAGTGGGGCTTTAAGGTTGTCACTTACGACTTTTATTTTGGCGGCACGGCGGACATTTATTTTGATGACGCTGAGAACGCCAGAGTCCAAGCACACAGCGCTCTCATTCTCCGTCTTCATTAGTTTTTGATCTGTATACAGTCCTATCTAATATGTTATTATATGAAACTGTTAAACAAATAAAGTACAGAAAAGGATTATTGCATTCCCTGTGTAATTGATGCTCAATATTGCTATCTGAGCATAAAAACATAATCATGTTCCGCTTGATTCCTTCAAAGTTCCGTTTGATTTCCTCCTTAGCGTAAAAGTCGAGAAGTGCCTGGACTTTGCCGTTGATCCATCTATCGCTGTTTTTCATGTTCATGGAGCAAATTCTGTATATATATATACTATAAACTGTGTGTTTCCAGTTCCTATTGTCGTGAGTTTGACACTACGCTTGCCCTATTCGCACGGGATAAGCTTTACCTGGTGACCTCTAGTCATTTGTAATAATTGCGGAGTTTGTCTGAGATCTTAATCCCGTGCGAATCGGCCGTGAATTTACGTAAATTTTATGTAATTTGTAAAGTAAAAAATCCCCCGGCAAATGACCTACTATATTTCGCCGAACACCGAGATCCTGTGATAATATCAGTCCCGTGCGACTGAGCATCTGTGATTTGGCCGGATCGTATATCATTTTTTCAAGGTTTTTGTTTCATATGCGCCTTTTTATCCATCTTTTGCGAAGAATTGAGGCTGGTTAGAGTGTTTTGATAGTATTTTGGGTGCTGGGTCATATCGCTATATATACAACTACACAATTTGCAGAAAGTGAAAGCTGAAAATCATCAGAAGAGCAAAAACAAAAAGAAAGATTAGATGGAGATGAATGTTGTATCATCATCTCAGCGTGCGGTAAGGAACTTTATTCTGTTTATGTCATGATATATCATACATCTAGACCTATAACAAAAAGACATTTCCAAGCAATAGCCTATTGACGTCATACCCGGGAGATAAGTCAGTAAATTTGAGTAAAATCACAGGCTTGGGTTATCCCTTGCGAATGCGCCACATGAAATTCAGATGTGGGGGAAATTCATTTCTAAATCACACAAGGTCCCCAGATAATACTAATCCAGTGCGAATAGGGCGTATGAAGCTAATTTAGTCCCGCTAAAAGGTGTATATATAAACTAAACTAAACTAAACTATAACTAAAATTGTTCCCAGTTCTTGTGGTGCGAACACCATTAGTTTAAAAAAAAAGGAAAAAAAAATTGTTTCCACCAATGTTTGGGTTAAATATGGACAAATCCAACCGTTGTGTTTAAAAAACGTAATTACATTTTTTGGGGGGTTTGTCCATATTTGACCCAAACATGGGTTGAACAACTCAGCATTTTTAGAGTGTATAAAATCGTTCCTCTGGTCGAATCCCTCTATCTTTGTCAGGTCACTGAAACACTGAATGAAATCTGGAGTTCCCTTTAAATCCTTTACAAATGGAAAGAGCTGCCGATATTTCCATTTCCTATTATCACTGTTAATGCATATTGAAAGTATTCTTCAGAAAATGTATCTCATAAATGTGATATGGCAATAAAAGCCGAACAGCTGCTGGCAGTGGCCACCGATGAGACACACACACTGCTGGATTTTACAATGCATTCTTTTTAAAGTATTGGTATATTGATTTTTCCTATATTTCTTTTCCTGTAAAACTTTCTGGATGAACGGAAGCTTTATGGCTTTAGTTCCACAGAAGTTATTTGTAGTATAGTATTAATATGGAGGAGGGATGATGCTGAAAACATGCACATGAGGCAGTTTTCTATGGATGCTTGTTTCCGCCACTGAATCAAACATTTTAAAAGATAATTCGACTTTATATCTCGTCAAAATTGTGAGATATATACATGCAATACTGAGAAAAAATTCAGAATTGCGAGTTTATATCTCACAAATCTGACTTTATAACACACAATTGAGACTTTATATCATGCAATTTTAACTTTATAACACACAATTGAGACATTATATCATGCAATTTTAACTTTATAACCGCAATTGCAATTTTTTACAATGCAATTCTTACTTTAACACAAAATCGAGACTTTGTCACACAATTATCACTTTATAACACACAACTGCAAATTTGTATCACGCAATTCTCACTTTATAGAACAATTGAGACGTTATAGCACACAATTGCAAATTTATATCCAACAATTCTGACTTTATTACACACAATTGAGACTATAGCACACAATTCCCACTTTATATAAAACACAATTGAGACTTTATAGCACACAATTCTCACTTTATAACACAATTGAGACGTTATAGCACACAATTGCAAGTTTATATCCAACAATTCTGACTTTATTACACACAATTGAGACTATAGCACACAATTCCACCCTTTATAAAACACAATTGAGACTTTATAGCACACAATTCTCACTTTATAACACAATTGAGACTTTATAACACACAATTGCAAATTTATATCCAACAATTCTCACTTTGTTACACACAATTGAGACTATAGCACACAATTCCCACTTTATAAAACACAATTGAGACTTTATATCACACAATTCTCACTTTATAACACAATTGAGACGTTATAGCACACAATTGCAAGTTTATATCCAACAATTCTGAATTTATTACACACAATTGAGACTATAGCACACAATTCCCACTTTATAAAACACAATTGAGACTTTATAGCACACAATTCTCACTTTATAACACAATTGAGACATTATAGCACACAATTGCAAGTTTATATCACGCAATTCTGACTTTATAACACAATTGAGACTTTATAGCACACAATTCTCACTTTATAACACAATTGAGACATTATAGCACACAATTGCAAGTTTATATCACGCAATTCTGACTTTATAACACAATTGAGACTTTATAGCACACAATTCTAACTTTATAACACAATTGAGACTTTATAGCACACAATTCTCACTTATAACACACAATTGCAAAAAATTGATGGGGATGTGGGTATAAACACTGAAAAACTGACATAAATTAAAGCAAAACTAAAACATATAAGCAAAGTGTTATTACCTAAACATTATGTAGTCGTCGACATCAAACAAAGGGATGATGTCTTCCCGTGCTGAAAATAATGTGAAACTATGACGAGAAGCTTAATGTCTCAATCTTCAGAGTGTGATATTGCTTCTCTCACTTAATTTGGAGTAAATACATGAAGGAAAATCAACTATCAAAGCTGTAGATAAATGAATGCATGTTTTTTTATTAATTTATTTATGACATCAACAGTTAAAGACATTCCACAGCACAGCATGACTGTTCACAAGAAAAATAAATAAACCAATCATGAGCAAAATAAGTATTCATACTTGTGAATATGAGTCAGATCGGCTCTGTCTACAACCTACACATAATATTATAACTCAAATGGATGATTTGGTACAGTGCTGTACATCGCCAGCAACACGAGCGTCACACGAATAGCGCATGTGTGAATCGACTCGCCATTGATTTATTATAAGCCACAACAGATGGTGGTTTTTGCAGATTTCAGAATTACTAATTATAAAATGAAAAAAAAATTTGCACTTAGTTGGTTTCCAGTGTCTGTGAGGGAAGCTTAGGAAACCTGCGAAGAAAATAGACATTTTAGATGAAGAAAATAAAGCCTCCAATAGGGTTTTGTATTGTGACATTTTCATTAATACTTCCACAACATCTGGTCCTGCAATTACATAATCCAATCACATCCATCATTGGATATCGTTGCATCCATCCGTCCACCCATCCATACATCTTTGTATATCCATCCATCCATTCTATATCATTCCATCCATCTATCCATCCATCCATCCATCCATCCATCCATCCATCCATCCATCCATTCTATATAATTCCATCCATCCATCCATTCTATATCATTCCATCCATCCGTCCATCCATTCATCTTTGTATATCCATCCATCCATCCATCCATTCATCTTTGTATATCCATCCATCCATTCTATATCATTCCATCCATCTATCCATCCATCCATCTATCCATCCATCCATCCATCCATCCATCCATCCATCCATCCATCCATCCATTCTATATAATTCCATCCATCCATCCATTCTATATCATTCCATCCATCCGTCCATCCATTCATCTTTGTATATCCATCCATCCATCCATCCATTCATCTTTGTATATCCATCCATCCATTCTATATCGTTCAATCCATCCATCCATCCATCCATCCATACATCCATCCATCCATCTTTGTATATCCATCCATCCATTCTATATCCATCCATCCATCCATCCATCCATCCATCCATCCATCTTTGTATATCCATCCATCCATTCTATATCCATCCATCCATCCATCCATCTATTCATGGATATCCATCCATCCATTCTGTATCGTTCAATCCATCCATCCATCTATCCATCCATCCATCCATCCATCCATCCATCCATCCATCCATCCATCCATCCATCCATCCATTCATAGATATCCATCCATCGTTGTATATCGTTCCATCCATCCATCCATCAATCATTGTATATCATCCATCCATCATCCATCCATCCATCCATCCATCCATCCATCGTTGTATATCATCCATCCATCCATCGTTGTATATCATCCATCCATCCATCATTGTATATCATCCATCCATCCATCATTGTATATCATCCATCCATCCATCCATCCATCCATCCATCCATCCATCCATCCATCCATCCATCCATCGTTGTATATCATCCATCCATCCATCCATCCATCCATCCATCCATCCATCCATCCATCTTTGTATATCGTCCGTCCGTCCGTCCGTCCGTCCGTCCGTCCGTCCATCCATCCATCCATCATATTTAAGTAATGAGAATCATGATTAAGAATAATGAGAATTATATCAACAATAACAACAAGAACTCAAACTATGACTATGACTAATTTTGGTCATAATTGTTAAAAAGGCTTCATCTTTTTTATGCATAATAATATATTTATGTATTCCTTTCTGTTTAAAATTTTGAAATGAAATGTGACATTTCCAGATCCACATGTGTTTGCTTGTTATTATCCTGTCTTTCTCAGCTGGTGACATCAATAACTTCAGGATATCGATTTAAATAAAGATGCACCATTTGAGACCAATAAATATCATGAATCAAGGACAGGGCATCTCTAAACATCTCTAAACATCTCTAAACCGCTGTGGTTAAAACGAGCCGTTTATCAGTTAATCACAGCGTATTTTCTCTCCGACAGACACAAGGCTCTTAAGAGACACACTTATGAATCCACGACCGGAAAGAGGAAATAAAGTTGCTTTTTCTTGTTGCTTGTTTTGTTTCTCTCTTTCATACACACCCGTTCTGTTCTTGCTGGAGCCATAAGCCCATCCTGGAAGATTTATGAATACGTTAGAATAGCCTGAGCCAACAGTTTTCAAAGAAGTGGAGTGAAAATAAATTAAATACCCCCACAGGCAATTCATCTGCTGCTTGATGGATTACATACTCATCTTCATACTCTCTCTCTCTTTCTCTCTCTCTCTCCTGCTCGCGCTTTCTTCAGAAGATTGGCAAACATTTGGCAAACAAATGAACAAACACGAAACAACTCAATTAGGACATATGCGCAATGAAGTCTGTCAGTGATGAATTGTGGATGGAAATATGTCTGGGATTGAGGAGACAACATGATGAAAAATGATGTGTCTTTCGAGGTGACGAGATCAATGTTTTCTTTCTTTCTCAGGGAAAGACTGACAACATGCCCATAAATCCTGGGAAACATTCCTGGTGTCTTGTATGAGGATTTAGGGGTCGTATCATGCATTTGGATTTTCTTTTTTTATACTACCCATCAAAAGTTTGGAATAAAGCCTCTTCTGCTTACCAAGGCTGCATATTTGATCAAAAATAAAGTAAAAATAGTGAAATATTACAATTTAAATCAGCTGTTTTCTATGTTAACATATATAGTAAAGTGTAATTTATTCCTGTGATTTTCAGCATCATTACTCCAGTCTTTAATGTCACATGATCCTTCAGAAATCACTGTAATATGAGGATTTGATGCTCAAGAAACATTTATGATTATTATCAGTGTTGAAAACAGTTGTGTACAACTTTTTTTTTTTTATACTTCCCATCAAAAGTTTGGATTAAAGCCTTTTCTGCTTACCAATATTTGATCAAAAATAAAGTAAAAATAGTCAAATATTACAATTTAAATCAGCTGTTTTCTATGTCAATATATAGTAAAGTGTAATATATTCATGTGATCATTACTCCAGTATTCAGTGTCACAAGATCCGTCAGAAATCATTCTAATATGAATATAGATGCAAACGGTGCAAGAGAAGAGCGTCGCACAGCAAAATAATCAGAGGCTCTGTTGTTCACTTTGTTAAGCAATACAGATCGAAAGCTCAGTATGACGGACAATCCAATCACGTTTAACTGCGCCGCGAGCAGGGTTGAAGATCATTCCCCTTATAAACGCACAGTCACTGGGCATAGCTCTTCTGTAATGGTACATCATTTAAAAGATTGATGCCGCGATCCTCATATTCGGCTCTGGGGTTGCCAGGCATCCGGCGGACTGATGAAATCCTTCCTCGCTGACCCTGAGGTCAACTCTCCATCCAAGGTGGTCAATCACGAGTGAGTTTCTATTTGGACTAGTGGGGCAGATAAATCAGCCATTTCCCTCCTCCTTGAGACCCGCTCTGACAGTAAATATATTTTCGTAGCCCTCATCCTCCAAAGCAATTTCAAGATGCTCTGTTTTTATATTGATTCGGTTTTAGTTTTCTGATGCTCGCGACCGTCCCTTTAACTCATGCGCGTGTCCAGCATTTATTTACCTCGTGACGTCCCTTTAACTCATGTGTTTATTTACCTCGTGACGTCCCTTCAACTCATGCGTTTATTTACCTCGTGACGTCCCTTTAACTCATGTGTTTATTTACCTCGTGACGTCCCTTCAACTCATGCGTTTATTTACCTCGTGACGTCCCTTTAACTCATGCGTTTATTTACCTCGTGACGTCCCTTTAACTCATGTGTTTATTTACCTCGTGACGTCCCTTCAACTCATGCGTTTATTTACCTCGTGACATCCCTTTAACTCATGTGTTTATTTACCTCGTGACGTCCCTTTAACTCATGTGTTTATTTACCTCGTGACGTCCCTTCAACTCATGCGTTTATTTACCTCGTGACATCCCTTTAACTCATGTGTTTATTTACCTCGTGGCGTCCCTTTAACTCATGTGTTTATTTACCTCGTGACGTCCCTTTAACTCATGTGTTTATTTACCTCGTGACGTCCCTTTAACTCATGCGCGTGACCAGCGTTTATTTACCTCGTGACGTCCCTTTAACTCATGCGTTTATTTACCTCGTGACGTCCCTGTAACTCATGCGTTTATTTACCTCGTGACGTCCCTTTAACTCATGCGTTTATTTACCTCGTGACGTCCCTTTAACTCATGCGTTTATTTACCTCGTGACGTCCCTTTAACTCATGTGTTTATTTACCTCGTGACGTCCCTTCAACTCATGCGTTTATTTACCTCGTGACGTCCCTTCAACTCATGCGTTTATTTACCTCGTGACATCCCTTTAACTCATGCATTTATTTACCTCGTGACGTCCCTTCAACTCATGCGTTTATTTACCTCGTGACGTCCCTTCAACTCATGCGTTTATTTACCTCGTGACATCCCTTTAACTCATGCGTTTATTTACCTCGTGACGTCCCTTCAACTCATGCGTTTATTTACCTCGTGACGTCCCTTCAACTCATGCGTTTATTTACCTCGTGACGTCCCTTCAACTCATGCGTTTATTTACCTCGTGACGTCCCTTCAACTCATGCGTTTATTTACCTCGTGACGTCCCTTCAACTCATGCGTTTATTTACCTCGTGACATCCCTTTAACTCATGCATTTATTTACCTCGTGACGTCCCTTCAACTCATGTGTTTATTTACCTCGTGACGTCCCTTCAACTCATGCGTTTATTTACCTCGTGACATCCCTTTAACTCATGCGTTTATTTACCTCGTGACGTCCCTTTAACTCATGCGTTTATTTACCTCGTGACGTCCCTTTAACTCATGTGTTTATTTACCTCGTGACGTCCCTTTAACTCATGTGTTTATTTACCTCGTGACGTCCCTTCAACTCATGCGTTTATTTACCTCGTGACGTCCCTTCAACTCATGTGTTTATTTACCTCGTGACGTCCCTTCAACTCATGCGTTTATTTACCTCGTGACGTCCCTTTAACTCATGCGTTTATTTACCTCGTGACGTCCCTTTAACTCATGCGCGTGACCAGTGTTTATTTACCTCGTGACGTCCCTTTAACTCATGCGTTTATTTACCTCGTGACGTCCCTTTAACTCATGCGCGTGACCAGTGTTTATTTACCTCGTGACGTCCCTTTAACTCATGCGTTTATTTACCTCGTGACGTCCCTTTAACTCATGCGTTTATTTACCTCGTGACGTCCCTTTAACTCATGCGCGTGACCAGTGTTTATTTACCTCATGACGTCCCTTTAACTCATGCGTTTATTTACCTCGTGACGTCCCTTCAACTCATGCGTTTATTTACCTTGTGACGTCCCTTCAACTTGACAGCCGCTGTTGGCTGTGACCGAGTCCCAAATTGCATTCTCTCTTGACTAGGTACTTATTTAGAATATTTTGAACTGCTAAAATAGTATATTCTATATAGGGTAACACTTTACTTGAAGGGGTGTGCATAAGACTGACATGACACCTTCATAACCATGACATGACATGACATATGTCATGAATATGAAGTAGGGTTTATGCATGTTTATGATAACTGTCATTAAGTGTCATTCGCTCAATAATGACATTTGGAATGCAAATATGACATTGTTTGAGATGTCTTTGTTATGACATCTTGACATAAACCAATCCATCATAACCTGTCAGTGTCTTTGTCATGACAACTTGACATTAAGTTAAATGTAACTGTCATGTTAAACTGTCATGTTAAGGTTTTGACATTGGCTGTCATGAGGCATTATAACTGTGTCATTAATATTTTTCTTGACCTCAACTACAGTGGTACAAATTGAATTTGTCATTAAAAAGTTATAATGGCTTCATGACAGCCAATGTCAAAACCAACACCTGACAGTTTAATGTAATGTTAACCAATAAAGCTAAGTGGTTTCTTAAGTTTGATAATTATTCTGCTATGTCATGTTTATGACATATTTATGACAGGTTGTGTTGTCTTAGTAATGTCAAGTTGTCATGACAAAGACACTGTGAGGTTATGATGTATTGGTTTATGTCAAGGTGTCATAACAAACAATGTCATATTTGCATTAAAAATGTCAGAATTGAGTGAATGACACTTAATGACAGCTGTCATAATAAACATGCATAAAACTTCCTTCATAATCATAACATGTGTTATGTCATGATGATGAAGTTGTCATGTTAGTATTATGCACACCCATTGAAGTAAAGTCTTACCCTATATAGCATAAATGTGTGTAGTATGAATGTAATCTGGACGTACTACATTCGCCATGTTGTCGTTATCATGCGATCTACCAGCGTCAGTTGGGTCACTCACTGTCATTCATAAATCCTCTCCCGTGGCCTTATGGGAGAGTAAAGTGTCCATCTTATGCACACTTCGGAAGTAGGTCATGCGGTTACTTTTTGCCTACTCATAAAAGAGTACCGTGAATTCGGACATACTTATTTTGCTACATGGTGTTTTTCACCTACTATAGTGGGGAAGAGTGTGATTTGGGATGCAGCCATTGACTGTTGACCCAAACTAAGAGATGTGGAAGTTGGTCATCTTATGCTCTTAAAGGGACAGTTCACCCAAAAATGAAACTTCTGTCAGTAATTACTCTCCCTCATGTTGTTCAACCCCGTAAGACTTTCGTTCATCTTCGGAACAAAAATGAAGATATTTGTGATTCAATCTGAGAGCTGGATCACTCCTCCATAGGCTTCTAAGGGACTGAAACTTGCCGGCCCCAAAAGTTATTAAAGACATCGTTAAAATTTCAACTATTAATGTCCTTCTCTGTGGGCCTCGAGTGAGTTCACGTAGTGTAACAGCGCAGCGCTTCTGTGTTGTACGTCACACGGAGGCTCACTATTAGTCGACACTGGTCATGTGTGTGATGCGTGTGCGTGTGATTTAATCAAAAATAACTTAATTTGTGTTCCGAAGATGAACGAAGGTCTTACAGGGTTGAACAACATGAGGGAGAGTTATTACTGACAGAAGTTTCATTTTTGGGTGAACTATCCCTTTAAGTGACGTGTGACACACAAACGTGTCAGTGGTGACGTGAGTAACAATCACTTTTTTTGCTGTTTGTGTTGTGGTAAATATATATATTATTTACCTCGTGACCGTTCCTTCAACTCATGTGTTTATTTACACCCAACAGATCCTTTGAGCTCACGTAAAGGTGTGTTGATTTGAATTTAATACACTTCCATGTTTTGAAAAGTAGTCTTGAATAGTTTTGTTGTACCCAGACAGCAACATAGTGTCGGCCCAGAGCCGGTCCACATCTGGTATTATTGCTGTCTCTGTTGTGAGAACTTTAATTAACGTTCATGTCAAGGTTCTCTAAACGTTATGAATAAAACATTCTTCATGTAACGTCTTTTATGTTGTATTTTTATGGGATTTTATGGTACTAAATTGTTTCAGTCTGATTTAGTTTGGCCGCAGTACCAAAAGTTTTCACTAGATGAAATTAATCTCCTATTCATTTACAATTCATTGTGCTCCTCACTTATTTTTGACTGTGAGGAGCACAAATGTGACTGTTTTTTTTTTTTTTTTCAGGACCATTTTAATCATGTCCATGATTTGTGTGTGTGTTCACATAGCAAGTGCCAAAACCTTTACCAAGTTCCGGACCATTCCGATGAAGTAAAATGCTCTGTAAAAACGTACAATATTCAGGTCAAAATTGTCCGAAGAGCACCAGAGGGTTAATAAACTGGACATTTTGAATGTTATGAGTTATGAATGTCTACATAAACACTAAAGCTCTGTTCCTAAAGTGCTTTCTATCTAGACAGGATTTTGGTTCATGCTCCGCTGTTTCAAAACGTTGGCAATGTCTGCGTTCCAGGATACTTCTGTTCTGGCCAAATTTACATATTTCACAGAAAAGGAAATCTAGGAAAGCATTGCGATTGAGAAATAGTCATTCAAGATGCCGCACAAGTCTAGCAGAATGCCACCTATAAATGCATCTCATTCAATACTTAAACGTATAAAGGCAAATAGTCTAATTAATACCTTATTAAACACATACTACTGGCTCCCGTAAGTCACATATGACAGCGCTACTGCGAAACACATCGCATTCGCCACAGATATGGCCAGTTGCATATGATCAGCTGAGAATCTCTTCAGACACCCAATCTGCCGCAAATGAAACTGAAAGTTTGACGTCACCTCCTGAAGCTCAACACACAATCTTCTTTATTAAAAGTAGTGAGACTGATGCCGCTCGCTCTCCTATTGCGGTCTTTGATCTTGAAATTAGCTGATAATTAAATAATCTGTGGCTTTTGTTGACAATAAGTTTCATTAGTTTTAGCTAACATGAACTAACAATGAGCAATACATTTGTTACAGTATTTATTAATCTTTGTTAATGTTAGTTAATAAAAATACAGTTGTTTATTGTTTATGTTAGTTCACAGTGCATTAACTAATGCTAACAAATACAACCTTTGATTTTAATAATGTAGTAGTAAATGTTGAAATTAATATTAACTAAGATTTATAAATGCTGTAGAAGTATTTTTCATTCTTAGTTCATGTTAACTAATGAACCTTATTGTAAAGTGTTTCCACAAAAGTTTCATATAGCACAGAAATGCATGTGGCCATGTGTAAACAGAACAGTTTTACCAAATCAGATATTAGTCTGATCAATACAAAAGCATGGAGTGAGCAGGTGTAAACAGGTCTTTAGATCTCGCATGCTTTCGGGACAGAGCGATTCTGATATATATGTGATTAGAACTGAGCAGAGATCAGTGTGTATTTCTAGTGCGTTCGGTCCTCACCAGCCAAGTTTCCATCCACTTGTCAATGGAATTATCTGAAGTTCGGTAAAAAAGCTCATGCGAATAAAGCTGGTGAAAGTGTGTTTCCATCCAACGGCTTTAAAGCGAATAAAAACCTGTGTGTAATGACGTCACATGCTGTTTGGCAATCAAATTGGTATATCAAATTGATTTGAGACATTTTAAGGTGTTTCCATTCATTTTCGCACAACATTCAACAAACATTTGCGAACAAAGTCTTGCTAGACAAAATGGATCGCGCCATAATAACGTTTCCATCAGCGTTTATCGCATAAGCCGTATATCCATCAAGATGAAATCCCATGAGACCGAACGCATTTCATTTGAGTCGAAATGAAATTCAATCGAGTTTTACTGTTTGAATACGTTCATTTTTCATTCGATATCACTTAATGCGGATAAACACGTGTGGATGGAAACATAGCTAGTGTTTCACTCTCAGTTTTGTGCAGTGCCGTTTCTGCTTCACTCTTCAGACAGTCTTCCTCATTAGCCAGGCAATCTTTGCATGTCACTTTCTGTCTTTATAGTCATTACCTACCTTTTCTTTTCTTTTTTTTTGACTGTCTGGCAGCCTCTGTAGAATAATGCTGTATTGACACTTGTGCCTATTAGTCATTTTTGGAGTTAGTGTAATAGTCTGCTATCATATTTTCCTGGAGTCTATGCTAAATAAGTAGTATTTTACCACACCTGCTGATATCAGCTTGAAGAGACTTGAGGAGTCAGCGTGCCTTTCATTTCCCATGCTTCAGATTCGTGACATTTCAGTAGTAAGCCTATGTAATATAACAACCCAGGCTCTCTGGAAAAGTGTGTGGTGACATTTCTGCACTATATTACATTGATTCTTGCAACACTTTCAAGGTGAAATGCTTAGTGAGTGGCGCTGAAAGCATGTTCAGTTTGAAACAGATGAATGAGAATCTGGCAATGGTTTATTGCATTGGTTGTTGTATTGTGGCAATTTGGAAATTAATTTTCCAGTGAGTGGCATCGAAATGCTGCATCGCGTTTGAAAATAACGTAACATCTACACTAAACCTAAAATGTATCACACTCTGTCCAAACCAGATGTGATGCAATGGTTTCTTTTTTAAAAAACAGTTTCTAATTTTCTTAGATGTCAAGGAACAACAACATACAAATATGACAATCTCAGGTACTGATTATGTCCTTTATTTAATGTTAAAAGCACGGAAATAGATAATTCCCCTCAGATCTTGAAATCAAATCGAAGACGACAAAAGGGTTCAAACTGTTGAGTGTATTCTATGACAAAGATTGTTTCAGTAACGGTAAAATGGTGTAATATTCAAATCTTGTCCATTTGGTTACAAGTGCAGTGCACTTGCAGAGACTCCGCCCACACGCTCTTCTGATTGGCTGTGATTTTTGATTGATTGGTTGTGAGTGCAGTGCACTTGCATAGACTCCGCCCACACGCTCTTCTGATTGGCTGTGATTTTTGATTGATTGGTTGTGAGTGCAGTGCACTTGCAGAGACTCTGCCCACACACTCTTCTGATTGGCTGTGATATTCGATTGATTAGTTGTGAGTGCAGTGCACTTGCAGAGACTCCGCCCACACTCTCTTCTGATTGGCTGTGATTTTTGATTGTTTTTTCCGTGTCTCATAATTGAGTCTCTTCTTGTGTAGACAGACGCATTGCTTGTCGCTGGAATTTTATCGCATCTCGTCTCGTTAGGACAAAGTGTTCGTTTACAAATCATGCTTAATGATAAAAGTGTTTTGAGATCATAACATAATATTTTGCAAGAAACCATGAGTCTAACAACAAATTACTTTCATCTGGAAACTCTCTGAATTGTATTTAGGTTTGTTTGGGGATTTTTGCAAAAATATCAGTGTTCTAATGAGCTTATGCATTTGTAATATAATTTAAAGTTGATATTTCCAATCAAACTTGCTTCTAGATTGGCTCTCATTGGCATTTCAGCAGCACCAACACGTTTCTGAGTGATGAAAACTCAACGAGAAAAGCTTCCAATGGTCTGTGCGAAAGCGTTCATCTGAGGCTGATGGTGCTGGTTAAAAACACATTTATTTTATGTGTGATTTCCAGAGAGGACAAAGATACATCACTGCATCCCTGAGCGTTTCAGTCAGTGTTACTGCAGTCGTATGTGCTGTCTTTATTTTACAGTGTGCTATCGTCTCTGTTATAAAGCTATGACCCTTTAAATGAGCCTAGCGTCCGCTCACTAACGTCTTCAGTTTTTAATGTGAGTTTTAACAGGAACTGAGCCATAATTTAACACCTTATTCAAGCAATGCCTCTCGTACATCAGTGCATTATGTAATGGTTATTTTGTGAATTTGAGGGCATACAATGCTCAATTAATCTCTGATGAAAGCCTTGCTTATGAGGTGGAGCGTGCCAAGAGCCGTGAACTCTGGAATCAGGCCCGATTTCACACATAAAACAGCAGAAAGTCCCGCGGATAAAGTTTAACATTTAGATGTCATGATTCTCACCTGCATAAAAGGGCAAACGCATGACCGATCGATAGTTCAGACCTTCAGGAGAAAAGCATTTATTGGTTGATATTTAAGAGTTGGAGTCAAGAAACAAATGCTCACAAGGGCTTCGTTTTTTATTATCTTATATTATCGATATTATATTAATAGTGTATATTATTAATAGAAACGCAATGGTAGAGAATCACTGGAAACCCTAACACCCAAAATAATTACTTGGTTTGAGTAGGACAAACTTAAAATAAACTAATTCGTTCAGTCAAATGAACTTTTATGAGTATTTAGCACTTTCTTTTTCTTTCAAGTTCACAGAATGGATATATTTTAAGTAAACTGAACTTTTTCATTGTTTTGAGTTTTATGAAATTATTTATTTTAATTGGGACGAACTTAAGTTTCACTGAAACGGCTGGGATATTTATTTGTGAATGGACGTACAATGGGGAAAATTGTCTAGAAAAACAAACTGCAAATCTTAATGCAGTTAAAACTGGTTTAGTTGTCTGTAGTGCATGTGCAAATTAAAGAAAAGAAAATAAGATCTTATAAACATGTAAATCTCATGAAACTTTGCAAAAAACATATAAATATAAGAAAAAAAAGCATGCCAAGGGTATATTGTACTCCAAAAATCAAAGTAAGAAATGTGAAGTTTTAATATTCAAATAATTTAAATATTACTAACATTTTGCTCAAAGAAAATGAAGCAACTTTTGGTGCCTGCATTGATATTATAGGCTAATGTCCTGAATATGTTATTACTTAATAATAGTATATACAATTGAAATGATCCGACAAATTGTAATATAATATGAATCTCAACGAAGAAAGATAATTAATTAATAAATAAACAAATACATTTGGTAATAGTAATTGGAATTTATTGTGCATGGGGGAAATTTTAGACAAAAATTGGCTTGGAAATTGTGTCACAATTTAAAACATATTAATGAACCAAAAAAATTCTTAATTTTCTTAATTACTTCTGGGGTGTATCGGTAGAGGAGGGGATTGTGTGTGTGTGTGTGTGTGTGTGTGTGTGTGTGTGTGTGTGTGTGTGTGTGTGTGTGTGTGTGTGTGTGTGTGTGTGTGTGTGTGTGTGTGTGTGTGTGTGTGTGTGTGTGTGTGTGTGTGTGTGTGTGTGTGTGTGTGTGTGTGTTATTGTGAACCCAGGGCTTTTGGCACCGCCACTGTCGTCGAGCTGCACCCATCCATGAACCCACCATCTGGATTCTCCCACAAATCACATTAAAGTTGCAGGAGCAGGAATACATCAAGCTAAATGAATGTTGGCTCCGGGGTCCACAGACAGAGAGAGGCTTGCACTGGGAATGCTGGGAATCTGCAACACCCAGTCCAAACCACAGCACTTCTGCATTATCACAGACAGACACAAAACAAGCTTTTATGAAGGATTTGTGAGTGGTGTTTTAGGGTATATTAATAAGGCTGTGGTGTTTCCCAGAATGTTCTTGGTGGATGGCCACTTACTAACAGTCAGAACATGTTTTATGATTTCTGTGAGATTTTTATGTTAGCTGTTGTATCCTTCATTAAAAAAAGAACACAAAAATAACAAAAAAATAGAAATAAATAGTGGTGCACTTGTGATAAAGAGATAATAATTATATACTTTAAAATAATATATGGTTATTACACATTATTTTAAGGTTTTCTTGTTACAGAGTAATTCTACATTTAAGTACCGAGTAATATTAATTAACAACATGAACATACTAGGGCTAGGGCTTGGTTTGTAATTGTGCATAATTTACTGTTATTACTAAATGTAACATGTAAAAATGTAAAAAGACACTAAAATAAAGTGTTACCGATTAAAAGTGCAAAATGATCAAATGTTTTCAGAGACTTAACAGCATGTTAATTTAAATCCTCCATTATCTATCCTCCATCCATCCATCCATCTATCATCTATCCATCCATCCACCCATCTATCCTTCATCCAACATTTTTTTTATATCTAGATGGAAGATAGATGGATGGATGGATGATAGATAAATTGATGATAGATGGATGGATGAAGGATGGATGGATGGATGGATGGATGGATGGATGGATGATGGATGGATGGATGGATGGATGGATAGATGGATAGATGTATGATAGATGGATGATGGATGGATGGATGGATGGATGGATGGATGGATGGATGGATGGATGGATGATAGATGGATGATAGATGGATGGATGGATGGATGGATGGATGGATGGATGGATGGATGATAGATGGATGATAGATGGATGATAGATGGATGATGGATGGATGGATGGATGGATGGATGGATGATGGATGGAAGATATATAGATAGATATATAGATAGATAGATAGATAGATAGATAGATAGATAGATAGATAGATAGATAGATAGATAGATAGATAGATAGATAGATAGATAGATGTATGGATGATATATGGATACACGATGATTTGGGTGTTTGTAAAGCTAAATGAATGCAGCATGTCCTCTAACACAGCTCTGTAATGCTCCACATAGTGAATGTGTAATTATATGAAGCATTATCTGCGTGCCCGATGCACATTTCCTCCATTAGAAATGGATACGCTGTATTATATCAGGACTGGCTTCCATGAACCGTGTTTTATGTCGACGCTGAGGTATGATTTATTATTTATTTAAGAGAATGATACGGTATCTGGCAATGTAACACAATATAAATCTCTATTGGGCTTTTTGGCTTTATTTTTTACATCATGAGGGATGTATTGTGTGTGTTGTATTTATGCTGCATGATAAACATAGAAGAAGTTTTGTCCTTCAGGTCCAGTGAACTTCCCTGATTGCAGGTGTGTGTTAGGTGTGTGTTAGGTGTGTGTTAGGTGTGTGTTAGGGGTGTGTTAGGTGTGTGTTAGGGGTGTGTTAGGTGTGTGTTAGGGGTGTGTTAGGTGTGTGTTAGGTGTGTGTTAGGTGTGTGTTAGGTGTGTGTTAGGGGTGTGTTAGGTGTGTGTTAGGGGTGTGTTAGGTGTGTGTTAGGGGTGTGTTAGGTGTGTGTTAGGTGTGTGTTAGGTGTGTGTTAGGTGTGTGTTAGGGGTGTGTTAGGTGTGTGTTAGGGGTGTGTTAGGTGTGTGTTAGGTGTGTGTTAGGGGTGTGTTACGTGTGTGTTAGGTGTGTGTTAGGTGTGTATTAAGTGTGTGTAAGGTGTGTGTTAGTTGTGTGTTACTTGTGTGTTAGGTGTATGTTAGGTGTGTATTAGGTGTGTGTTAGGTGTGTATTAGGTGTGTGTTAGTTGTGTGTTAGGTGTGTATTAGGTGTGTGTGTTAGGTGTTATTAGGTGTGTGTTACGTGTGTGTTAGGTGTGTGTTAGTTGTGTGTTAGGTGTGTATTAGGTGTGTGTTACGTGTGTGTTAGGTGTGTGTTAGTTGTGTGTTAGGTGTGTATTAGGTGTGTGTTACGTGTGTGTTAGGTGTGTGTTAGTTGTGTGTTAGGTGTGTATTAGGTGTGTGTTACGTGTGTGTTAGGTGTGTGTTAGTTGTGTGTTAGGTGTGTATTAGGTGTGTGTTACGTGTGTGTTAGGTGTGTGTTAGGTGTGTGTTAGGTGTGTGTTAGGTGTGTATTAAGTGTGTGTAAGGTGTGTGTTAGTTGTGTGTTACTTGTGTATTAGGTGTGTGTTAGGTGTGTATTAGGTGTGTGTTAGGTGTGTATTAAGTGTGTGTTAGCTGTATGTTAGGTGTGTGTTAGGTGTGTGTTAGGTGTGTGTTAGGTGTGTGTTAGGTGTATTAGGTGTGTGTTAGGTGGAATTTAGTGTGTGGTTGTGAGTTTTTTATTTATTTTATGTGTAACTGGTGTGGTCTGCGTTTTGTGTTTTTGGTGAAAACTATTCAGATTCTGATTCAAGAGCCAATGAAACACAGTTAGCATCTGACCAGAAGTGCAAACAGTAAATACACATAAATGAATACATCTAAACATATATATATATATTATAACATAGAGGAGCGAAATATAGGATACAGGTGCATAGACCAGCTCAATGCAGTTTTCTAAAAAAAAAAAAAAAATGCAATATATTATAAAATGCAGTACAGGGTGCAAATGTAAAGTCTAAACACAGAAAGTGCATTATTGAGAATGAGGTATGTGTGTATATATAAATGGTCAGTGACAACATCAGTGCAAAATAGCATTATGATGTATGAATATGCCTTTAATTAATCATATGTATAAAATGAAGAATATGAAACGGCAGTACCAGGTACCAGCACAAAAACCCCGAAAATTGTAAAAGTCCCCAAAAATATCGAGATCTTTTTTGCCAACATTGCACATCCCAGTTACTGCTGGTTTTCTGAGTGGTTTATAGCCTGGTTTTATGTGTTTGCGAGTGTGTTCTGGTCGGCCTCTTACAGACATGATTCAAGGAATCACTCACATCTTGAGCACAAGCGTGAGATACGTTTATTCTATGGTCTGATGCTATTGCACACACACACACACACACACACACACACACACACACACACACACACACACACACACACACACACACACACACACACACACACACACACAGACAGAGCGGAGGATATTATGACAGCCCTGGTAAATAAGCCGAAGCCGATCACGACAGAATACATCAATCACTCCTCCGTTTTATTCCATTATGTAAAGTCCTCCCACTCGAGAGGACAGTTCAAAGTCAAGTGGACCTCTGGCAAAACTTTACACAGCTCAACATGATTCACTGTCATCGTCAGGATTTAGAGATATTTTACAGCATCTGAACTGTAGATGCTCTACATGCAATCCTTAATGCGAAATAAAGATAAAAATAAAAACCTGTTGCTCGCTGATGTGAAATCAATAATACCTTTGGATCTCTGTAATGACTTTAACATTGATTCTCTTTCCCGTTTGCAGGTTTGCAGGTCATTTTCCCCGAATACCTGCAGGAGAAGTTCGTGCAGTCGGCTCTCAGCTACATCATGTGTAACGGAGAGGGGGAATACATTTGCCAGAACAGCCAGTGCATCTGTGAATGTGCCGACGAGTTCCCACAATGCAACTGTCCCACGACTGACCTCCAGATCATGGAGAACACGCTCATCGGCATGACGGAGACTTGGGAAGCTTCTTACAGCGACTTCGAGAACTCAGGTAACACTGAGGACATGTGTTTTTGTCTCGTTTACAGTGCAAATATGTGACCCTGGATCACAAAACCAGTCTTAAGTCGCACGGGTATATTTGTGGGAATAGCCAACATTGTATGGGTCAAAATTATCCATTTTTCTTTTATGCCAAAAATCATTAGGATATTAAGTAAAGATCATGTTCCATGAAGATATTTTGTAAATTTCCTACCCTAAATGTATAAAACATTTATTTTTGTGAGTGAATGCAGCACAATCGCGAACATAAATGCACAACTTTAAAGGTGATTTTCTCAATGTTTCGATTTTTTTACATCCTCAGATTTCACACTGGTTTTGTCATCCAGGATCACATATCTAAAAATTCTTAAATCAAAATGCATTTACTAGTTGAGTAAGATAGCAGAAGATATTAACCCCTTACTAGTCAGCCCCAATTTTGGCAAGTGATGCATTCATGACATACCCAAAATAAAAGTTTCCAGTTCAAGATTTAACATTAATCAGACTGTTATTAATATTGAGATATATAAGTTTAAACATCTTGTTTTCTGTGGAAAAAAAAATCAAATGAAGTGAGTTTTTGCCTAAAACTTTTAAAATGATATGCCAACGGGGGAGCAAAATAATCTCGTTTCTGTTTGAATTAAGATTATTTTATTTACCCCATTGATTTTTTCCCTGGAGAAAACAAGACATAATAATATGGCATTTTACTACTTTAGTAGATGCATCTTGATTTATAAATTGTTAGATATTTGAACTGGAAACAAGACAAAAATACTGAGTATTTTTGCAGTGCACTAATACGTTTTAGTTTGAAAACACATCTTTGTCTCTCCGTTTTGGCCTTTTGTCCACACTGAGACTTTTATTAATGAAAATTAAGCTTTTTGAAAACGCTCTCACACGTGGATCAATTTGAAAATGCTGTTTTGGCGATGAAGTGTGGAAAAAACTAGTATTTTACTAGGTATTTTAAAAATTTACGCAAGTTTTTTTCCAGCCCAAATATCTAAAAATACTTAAATCAAGATGCATTTACTAAAGTAGTAAAATTATATACGATATTAGGTCTTGTTTTCTGGGGAAGTAAATCCAAATTAAGGGAGTTTTTGCTTAAAACAAGCTAAATGATCTGCCAATGGGGTCAGAAAAATTATCTTAAAGGGTACCTATTATGGCATTTAAAGTGTTCCTAATAATGTTCTGGGAGTCCCCAACAACAGTTTTACAAGCATGCAATGACAAAAAACACTTTTGTTGTCTTATAATATGCATTTATTTTTACCTGATTTGCTCACCGACTCCCATATGAATCGTTTAGCGAGTCATTTTTCCAAACCCCGCCTTTGCGTGACGCTAATCTGTGGTGATATGTTAGACACCCAGCCGACGGGGTGTCATTGGTTGTTGCGCTAGATCTTACCCAGATACAACAGTGCTATTTTCTGATTGGCTAACAACACCAGACGAACAACACCAGAGGAGACCAGGGTTGCCAGGTCTGCACAACAAAACCAGCCCAATTGCTCATCAAACTAACCCAATCACGGCCAAAAATATTCAAATAGCGTTCCCGGGTGTTTCCTCAATAACAATCATGTTCCAGTGGATAAAACAATCGCGTCAACCAGCGTGCACTACACAAACAACCCGCGGAAACAGTGCAGGCATACGGACCTGGCAACACTGGAGGAGACGCGCTTGAATCCTGCCGGTTCCACAGTGAGTGAGTTTTGGCCACTGCGGCATATTAAATATATTACAAATAGTTTTTCAGCGTGAGAAATACAATGTGTGGCCGGAGAGCGTGACAAAAGACCGAAATGAGTGACTGTCACGCTCAATGCGTGATGCGTGACACTTGAGAGCCCTGTGACAACTCCATTAACAACGACAAACACTTCACATATTTCAATACAATTGACATTGAAGACCTAAGTTAGCTGCTAGAAGCTGCGCTGTGCCTGTGCGTACACAACACACAAAATAATTATAGAACATGATACAAACATAAAAGCAACAGCCTACTTACAGATTGTGATTCGGAGAAGGAAGCTGATCCAAATAAACTCGGTACTGAACCTCCCTCCTTCAGTATCAGCCTTCTCGCAAATTCATACTTTATAGCATTTAGGTTTGTGAAGCAATCATCTTCAAAATGACGCGAACACAGAACGAGTTCGGGCTATAATACTTCTGTGGTATAGTTATGAACTGTAGCCACTGTCTTCAAATGCTCCTCACTGGGCAGATGAAAAAAGTTTGCTTTTGCGTCGCACTTCAAAACACAGCAGCGTCTCGTCGACATGATGTTTTCCCTGGTGTCTCCTAATGCAATGAGTGGGCGTATCTTATTCAAATAACTTGTACAAGTGACGTACGAAAGTTAGAGAAAATGCATCGTTCGTCTATCGATTCATATCAGCGACTCAGAGTCGACTCTTACTTTTGAGAGATAATAACTTTGTATACGGTGAACTTTCATATTTAAAACTTTGCAGGATGTTTTCGTTCACTTAGATCTATGTTACACACTACATGAAAGGTAATTTTCAAAATTCCATGATAGGTACCCTTTAATTCAAACAAAAACAGACTTTTTTTCTTATCCCATTGGCAGATAATTTTGCTTTTTTTTTTTAAAGCAACAAATCACTTAATTTTTAATATTTTCCCCAAAAAACAAGACATAATGTTATATGGAATTTTATTAATCTAGTAAATGCATCGTGATTTAAGAATTTGTTGATATTTGGACTGGAAACAAAACAAAAATACTGCATAAGAAAAGCACTTTTGCAAGTGTTTGACGCGTATTGTACCAATAGATATTCATGTTTAAACCGGTATTGTGCCTGTTATGTGCTATTCACTTTCACACAGTTGCAAAAATAAGTTACTTCACACACTCTTTACATCACAGTCCTGCAAATATGACAGAAAATTCCTGTGGTAAAACATGAGCAGTTTTAGCGTTTTAAACCATACAACGCATATCAAACACATCAACCATTAAACATATAATGATGAGTGATGAGTCAGTGAATGCTGAGATATTCTGCTAAATAAAATTATCCTGCCAGAAGAATTGCGCGGCAACTTTTTAATTTATTTTTCCGTTTTACGCATGCGCAGTACAGTGAATTTAGCATTTAAAAAACACGCTAGTGTGGACGGAGAGCGTTTTTAAACGAAAACGGCGTTTTCAAATTGATCCGGGTTAATGTAGACGTAGCCTGAGGATAGTTCTGCCTAAAGCGAAAGATTTTATCTCTCACTTTCCGTCGAAAATGTCCCTTCAAACCTTAAATTGAGTGTGCTTGCAGAACAGCGACGCAGCGATCTGACAGCATTAGCAGGAAAGTTAGCTTGTCAGGACTGTCAGCAAGTCTGGCCTGGAGACACTTTTACCATCCGATGTCAAATATGACAGTTTCCCCACGCTACACATCATGACTAATAAGTAGACGTGGCGACAGCGAGCATCGAGTCAGGTGTTGTAATCCCATTGGCGGATCGATTCCCACACCGCCACACACTTCCTCGGCTCCGCTAATTGGGCTAAGTGACGTTTGAAGTCTTCTGCATTGATTTAGCTGGAATTAAACAGAAGACGTGTGTTTGCTCATTCAATAGAGGAGCAGCTCTGCACTCTTCTCTAGCGTATATCCAGCGCTCATTACACTACTGCTATCTTTACAGGCATTATACTTGTCTTTTCACTCATTTTCTAATGCAAGTTGCTGAAAGAATATCCTTTTGCTGTTTTCATCCAGTCAACAAACCAAAAAATGTGAGCAAGTTAACTTCATGTCAAAAAAAATAAATAAAAAAAAATAAAAAAATAAACCTATTATCCAGTAAAAAAACTAAAACGTATGCACTTATGTGTTAAAAGGTTCCTATACTATTACATGCATGCTATTATAGCATATGCTTTTAATTCAAAACTTTATACAACGGGGTCCATGCAAGCTGTGGAAACACTTAATATATATATATATATATATATATATATATATATATATATATATATATATATATATATATATATATATATATATATATATATATATATATATATATATATATATATATATATATATATATATATATATATATATATATATACTGGTTATCACAACTAGCAATATCTATAGCATTAAATTAATCTAATACACTCTTTTGCTCACCAAGACTGCATTTATTTGATACAAAAATAAAGTGAAAATTTTATGATTTAAAATAACTGCTTGAATATATATAGTATATAAAGTGTAATTTATTCCTGTGATCAAAGCTGAATTTATCATCATTACTCCAGTCTTCAGTGTCACATGATCCTTCGGAAATCACTATAATATGATGATTTGATTCTCAAGAAACATTTATGATTATTATCACAGTTGAAAACAGTTATGCTGCTTCCTATATATATATATATATATATATATATATATATATATATATATATATATATATATATATATATATATATATATATATATATATATATATATATATATATATATATATATATATATATATAAATCTATTATTTGATCAATATAAAGTTCAAAAGAACAGCATTTATTTGAAATAGAAATATTTTGCAACATAAGAGACTTCCATTTTAGTTAATTAACCGCAGCCTTGCTGAAAAAAAAGTACATTTCTTTCAAAAACTCTTATGACCTTTCAAATGTTAATCAAACGAACATTAAAACCCTGTTTAAATCAAGTAAACGCAAGTGGGCAACAAATGGCTGGATTTTTAAGCAGTGAAACGGTGTGATTCTAGTCTCTTCAAGGTCTCTTCTACCTTCACTTTAGGTAAGAAAGTGTACGCTTTAAATCTAATTAATCAGCTTGTTATATGCGGAGTCCGTCGCCAGTTTCTGTGTGCCGAAAACTCTGCATAAGACTCGCATGCTAACTTCTCTCTTTGAGCCAATCTGCAATAAAGCAGGCATGAATAATTCAGAGACCCACAATGCTTTCTCTGGGAGAAGAGGCACTTCTCGCGGTTTATTGTAACAGTCAATTTCACCCCACTGCCGAGACTCAAATCACACGCCACGGGCCAAAGCGCCGCTCCATTCCCACTCCCGAAAGATGGATTCATAGAAAGACTGTGCAGGTTTATGAATGAATGTTATTTTCCAACCAACTGTTTCTCTGATATAAGATCTGCACTGCTGCAAATATATGTGCATTTACTCACATGATGATATGTGCTTGTATCTATACATAGACAGCCACTCTGAAGCGCTCAGAGGCGATTCTAAAAGAGTCAAAAAGTCGAGACAGGACCCATCGCCAACATTTCTGTGTCCACCGCTCTAGTTCATCCAAAACACACTAGAAAATAGACTCAAAGTGCTAAATACCCGAATTATCCTTTAAATATAATAAAACAGAATAGTTGTAGTTAACAGTCTCTTATTGGTCTCCATAAAACAAGCTTTAGAATTTAATAAACGAACGTGTTTTACAGGCACTTTATATTTAATGGTATTAGATGATTATAGTTAATTAGATGTAATATATTAGACTTTCATTAAAACGTTTGTAAAAGGTGCATTTACTGCATGTTTGAGCTGAGTTTACACCGGCGTTTGCTTTAAAGATTTAAAGTTTGATTCAAAGTTTCTAAAAGCTTTGTTTCTCCCATTGCTGCCATAAATCATAGTTAATGTGACAACAACAAACAAACCTGCAAAGTGTTTTACATGTGTGCACTGACACTGAAACAGTCTCTTCATGTTTGATTGCTAGAATTTTTAGTCCTTAAATATTTATAATAACTTCTGGCGATAACATTAAAGGCAGATTGTGACATGTCTGGTCTCGTAAAGCCACTACATTACATGTTAGAAGTAAATTGCAATCCTCTAGAAACACAATTTCAGGCTTTTTTAGTCCACTAAATGGAGTAATGAACAATATGCGAGATATGAGGTCTGTCCCATGGATCAATAACATATAACCGCATACAGTTAAAACCCCAAAATGATGAAGAACAGCAGCTAGAAAGTGACCTTCAGGATGTGTATGTGTTTTTAATACTATAGTTTAACCCCGTTTTAACATGTTTAGCTGTGAAAAGTCATTAATCTGATGTCGACTATTAATAAAGCATTGCAGAATGGTTGTAAAAGGTGAAAGTGAGCGTTGTCCTGGGTAAATCGCATTTAATGCCACTCGCACGCCGACAGACATCTTTCACCTCGCTGATCGAATATTTCAGAACACAAAAACATAACGCAGAAATAGGTTACTCCCCAAGGTAATTGCTCAATATCCACCTTATGAGCACGCTAGCTTATATATTATTAACCGGTAATAAAAGGTCCAAATAAAACCAGACACTGCGATATATTTATATAGAGCTCAAATTGAGTCTGTGAACCTCAAGGTCACCGCAATATTCCTCTGGACCGGCCCGAGGAGAAGAAAACGCTCCGGCGCCAAACGCTGCGTGAACACATGAATCTCCTGAAATGCCAAGCTTATGAATTAGGGAAGTGATAATTGTTTGAACGTGTTAATAATGTCCTACTTTAAGTTCTTAAATCATCATCAGCCAACCCATTACTTTGAGGTGTGACTGACTATGATCGTCTCTATTTTATCAGCTGGCTCGGGCGTGAGTTGTCATTCACAAGTTACACTCACAATTTCAGTCATAATAGAGTCGAGAATTAGGAAGCCTCTGGGATTTTTTGGTGAAAATGATACACATTAGATGAGAAATACACTCTAAAAGACCCAGAGACACCTGCAAACTCTTGAAATGTATTTTTAAATGCTAGTACAGTTTATAAAGATGTCAGAAACATCTTACAAGAAGCTGGGATTTATTTGGAGTTAATCAGAGTCACTTCAGGTGAAGACTCATTTATGTGCTACTAATTTTAGTTCACTTGCACAATTATGAAAGGGTACACACTTTATGTTATTTTGAAATGTTATTTTTGAAATAAGTTGCACAAAAGTTCCGATGTGATTTATCTTTGTTTCATTTTTTTACGTCACAAAAATCTGCTGTTTTTACAGGGGTGTGTCGACGTTTTACAGTAAGAAAATCATCACTGCTGTATATATACAGTATAAAAAAGCAATAATTAGGAACACAAAAACAACACTTTTTGCACACTCTCACACCGGAGAGTTATAGGTCAGTGTATACAGACTTAAGTGTTGAGACACGATTCACAATGAGAGAAATCGAAACTTTAAATATGGCGAGCCAACATGTTTATAAAACGCATGCTCACATTAGACCAAACAGTGGATGGACACCATTGACTTTCATAGTCATAATATCTATTTAAGTTGTATTAATATTATTTTGTGAAATAAGGGGCAGGATTAAATAATATTTGTTGTTTTTATTGTTTGTGTTGTATTTTGTGGTTTTAAAAAATTTGTTTTGTTCGAGACAAATAAACGAAGAAAAAAAAAAACTTTGTTTTTCCTACTTTGGAAGTCAATGGGGTCCATCAACTGTTTATTTACAGGTATTCTTCAAAATATCTTCCTTTGTGTTCAGCAGAAGCATTCATACAGGTCTGAAACAACTTTTGAGTGAATAAATGATGACAGGATTTTCATATTGATCTATTCCTTTAAGAAACACGACTGATTATACCCGTATTTCTGTTTCCACCTATTCAAGTAGATGGAGCTGTAATTGCATCACTAGAAATAACTGCCTGAACAATGTGGATATTTAGGGCTTAGCACAGACATGTGGATGTGGGACCATCCTTTGACGAAATAATAGAATATGTGTCAGGGTTGGATTTGAGGGTTGAGGCGAGGACTGAAAATGGGCTTTATTAAATGCCAAAAATAAACAGAAAATACCATGTGGGGAAAATAGACCGGCACCTGGACTTGACAGGAGGAGGTTAACACAAACTACATCTTACAACCAACTGGCACAGGTCTGAAAACACAAGGGGAATAAATAAGGAGCAAACAAGGCAGGCAATGGAGGACAGGTGGGACTAATCAACCAATAATCAGATCACCAGAGGGGTTGGGTTAAAGGAATAGTTCACCCAAAAATTTAAATTCTGTCATCATTTACTCTCCCTAAAGTTATTTCAAACCTGTATGAATTTCTTTCTTCTGCTGAACACAAAATAAGATATTTTGAAGAATGTCAGTAAATTATGACAGAATTTACATTTTAAAGTGAACTGTCCCTTTAAGGAAATAGACAGGAGAGCACATAGAAACAAACAAAACTAGACACAAACACACTAATGAGAACACATACGCCACGTGTTCACACAAGACATAACATGGAAACATGCTACACAAAACACAACACACATGACGGACAGAAGAGCGAACTCGAATCCACAAGACAGAACGCACGGAGAACGAGAACAATATGATTTTAAGGCAATTTAAATACACATGAAAATGATTTATATTAAATATTTTGTTAGTGTTATGCAGTCAATATTTAAAAATTAGTGTTACTATAAGTGCATATGTATCACTGAATGAAATTTAAAATGTAAAAACTATTTAGACTTTATTTTCAAATGTACAACAATGTACATACAGTAAAAGAATATGAGAGATCTGACAAATGCTCCACAGAAACACACATTAAAATGTTTCAAAATGTGAACATTGTACACAGTTTTAGAAGATAGCAGACTCTTACAAGAAGCATTTTCCAAAAATAAATAGTAATTGCTTTGATGCGCTAATGTTTGCAAGCTCTGTTTTAATTACAGAGGTTTTTTGGAAAAACATTGAATGTCTCATAAAGTTTGCCAACAAATCCCTGGAGCACTGCATTATTCTGCTTTGTTTTCAGAGTTGTTTCTCTGAATATTATGTATTTATTACTTATGAATGGAGAGAAACTGACTAACAACTTTCTCTTGAATAGTCAGAATACTGTTACATATATATATTGTTGCAGAATAAGCTAAAATATGTACCAGGCTTGCGGGCCTGAGGCGGTTTCTGGATTCACATGTCACACTGTCGTTTTAATAGCATATCAAACACATGAAAGGAAACAAGCAGGTGCAGTTGTTAAACGTCATGAGCGCATGTTTAGACCATAATAATGGCATCCCCAATATGACCATGCTGCATATACTGTATTTTAATGCACATCACCCAACCTTGACTGCAGTCGAACACACACTTTTCCCTGTGTGTGCCCCGGGCTACAGACATGTTCACACTTACTGCATGACGGACTGCTTTACGTCTGTCATATGAGTCCTGTAACACAGCACACATCTTTTGTGTAAAGCAGAGGCGTCCAGTTCTATAGGGCTGAAGCTAAAACTAGCATGTGAAAGTGAAACATGGTAACATTTTGTGTGCTAACCCATCCGAGTTAGTGCAATAGTGAGTAGTTAACACGCACGCACACACACACACACACACACACACACACACACACACACACACACACACACACACACACACACACAACACACACACACACACACACACACACACACACACACACACACACACACACACACACACACTGCAAACCATGATATACACCCGTAGATACGATACAATACATTAAACAAATGAAGCAGCTTCTGATGCGATACGATACACCCTATTACGATGCAGTGTGATACGATTTCTATTCAACACAATGCGATTCAATGCAATGGAAAACAATATGATGCTATGCAATTTAATATGGAACAGATAGTTCACTCTTATTTCTTTGGTTCAGACAGACAGCAAATCATAAACAGTACCGGCGCGTGCACTTATGCCGCTCTAGGCGAAAAGCAATTGTGCCGCCCCTCTATTTGCAACGTATACCAGCAACAACACACAAATACCAATATGCCATAGGCCTATACTAGTGTTGTAGTCAAGACCACCTAACCCGAGACCAAGACAAGACCAAGACCAGAGTGTATCGAGACCGAGACAAGACCAAGACTTTTAGGGTCCGAGACCAAGTCGAGACCAAGACCGAGGGAGGGCGAGACCGAGACCAAGACCCACACTACATGACACAAAAAATTGTGAAACATGATCAAAAGAGCTTCTCAAATTGATCTGAAAGATCCACATTCCCAGAAAAATACATAGCCTAGATATTAAACACTCAGATTAAATAAACATAACCATCTTTATTCAATACTCCTGGGTGACTTCCATCATTTAGTACAGTATGCAAAACAATTATTCAATTTTCATCACTTAAGTCTTCACTTTTCTCCGCCTTTTATAAACAATACATAAAGTTATGTTGTTTTTAAACCAACAACAATCCTTTTTTAAACGTATTTAAGCACAATTTACAACCAGCGGTAATTCAGGAAAAAATATCCGAATGCTCCAGATGAAACTATGGTCTTCCGATCTTTTACCATCGTGTCGATTTATTTTTATTAATATGTGCCATGCAAGACAGTGCTTAGGAGACGGTGAATCTGGCTCAGAAGAGAAAAAGTGCGCGCGCCCGCGACCGGGCGCTCTCTCGCTCTCTCTCTCGCGCTCTCTCTCTCTGTCACACGCGCAGCAGTTCGTCTACATTACTCATCGATCGTTTTACATCCAATAAAAGCAAGGATGTTAACAAAAAAAAAATGAGACAATATACTGGCAATTTGGTGATATTTTCATAATTATGGTCTTGACTGGTCTTGAAAAAAAATCGCGAGTCCTCAATGTCCGAGACCGAGACCAAATGCGGTCGAGTCCGAGACGAGACCGAGACCATCTAAAAGTGGTCTCGAGAACTACAACACTAGCCTATACATATAACGCAAAACCAGCAACAACACACAAAGACCAATAAGCCATACATATAACGCAAATAGTGCGCAATGATTCATAAATGAACTTCAGTGCCTTCTGACTTTTTGTGTTTCCAAACATTGGATTTCAAATCTGAGGATGTGTCTAAAACTATGAATTTTATTAAATATTTTCTAAGAGCATGTCATGTGTTTTTAGAGAAGGCTAATACAAGGCTATTACAATATTTTATTGTAAACACCTTCTTGCAGTCTATTGTTCATATCTGGTGTGGCAAACTGCCCAATTCATGTTTCTATGGTTCTCACTCGACTAAGCTTTCACACTTCTGCCGGCATGTTGTTCAAAAATGAAACCAAATCAGTCTTCATAATATTTAATACGATGAAATAACTTGCTCAGGGTTATGTTTTTAACTGTCCTTACCCTGGCCACACAGGGTAGTGTTTAATGTTATTAACGTTAACTAGTCAAATGGCTGTTTAGTCATTAATTACATTACATTAAATTCACATTTATTTGTATAGCGCTTTTCACAATACACGTCGTTTCAAAGCAGCTTTACAGAAAATGCTTGAGTCCACATTACAATTTAGAGTGATCTGGTGTCGAAGTTATGTATTTCAGAAGATGTACATAAACAAAATCACAGTTAGCAAAAAAACTGATTAATTTAAACAATGTAATCATTTAACTCATTGAATATCCTATTTCACTTGGAAATCGACACATTACGCAAGTAAAATGCATGTAAAATAACTTTGCATGATGATTGTTAAAGACACTGAAAGATTTGAAAGATGGAAATCGTTTGTAATTCTGGAGGCTGTTCGTCAGTGTTTGTGGTTAAAATCAATCCTCGTCCGTAAAAGTCAATATTTTTCTCCATCACTCTGAAAAGGTTTCACCCACAAAGTATCAATATGTGGTTTATGTGGATGTGCTTTTGCCCTCCATTATATGAGCACCTGTCTCTGTCTGTCCTTCTCTCCTAGATGAGTTTAAGTCTTTTCTGAAACGGTTGCCCGCGACCCATTTCCTACCGGTGAGCAGTGTGCACCTGCTGTGGGGCAGCGACTGGGACCTTCAGAACCGCTACCGGCTCCTGCAGAGTTCTCTCGAGGCCCAGAGAGTGAAGATCCAGCGCACGGCCCGCAAGCTCTTCGGTCTGAGCATCCGCTGCCACCACAACCCCAACCACCAGATGCCCAGAGAGAGGTGAGAGACCTTACTGAAGAAGACAGCAGGAAAACAGCTGCGCATGTTATGCCTGGTTCAGATTACACGATTTTGGCACGATCTGTTTGACGTAGGGTGTCGTGGGGATTCGTAAACGACAACCGACGCCATGACATCACCATAAAAAGACTAGCATGTTTCATATTTTTTTCGGTCCTCCACTTCGGGTTCCGTCAAGAGTGAGTGTGTGTGCGAGTGAGTTATTGAGTGAGAATGAGTGTGCATGTGTGTGAGTGAGTGCGTTTGTGTGTGTGAGTGTGTGTTTTAGTGTGTGTGATGTGAGACGGCACACGATGACTGGTTGGGAAGCAACGTGTAGTTGACATGTTTCTTCACAGATGTACCACCACTTTTTGAAACACTGAGCCACGATGTACTAATACAAATAAAACATCTTCATTAACTAGCAGATCATCATTTAGTTGCTATTAAATAAGAGCATTGCGCTAAAATCTGTTTGTTTTTGAACTCAAGCTGAGCGCTCGGGTCCGCTGCTATCAGTGTCATGGACGACGTACTGCGCGAGTTGCACAATCTTCACTCGGACACGCTCTTCAATCTAGCGCCGTTGCAGAGACTCTATTCATTCCGGTGAAATCACAAAATAAAATGCACACAAATGTGTCCCTGTTTGATATAGACTGTAACCACTGATGAGCATAGGCTATTCAGAGAGAGAGAAAAAAACTGTACAAGTGTGCGGATTAGATCATGTAACCTCTGACACGCTTGGCAAAATATCTACCACTAAACCACTTAAGAACTCAAACAAAACTTGCGGATCGATGAATTTGTTATGTACGGGTTGAGCAGAAAGGCTGCACAGTTTGACAAGTTTGTACCCAGCACTTCTGAAAATGCACTTCTGAATGCGTCTCTGTCCCCAGCACATCTCAAAGCACACTGACGCCCGTGCATTTCCCCATTCATTTTCTCCATAGGGATCTCAGCAGATTAATGATTTAAACCAACCAGCTCCCAATCACAAAATTACAGGAGTTTATTCCTAGATAAAAAGTATTTGAGAAAACAAAAAAGAACAAAGGTACATGTCACAGCTGGGGCAATCATTGCCTAATGCTTAGAGAGTCGACACATGCAATTAATGCTTACAAAATATTCAGGATAATATTCAGAAAGACTGATTATACTGTAGTGTCAATGTGTCATGCAAAGAAACTGGATTGATTCAAACTATAGTTTTACAGAGCCAGATCTATATCCATAGTCTATAGCCTCAAATATACACTATAATCAAACTATCACAACAGTGTAATTTTAATTCCCTCATCTGTCGACATGAAGCTGGTGAATTGCAGAGCTGGTGCAAACCTCCACATCTCTGTGATCAGACGCTTTCTGAACATAACTCTTTTTGCCAGAACGTCCCCTGTTAGCTGTGGTACAGTTGATATTGATAAATAAAAGTGCTGTTTCCAGACTGTACTGAAATTAAAGAGTGCAGTGTCAAAACTATTGCCCTGAATGTAGACAAATAAAGTAGTGCTGTCAGTTAAACGCGTTATTAACGGCGTTAACGCAAACCCATTTTAACGGTGTCAATTTTTTTAGTGCGAGATTAACGTTATTTTTGGCCTAGCAAACTTTGTATTTTTGTTCACATGCTGTTACAACAACTAGTTAGAAAAACTACAACACAACACCGAATCTAGCTAGACGGGAAACATAACAGGCACGCCGCACACATTTGTTTGAGCTTGCGAGCCGGCCAAAGAGTAGTAGGCTAACGTTACGTTTTGAGTGGATGGCGAACGCGAGACGCAAAAAGGATGCCAATAAGATTCTAAATGGAAAGTTTACTTTTAAAAAGTTGCCAAATTGAATTCGCGTCAAACTTGTGAATGCGCCAAATAAAATCATTCGCTCAATTCGCGTCATTCGCGTGTACTGGTTGCGCTAATGAGGCAAATTCGCGTCTACCGCGCCGCGCTAAACGCCTCATTCGCGCCGCATGACCTCTAGACACGCATAAATGCGTCTTTATATTGACTTAACATTGAAATCACTCGCACCAGACATTCTATTCACGTTTGTTGTGAACGCACCACTATTGTTCATTCTTTCTGAAATAAGAGGCTAGGTTGACGAGCCTCTGCTATGTTCAAAGCAAACTTGAGAAATAAAGTATTAAGCCATGGTTTAACGGCACAATAGGCTGAGTCCTAGTTTACCTTACATGAGCACTTTATGTATATGCCAATGTTGTTTTCAATACAATAATAATTAAAAAACACATTTGCACAAAGCAAGACAAACCACTTTTCCATGTTGAAAAGAGCATTAAAATGAGAAGAAAAAAATAATTGGACAAAAAGAAATCAAGGGACATTTAGAATAGATAAAAATGTGCGATTAATTGCGAGTTAATGCCAGAGGAGAACTGTCCCCCGACTGAGCCTGGGTTTTCCCAAGTTTTTTTTTTCTCCATTAGGTCACTTGATGGACTTTTAGGACACCAGTAGGTCACCTGATGGAGTTTTAGGACACCAGTAGGTCACTTGATGGAGTTTTAGGACACCAGTAGGTCACCTGATGGAGTTTTAGGACACCAGTTGGTCACTTGATGGAGTTTTAGGACACCAGTAGGTCACTTGATGGAGTTTTAGGACACCAGTAGGTCATCTGATGGAGTTTTAGGACACCAGTAGGTCACCTGATGGAGTTTTAGGACACCAGTAGGTCACCTGATGTAGTTTTAGGACACCAGTAGGTCACCTGATGGAGTTTTAGGACACCAGTAGGTCACTTGATGGAGTTTTAGGACACCAGTAGGTCACTTGATGGAGTTTTAGGACACCAGTAGGTCACCTGATGTAGTTTTAGGACACCAATAGGTCACTTGATGGAGTTTTAGGACACCAGTAGGTCACCTGATGTAGTTTTAGGACACCAGTAGGTCACCTCACCTGATGTAGTTTTAGGACACCAGTAGGTCACCTGATGGAGTTTTAGGACACCAGTAAGTCACGTGATGCAGTTTTAGGACAACAGTAGGTCACTTGATGGAGTTTTAGGACACCAGTAGGTCACTTGATGGAGTTTTAGGACACCAGTAGGTCACCTGATGGAGTTTTAGGACACCAGTACGTCACGTGATGCAGTTTTAGGACAACAGTAGGTCACTTGATGGAGTTTTAGGACACCAGTAGGTCACTTGATGGAGTTTTAGGACACCAGTAGATCATCTGATGGAGTTTTAGGACACCAGTAGGTCACTTGATGGAGTTTTAGGACACCAGTAGGTCACTTGATGGAGTTTTAGGACACCAGTAGGTCACTTGATGGAGTTTTAGGACACCAGTAGGTCATCTGATGGAGTTTTAGGACACCAGTAGGTCACTTGATGGAGTTTTAGGACACCAGTAGGTCACTTGATGGAGTTTTTGGACACCAGTAGGTCACCTGATGGAGTTTTAGGACACCAGTAGGTCACTTGATGGAGTTTTAGGACACCAGTAGGTCACCTGATGGAGTTTTAGGACACCAGTAGGTCACTTGATGGAGTTTTAGGACACCAGTAGGTCACCTGATGGAGTTTTAGGACACCAGTAGGTCACCTGATGGAGTTTTAGGACACCAGTAGGTCACCTGATGGAGTTTTAGGACACCAGTATGTCACTTGATGGAGTTTTAGGACACCAGTAGGTCACCTGATGGAGTTTTAGGATTCCAGTAGGTCACTTGATGGAGTTTTAGGATTCCAGTAGGTCACTTGATGGAGTTTTAGGATTCCAGTAGGTCACTTGATGGAGTTTTAGGACACCAGTAGGTCACCTGATGGAGTTTTAGGACACCAGTAGGTCACTTGATGGAGTTTTTTCGTTCCTTGCCACTGTTGCCTTTGGCTTGCTCAGTTGGCGATATTCAAATTAATTAACCAATCATTAATACCATTGATCAGCCCTACCCAACGTGGATGTTTTTTCCACTAAGAAACAAACATTGTTATGTTATTTTGATTGATACTGTGAAGCTGCTTTGATACAATCTATATTGTGAAAAGCACTATATAAATATACTTGACTTGACTTGACATGACTTAACTATGACATTAATGCGATTAATCGCGATAAAATATTTGAATCGTTTGATAGCACTAAAATAAAGTCATCTGTCCATTAGCTGGACTTATCATATGCACACTCAGGAAATGCACATAAAACAAACTCTAAAATAGACTCTAAAGATGTTTATGCTGTTACGAGAGCATCAGCTGTCACTAATGTGGAAGTGGCTCACCCACGCTCCAATGGCGGCTTTGACAAGGTCTGTGCTGAAGCGTTATCAAAGCCGAGCAGAGCATAGTCTGAGCTCTGTAGGGCTCACATCAAGCATGTTTGATGGCAAGAGCACAGAGAGAGAGAGAGAGAGAGAGAGAGAGAGAGAGAGAGAGAGAGAGAGAGAGAGAGAGAGAGAGAGAGAGAGAGAGAGAGAGAGTGTGTGTGTGAGAGAGAGAGAACGACAGATAGAGAGGAATACAGAATGGAACTGACTATTTTAATTCCAGGTAAGTTGTTATCGGTTCAGGATAGTGTGCCAATAGACAGAATTCCCTGTGATTTTCCGGGCTAATTCGTTAAACACCGGACTTCAAAGTAGAGTGTTGTTGGAGAGAGTGAGAGAGTCTATTTCTGTTTATGTGCAAGACTATATCCATACTTCAAAGTCAAAGCAGCTAGTTTAGCTAAATGATAACAGCGCACTAAATTAGCATCCTATTTGAATAAACTAAGCAGCAGGGTAACAATTCGTCACGGTAAACAATCTCTGGGGGAAAGCTTAGAGTTTGAATGCAATCCTCATGGTTGTACACCTCGTCTTGAATTAACTCTATATAGAAACATACTTTATTCAAGCATGTGTGCAATTCTGTTGAACATGCTTAAAGTGATAGTTCACTTTGAAATTAATTTTTGGTATGTTTTAGCTTACCTCAAGGGCATCCAAGATGTAGGTGTCTTTGTTTCCGCAGTAGTTTCAATTTGCATATTTTTAGGTCAAAGCGTTCTTGTCTGTCAGTCATATAATGCAGGTCTATGGTCACCACCTCAAAGAGCATGCACAGAGAAGTCCAAATTAAACATGATTTAATGACTCGTAAATGTATGTACACATTGATGGCCTAAGACATATTTAATGCGTTAAAATAGTGTATTTTTTATGATATTTTTTGTGTTAGTACAATGTGCTTGCAGACAGACTCCGCCCACACCCTATTCTGATTGGCTGTGATTTTTGATTGATTGATGACATGAACCAATGATGAGTGTTTAAAGTATAATCTGATCTTGGGTCAGTTTTATAATATAATGTAGTTTCAATTTTAATTAATTTGATACTTAAATGCTTCTACTTTACCTAGTTTGTCAAGCCTGCCCAATAACACACAGAAAAATAGACTACAAATTAATAAACACATTTGACAAAAAAATCACATTTCATTGTATTTATACTTATAGCTCCCCAAGTAATGCTGATAATGCAAGACACAGTTTGTATTGTAAGTTGCCTTTTTGAATATAAATCATAAAATCGACAGGGCCATTTGTGTTCATTAAGTCCTGCCCTACATTTTCTCCGGTGACAATCTAGTTTCTCTCATTAAAGAAGAGTTTCTGAACCATGTTTCATTCTGTTCAGATCCTCACAAACTTCCAGCTGTCACTTGTTAAGCGTGTGGAAAGTTAGTAGCTGTAAGCATAGGCTGAAAACTTGTAGAGACGGTTGTTACTGTTATTCCTGCCAATCGTTGGTTTCGTGAAAGACACGCCATTACATCCCATATGACAACCCAAGAAACATAAGCATTCAAAATGTGAAACCTGAACACAGACAATTGATGCGCACAGATATGGAAGAGTTAGAGATTCCAATGCACATATACAATTCGGTGTATTACTTATTTCTTCCACCAAGGAACATCAACTGTATGCATTGTAACTGTAGCCAAGTTTCCATCGAATTATCTGAAGTTCGGTAAAAAACCTCATGTGAATAAAGCTGGTGAAAGTGTGTTTCCATCCAACGGCTTTAAAGCGAATAAAAACCTGTGTGTAATGACGTCACATGCAGTTTTGCGATCAAATTGGTATATCGAATTGAATTGAGACATTTTAAGGTGTTTCCATTCATTTTCGCACAACATTCAAGCAAACATTTGCGAACAAAGTTTTGCTAGACAAAATGGATCGCACCATAATAACGTTTCCATCAGCGTTTATCGCATAAGCCGTATATCCATCAAGATAAAATCCCATGAGACCGAACACATTTCATTTGAGTCGATATTCATGAAGTTCAATCGAATTTTACTGTTTCCATAAGGCATTTTTCATTCCATATCACTTAATGCGGATAAAAACGTGTGGATGGAAACATAGCTAGTGTTACAGTGTAATTATACATTTAAGTGCTGAGTAATATTAAGCAACTACATGTCCTTACCATAGGGTTAGTTGGATGTAATTATGCATAATTTACTGTTATAACATATTTCATTTGAGTCAATATTAATGAAATTCAATCGAATCGAAGTCATTTTTCATTCAATATCACTTAATTCGGATAAAAACATGTGGATGGAAACATAGTGTGTATCATTGAATTATGTTTATTTGCAGCTCATTCTAAGCATCTGAGCTCAGATCAGCCCTATAATGGCATATATTCCCGAGCTGTTGTGCTGTCACTCAGCATGTCTCCTCTGACCTGAGCTCTGGCCTGAAGGCCCTGATGAAGAAAGATGGCTGCTCGCTTGAGGAAGAGCTTCTCGTTGCTCATTATTAGCAGAAAATGCCTCCATCCGCCCCATAGACTCCAGAGACAGAAGTTAACTAACTCCATTCTGCAGACATTGCTCCAGTTTGATAGCACACCAATTATCTAGAGGAAGAAAACTTCATTTGGCTCCAAACTTTGGTTACTTGTGATTACTGCCAAGTTTTCCCAGAAAGTTCCTACTTACAAGTTCTGAAGTCATTACTATTATGATACTTAATGTGCTTTTAGGCTTTAATGGGCTTTTTAGTGCCACTGCAAAAGAAAAAAGAGCAGCTAAAAAATGCTTCAAGAACGTTTTGATAGTGTTGCCATTAAGTTAGGCTATAATAACATTATTTTGTATTGTTCTCTGGATGTTCAAAATGAAAAAAAAAATAATAATGTTTTTTTTCTTTTCTTATGTGGACGTTAGATGAACATTCCATTCCATAATTCTTCAAACATTATGGGAATTTTACTTTTCAAAGTTCTCTGAATATTCTGAAACACGTAGTAACATTTAAAAAAAAACATTTGACGAATATCCACCTGAGAAGTTTTTTTTTGTGCTAACGTTTCGAGAACATTATTAAAGATCAGATAACTTATATTAATGTAACTGGATGAATTTTTGTTCATAACCTTGACAGAACGTTAGCCAAAAAAAGTTTGTTCTTTGCTGAGTGTTTTAGAATGCGTTTGATTATATATTGTAACAAAGTTATTGATAACTTTGAGACATTATATATTTTGCATATAATATTCTATTTTTCATTATACTGTTGTAATTATATATTTTCATTTATTTTTTTTTCTGGAAGGGACGTTGGCTCACCTTAGGTGTTGTAAAGGGCTGTATAAATAAATATTGATTGATTGATTGATTGATTGATTGATTGATTGATTGATTGATTGATTGATTGATTGATTGATTGATTGATTGATTGATTGATTGATTGATTGATTGATTGATAAACACCTTGAGATGCATCATCTCGTTTTCAAGGAGGTCCTAATACACAACAATTAAATAACACAAGACAATACAATAACAACAATAATCACCTCATTCAAAACAATAAACACACCGCTAGAACATTAACACATAAAATATAAATAAAGATTTACCTAGCTTATGATATATGTCATAAAGCAATTACATGAGTTTTTTTTTTTTACATCATAAAACTAAGTCAAAAATCATATATATTAAAAGGTAAATTATTCTAATCTGCAGGAGCCTTATACCTAAAGGCTTTCTTCCCAAGAAGAAAATCGAAGAAAAAAAATGAAGATATGATAATTAATATTTTTTATATTGTGTCACAAATAATGATGTGAAATGCAGTTTTGTTCCTGCAACGCACGTACGCACACGCACGCACGCACGCGCACACACACACACACACACACACACACACACACACACACACACACTGAACACATTAAATTGCATTGCATTGACAAAATACAAAACACGATCTCTCTGACATGTTCGAGTGCAGCATGTGTTTGGTAAGTAGATTACGCCGCTGGTTCTATTTTAAGGGCAGATCTTCCACATATACCGTGATAGAGTAGTGAGATATTCCCTCTCGCCCGCTCTTGATGCAATAGTGCCGACGCACAAGGTCTGGATCCACAGCTCAGCTTTAACCTCGTCTTTCACAATTATTGGCCTTTTGCAAATCCTGCAGTTTCTACTTTTAGGGAAGCATCTCAAAGTCAGCTGCTGTTTATTCCTGGCAGAAGAAAAGCTGATGCAAGTTTTACATGAATAGTTTGGCTTTATTGTTGCTCCTTCCTGAGTAGAGTCCAAGATCAGGTAACATAAAAATGTACCGTTCGGTTAAATTCCCAATAAGAGATATTTTAAGGCTTTTGCTTTGTCCAAATCTAACTTGATATCCTCATGCTTTTATATTTCTCTCATAAATCATACATTTGGGTTGGAAACACATATGTCAAACAGCCAAGAAACAACTCCAGAGTGTATGATGCCCTTTTTTACGCTGTTATTGAACTATTTGTCCACTTGGATTTACCAGCGAAGCTTTACACTCACAGAACAGCACTTGCAGTTTTAAATGCGTCACAAGAGGCAGAAATAACGTGAGCTGTGTTTCGAAGGCAGTTTATTTGGAGACAAGCAGCTATGAGCAATAATCTATGAAAAGTGTCAACGAGAGCATGACAATGTGCAAATTATACACCGGTAATCATGGTGATTTCATACCAAATGCAGATCTTCATATGAACCAAGAAATTAGACAAATTTAAGAGAGCAAAAATAACTTTTTTGGGTGCAATGAAAATGTATCAAATAATTAGTTTTTCCATAATAAAATTAAATATAATTAGACATTTACTGTACAATCAATATGATTTTGATCAATATGAACGAGTTACACTACATTTTAATTGGTGAAATTAAAGCCAAATACAGTTCATTGTGTCGTCAAAATACCAATAAAAAGAAGAAAAAAAAAACGTTGCATAATGCAACACTTTTAGTAATGAACAAGCCAAATAAATACACTGGGACTCTTATTTTGAAATGTCAATAGCTCATTGAAACAGATGAGGGAGATAAAACATGCACTCTTACAAACATCTACAACATTACAACAGTTATGTTGCAGTGCATCAAGAGTAGATCATAAGCAATCTATTGACACACATGCATTCATTGATTGCAAACTGCCCTGGGTGGTCGATAATGCACAGTGTTTTTAATTAGAATTTATTTTATATTTATGTTAAGATATATTTACAGACTGTAATGACGCATTTCCATGGTTATTAGCATTGTAAATCTACCAAAATTCTTATACATTTTTACAACACAATGCAATCACTAGTAAGACTTTCTATTAATAAAATATCTGGCAAGAATATTCTGCATAAACAATATATTAAATCACACTACACATTAATAAACCACAATAAATTAACAAAAACAAATTAAGTGATGTCTCATGTCTCAAGTCAGGTGAATTAGTCGTCCAATCACAACTCACTTCCGGAAAAGGGGACGTAACCAATGACATTTGAGGTTATTAAAACAGTAAGTCCTGCCCCTTGACTGCCAAAAATAAAATTGTTTGAGCGAGCAAAAGCAGCAGGTGGGAGCAGATCAAGCGCGCGCGGAATGATCAGATTATTATGAATGCCGGTTATGAATGAGTTTGCGAGTTTCCTCGCGTGTAGATCTGTCATCCTCTCGCGAAAATCACTTACCGCGCTACAGCATCAGTTGTGCGCTCTGTTCTTATTGACATTGATTTGCTGCCATACTCTAGTGCGTAAGAACGAGACTATGATTGAATCTGGAAATAAAGTGAAATAACTGAGATAATATTACTCAGATGACATGTCTGTGATTTATAGCAAAACATCTAGCGTTAATTCGATCTCAAACAGTTTCATTAAAAACGCCTGCGTGATGTTATTAACTAACGTGGTTGAACGACTAATTTACGACAATATAGTTTCGGGAAACAGTCGTGACTAGCTTATTGAGCCCGATCCCATGAAAGTGCGTACGAATGTTATTTCTCGTGCCATTTATACGCCATAAATAGTTTTTGATAGCATATGATATGCACTTTATGGCATGTAATACGCACGCACCCCCCTTACCCCTTCCCCCTAATCCTACCCAAGGGGTTTACAGTGTATAGCATATGTCGCAAAAAAACATTTTTGGTGTATAAATGGCACGAGAAATAACATTTGTGGTATTGATACGCACTTTCATGAGACTGCGTTGGTTTATTTCTTCAATGATGCATCAAACTACAGTAGTGAAGCAGCGAGTTACGGCGTTGTATGATTCCAAAGGCACTAAAGGCTCTTGTATGAATCACACACACACACACACACACACACACACACACACACACACACACACACACAGATATAAACATCTTTTGATGCTTGGCCTGATACACTGCTCTGGCCCGAGCAAAACCCCAGCCGGCGCTGGCGTGACGGACAGATTCACGGCTCGGGACTTCTGTGACGAGAGAATGCATCGCAAACGCCACTCTGATATTTAATCAAATCAAACGATGCAATTAAACGAGTAACCAAACCATGCTGCCCATTTCAGTGTATGCCAAGCCACAAAATAACGCTTCCTTGCTTGTTGTAATTAATGGATGTTTGTTGTTAAGCTCTACCTGATAAACCACGACTGTGAGATGATCATTTTTAGGGAAGAATAATACATTATTTACACCCACACAGAACACACACAGGGTTATATAATATAGTTATATAATGTGGCTTTATGTTCATATGCTTTGTCTAAGGTGAAATACAGTGCCAGTCTGTGAAGGAGGGAATCCACATCTAAATCTTAGCATTGCATAGGTAATGAGCAAAAACATTACATGCATATGTTTGGCATTTTAAAGCAGCTGTTTTCTGCATAAAATAACACTTCTGAAGATGTTTGCTCTGCAGAACTAAACCACAATGCTTGTGTTTCTGGATGTTTGCCAAGATGTTGGTTTATCAGTAGCAGAAACTCTGAGACGAGTTATCCCGCGCCACAGACCTCAGTCAGGATAGACACAATGTTCAATTTACCACACATGAACACGAGGCTGTCAGGGACGCACTTACAGTCTTTAATACCTTTTTTTGTGTAATATTTAGTTTTCTTGTTCTGGAAAGACGTTTCGTCAGCTGAACGATCAGTATGCTGTTAAACAACAGTATGCTTTTTAAAGTCTCCCTGTGGTGAAAATCCAGCTTTTACTGTTGTTTATATGTCTATGTGGTGTTTTTAATACGCTTTAATGTGCAAATCATGCGTAAATTCATAAGTCGGCAGCATTGCTGAGTATTTTCTGCTTAAAACTGCAGTGAACCAAAGACAGTCTCAAAAACACGCTTTGAAATCGCTGATGTTTCTGACGTCACAAACTACCTTTTAACCAATCAGATCAACGTGTGATCGTCAACCAGTGGATCTCTGAGTGAGTGAGTGAGTGAGTGAGTGGAGGCGGGGCTCATTTGCATATTCATAGAACCGTGCATACTAAATGAGGCAAGGGTGTCAAGTTACATACTATTTTAAGGCATTTTTTTTCAAGGAAAAACAATTTAATTGTAATATTGGTGATCAAAGATGAGTTTAAAGGGATAAAATGATTGACTTTAAGTCTGTCCCTCTCATCCTTGTTTTCATTCCCGTCTAAGGTTTGTTGGGTGTAATGCCAACACAGAGATATCTGACAGGTTGCAGTATCGCTTGCAGCATCTTTAATTGAATAAAAGAAAGCAGATATACAGGCCTCCCCCTCTCTCTGTATGGCTTACTCGACTCTCGACTCATCCATCATCCACCAGAACAGAAATTGCAATGATGTACGTCACACAGTGTTGTGCAGAAGAGCGCTCTGATGCCCCATTACAAACATGAGGACGTGAAAACAAACAGCATTCATTTCCATCGTCTCCATTTCATCCCCCATGGCGAACTCAAGTCAGCCACTTGTTTCAGCTAAACAAATAATAGTGCAAAATAAAACCAGCAAGCCACTATATTGGTAAAGGCATTTATAGAATATAACACATGGGAGTCTGAATGCATAAAGCGTTCTCATTGCAAATAAATATGAAATAATACAATATTAGATTCCACAAGTGAGTTGACTGTGTGGCTTCAAATTGAATGGGAGAAATCTTAAGCTTTTTATTGGTCAAGTAATCTGGAGCGAACTGAAAATCAAATAACATCTGGCTTGGAATATATCTTTATTTATATAGATTGAATGCCACAAGATGTTTATTTTACAGGTTTACCATTTAATTTCCCTATTGATTTCCATTGCTTTCAATTTACATTACACATCTAGTTTTAGAAACGTGTTTGTATTTCAAAAACGTTGATATAAAAAGTTTTCCCATTAAAGGAAATATATCCCATATTGTCAAAACTAAAATTTCCCGGGTGTGTTCATTATAACAGAGATTTAAGGGTTATTAAACTACCATATAAGTTTCAAAACAGTCGATCAGCACACAGCCTGAGTAAAGTATCTGTGCCTTTCTACCAGCCATTGTGACTTCTGAATATTTGTGATGTCAGAACTACTCAGTCCCCGCCTTCAGTCTCCACCCCGACCAATGGTGCGTCACTCAGAAAACAACAGGCCAATGAGGCTCATGAATATTAAGTAGCCAGGCCAAACTCGAGCTGTTCTTGGCAGAGGCAAGGCAAGGCAAGGCACTTTTATTTATAAAGCACGTTTAAAACAGCCACTGCTGACCAAAGTGCTGTACAGTCAGTTCAAAAAATATAAAATACATAAATACACAAACCAACACAAACACAACATAAGCCCATCATAAAATTACATTTGACCAAACGCCAAAGAGAAGAAATAAGTCTTTAGTAAAGATTTAAAACTATCAACAGTGGGAGAATGCCTTAGATGATCCGGCAAATCATTCCACAAACGTGGAGCAGCGACAGAAAAGGCACGATCCCCTTTTAGTTTCAGTCTAGATCGCGGCATAGTAAGCATCAACTTGTTCGAGGACCTTAAATGTCTAGAACATTTCCTGTGGAGAAGATCCGTAATGTATTGAGGCGCCTGACCATTTAACCCCTTAAACATGTATAATAATATATTGAACTTGACACGGTATTCGACCGGCAACCAGTGAAGCGAAGCAAGAACAGGCGAAATATGTTCCCTCTTTCGAGTACCAGTAAGAAGCCTGGCGGCAGCGTTTTGTACCATTTGTAGGCGGGATAAGGAAGACTTAGCCACCCCCAGGTAACGCGAGTTACAATAATCCAGCCTAGATGTAATAAAGGCATGGATCACTATCTCTAAATCTTTTACTGTTAAAAATGCCTTTAATTTCGCAATAGATCTCAAATGATAAAAGCTACTCTTCACCACTGAGTTAATTTGTTTGTCAAATTTAGGGCTGTTATCAAAAATCACCCCCAAATTCTTAGTATGAGCACGAGAGTTCCCTCTTAAAGGACCCAGTTGTTTTTCAATCTGTATAATAGAAGCGGGTGAGCCAAAAACTACAATTTCGGTTTTAGAATCATTCAGTGTTAAAAAATTAGCTGCCAGCCAGCCTCTTACCTCCTCAAGTCAGTTCAACAAAGACTTTATATCACAATTGTCCTTATTTTTCAAAGGGAGATACACCTGTGTATCATCTGCATAAAAGTGATATGGATTATTGTGCTTTTGAAAAATTGTGCCTAAAGGGAGCAAATACAACGAAAACAACAGCGGGCCCAAAATAGACCCCTGAGGTACACCACAAGTTAATGGTGCTGAGGAGGAAGAACAATTCTCAACCTCCACAGGAAATGTTCTATCAGAAAGATACGATTTAAGCCAATGCAATGCGGTACCTTGAATTCCTACACAGTTATTCAACCGTTCCAGAAAGATAGCATGGTCAATGGTATCAAATGCAGAACTGAGGTCCACAAGGAACAAAATTGCACAGTTACCTGAATCCACAGCAAGCAATAGATCATTCAACACCTTCAACAAGGCTGACTCTGTACTGTGATATTTTCTAAAACCAGATTGAAAGTTGTCTAATAAGTTATTATTAGCATCCTGAGCATCAGAGCTCCTGAGAAAGAGCTGTAAACATATATTGAGATGATTTTTGGCACTTATACCGCAAATATATATTCTTAAGGACATCAAAACCTAAAATAAAACTTCAGAAAGTTGTACAATATGGGACCGTTATGAAAATGTCATTTCTGATCGTTTTTTAAATGGTTTATGTGAAACATTCCATATCATTATGGAAATGTTACATTATAATGTTCTCTAAATGTTCCAACGTAAGTAGTAACATTGAAAAAAAAAAACATTAGACGTGTTTGTTTTCAGAACATTATTATAGACCAGATAACTTTGAACAAATTTTCTATTAATGTTTGTTCATAAATTTGAGAGTACCTTGCCAGAACATTCCCCGTGAGCTCGGTTTATACCTGGAATTTAATTTCTTTAATAGCATATTATTACAACTTTAAGCAAATATTAACCATGAATCAAAGTTCCCATGTTAGATGATAAAACAACATTATCCTCCAAAATTTGGTTGAGAGGAGATATCTTAGAGTAGCATTGCCTTTGTGTCTCTCTAACACGATCTTCAAGGAATATATTTTATCCGACTCTGGGTTTATTAACATGTCATCATAAGCTTTAGCACTTTGTCTCCCAGAAATCAAAATTCAGGCATTGGTTTCTCCGCTCATGCAGCGAGAAGCTCCAAAGCTTTCAGAATGACAAGGCAAAGTGCCTGCGGGAGAGGGAAGACGAGGTGTGCATTGGGAACATTTGACAGAATACATTATCCATTTTAGTGATTAGACTGTAACAAACGTCAGTAGACTGAGGAGGGAGATCTGTGCTTTTAGACTTGATGCTGCATTATTAACCCTGTGGTGCTCTTCGTCATATTTGAGCGAAAAAAAGTGACGTTTTTAAGGCTGTTATCAAAAATCACCCCCAAATTCTTAGTATGAGCACGAGAGTTCCCTCTTAAAGGACCGAGTTGTTTTTCAATCTGTATAACAGAAGCTGGTGAGCCAAAAACTACAATTTTGGTTTTAGAATCATTCAGTGTTAAAAAATTAGCTGCCAGCCTCTTACCTCCTCAAGTCAGTTCAACAAAGACTTTATATCACAATTGTCCTTATTTTTCAAAGGGAGATACACCTGTGTATCATCTGCATAAAAGTGATATGGAATATTGTGCTTTTGAAAAATTGTGCCTAAAGGGAGCAAATACAACGAAAACAACAGCGGGCCCAAAATAGACCCCTGAGGTACACCACAAGTTAATGGTGCTGAGGAGGAAGAACAATTCTCAACCTCCACAGGAAATGTTCTATCAGAAAGATACGATTTAAGCCACACACACACACACACACACACACACACACACACACACACACACACACACACACACACACACACACACACACACACACGCACGCACGAATGTGTGTATGTGTGTATATATATATATATATATATATATATATATATATATATATATATATATATATATATATATATATATATATATATATATATTAGTGCTGGGCCGTTATCGGCGTTAACGTGCTGCGTTAACGTGAGACTCTTATCGCGCGATAAAAAAAATATCGCCGTTAATCTAAATTGGGTTGGTATCATAAATAGCTTTTTCGAATATCGTTATTTTCGCGCAATTCTAATGTGTAGTATGACATTGACGCCGCGCCTACTGTCACAGATCGCGCAGCAGGGTATTTTCCTGTCAGGGACACAAGGTGTACTTTCACTTGGTTGGGCGACGTTCCTCTCGTTACTTTATTTGAATGCTATACGTTGTTAAATGAGTTTTTTCCAAGCGCGCTGTATCCTTTGTATGGGCATGAGCGATGCTCATTTACAGATGAATCACTCTTTTGAATCGATTATGTTCAAAGACTTCATCAAACAAGTTGTCAGATCCGTTAAAGCGGTTCGCGAATCAGTTGATCTGTTCAGTTCCTCACGCACTGAATCTTCTGAACTCGAAGCGCTTTCAATTCACTCGAGGAGTCATAAGTAACAGGAAGATTTAAGAACATCAAGAGCGTTGGATGAAGTGGCCGTGGATCTACAGTCTAGTCTAGTCAAAGCAAATCTGCAAATGCATCATATCTTTGCCAGCGATGAAGATCTTTATTAGTTGAACATCTTCGTATTCTGTCTGTGAATGAATGATTCCACAGGACGATACATTCGAGTTCATTTCATTCAGGTAATACATTTTACAACCAAACAGATCATTACGCCACGATAGCACTACTAAAAAGTACGACATTATCCGGTTTTTGGACATACATTAATTTATAGGCTACAAAAAAAAAACGCTTCAGAGCGTCGGCGCACTGGTTAACAGGTTTAAATAAGCTACCATTGTCCACAGTTTATGAAATGAACACCCGCCATCCCGCGGTAATGTGTGTGTATTGCGCAGTGGCATAATCACACGAATAGTTTACATTGATTGAAACTAATTTGTTTAAAAAGGAGGCTATTGCAATAACAAGGCAGGTTCACATAAAATCATTATGACATATGATGACATTATTTTTTGATCTAACGAGCATTGGCGATGCAAAAACGGACTGTCGTGCGTATTGTTTTTTTTTTCTTCCAAATACTATGTTAAAAAAAACGAAGAAAACATGTTACTTGTTCAATTAATAAACAGCTTGTTTGATGACAAATCGCTAAAGATGAAATTGGCCTCCCTTTCTGTCATTGCGTTTTTTGTTTGTTTTGTTTTTTAACGATATTCGACTTTTGCTCCTCGATTGTCGAATGGCATTTTTGGCAGAAATGCACATCCCTATGCGAGGCGAACTCTTCTCAAAGACTTACTTTTAGTCATTATTTGGGTAGCATACATATTCTAAATGCCTTCGGGAAAATTCAAATGAGCCATTTTAATCTAGATTAATCTAGATTAATTTTAAAATTAATCTAGATTAATCTAGATTAAAAAAATTAATCTATGCCCACCTCTAATATATATATATATATATATATATATATATATATATATATATTTTTTTTTTTTTTTGTCATTTTTGCCTTGACTGTATAGTTCTCTGTCTGCTTTCAGATCGGTGCTACAATAACTGATATAAAAAAATTAAAAAAAACAATATAATTAAATTAATTAAGAAATAAAATAAAAAAATAAAACATAAAATAAAATAGACTAAAATAAATAAAATTGTTATTTGTCTGCTTTCAGATCGGTGCTTCAGTTGCTTATAAAGAAATAATAATAATAAAATGAAATAAATAAAAACTGTTGGTCGTCATATAGCATTGGAATAAATGGATTATTACTAAGATACTGCATAAATTTAATGTAGTGCCATAAAATCCCCCCAAAATAAAAAAATATTAAATAAAAAAAATCAAATATCAAACTAAAGTATTCCTTTCCTTTCATTGATTTTTTTTTTTTTTTTTTTTGCCTTGACTATTTTTCTCTGTGCTTTCAGATCGGTCCTACAGTAGCTGATATAATAAAATAAAAAAATAATAATAATAATAATAATAATAATAATAATAATAATAAAACCTAAAATTAAATAAAATAATAATAATAATAAAAAAAAATTAAAAAATAAAGAAAATAAAATAAAACAAAACTTCAGAATTCAAACAAAATTTGCCATGTGAAGAGCAACCCCCCCCCCCACCCACCCAAAAAAAAAAACATCCCCTGACTGCTTTATTCTCTGTCTGCTTTCAGATCGGTGCTTCACGGGCTTATATAATTTTTTTTTATATATATAATTCAATACAAATAAAATGAAATAAAAACTTTCAAAAATCGTCACCCCAAATGCCTGACTGCATTGTTCTCTGTCTGCTTTCAGGTCGGTGCTCCAGTGGCTGAACCGCGTGCAGTCGTTCCTCTACTGCAACGAGAACGGCTTCTGGGGAGCGTTCCTGGAGAGCCAGCGCATGTGTGTGTGCCACACGGGTGCCACCCTGTGCCAGCGACCCATTCCCTGCGTGATCGGCGGGAACAACAGCTGTGCCATGTGCAGTCTAGCCAACATCTCCCAGTGCGGATCCTGCAACAAGGGCTACAAGCTTTACCGCGGCCGCTGCGAACCGCAGAACGTGGACTCGGAGCGCAGCGAGCAGTTCATCAGCTTCGAAACGGACCTGGACTTCCAGGACCTGGAGCTCAAGTACCTGCTCCAGAAGATGGACTCGCGTCTCCACATCCACACCACATTCATCAGCAACGAGGTGCGCCTGGAGACCTTCTTCGACCCGCGCTGGCGCAAGAGAATGTCGCTAACGCTCAAGAGCAACAAGAACCGCATGGACTACCTGCATATGATCGTAGGCCTGTCGATGAAGATCTGCCAGATGCGCAACAGCAGCGTGGACCCGATGTTCTTCGTCTACGTCAACCCGTTCAGCGGGAGCCACTCGGAGGGATGGAGCATGCCGTTCGGGGAACACGGATACCCGCGCTGGGAGAAAGTGCGAATCCAGAACTCCCAGTGCTTTAACTGGACCCTTCTGTTGGGAAACCGATGGAAGACGTTTTTCGAGACGGTGCACATTTATCTCCGAAGCCGAGCCAAGGTGCCGACGGTCATGCGTAACGATACCGGGCAAGGCCCGGTGGACTTATCCGACCCCAACAAGCGTCAGATATACATCAAGATCTCAGATATACAGGTGTTCGGATACAGCTTGAGATTCAACGCGGATCTGTTGAGGAGCGCCGTCCAGCAGGTCAACCAGTCGTACACGCAGGGAACCCAGTTCTACTCGTCCTCGTCCATCATGCTCCTGTTACTGGACATCCGGGAGAGGATTAATCGCCTGGCTCCTCCGGTGGCTCCGGGGAAACCTCAGCTGGACCTGTTCTCCTGTATGCTGAAACACCGACTCAAGCTCAACAACAGCGAGATGATCCGCGTCAATCACGCCTTGGACATGTACACACCGAAATCTTGAAACAATCGGACCACCTGACTACCAAACTTTGCTGAGAGAAAAAAAAAAAAAAAAAAAAGACAGCTGGGAAGAAGAATAATATTTTCTTTCTCGGTTTGATTTGGAATCTTTTGCTTTGCTTTTTTTTTTTTTTTGATGTATTATTAACAACTTTGTAAGTGTAATTGTTAAACGAAAAACTAAACATACAGAGAGAAATCATTTTAAGCTCACTACTAAAGGAAGACTACAACAACAACAAGAAAAAGGAAAAAATTACTGTATCATATTTGTCGAAGCATGTCTGTCATTTTCCTAATTACGAGAAAAGATCACAAACTATTAAATTCAACATCCAGTGACACAGAGGCCTTGATTTTACTTTGAGGGAACAAAGGTACATCTTAAACTGCCATTCGTAACACGTTTTTAGAGATTTAACGTAAGGGCAGAACCAAAACACAGGAATTAATTTCAGACGCTCCCATGATATTGTCATACATGTTTTATAAGGATTCATTGACTGTACTGTGACTTGTCCTTTCATAGAGAGTGAGTTCAGTTCGTTTCTCACCGGATGTCCAGTTTTATTGTCTCTCGCCAGAAGAACTGAATCCTGTTGTTTTCCGATTGGCGCTCTCGTTCTCCAGCGAGATTCGAGATTTGCAGTATCTACGGTTGAACATAATCAATTCATGCTCTTTCGTACTGCTTCGCATAATGTACACGTTGTGATTGCTGATGTGTCGAGCTTTTTTGCAGCACCGTGAACAAAAATTTGATCATTTCTCATTTCTTTAAGGGTCAGCATAAAGCCATACATTTCTCAGAGGGATGAAGAAAAAAAAAAAAAAAAAAAAGAAGCTGGGCACATTTTGTGAGAAATGTCCTATAAATTGCTTTTGTATTTTTGTTTTACAGTCCTTTTCTAATGAAATATAGCACAGTGGTCTGAAAAAAAAATAAATAAGAAAATGATATATATGTGCTGCGGGATTATGGCATGACATTGTAAAGCCATTGCATTTTCATTAACAGAGTGAATCCACAAGAACAGTATATTAAAGCTTCAAATATCTATGATGGTTTTAATCTCAAAATCTGCTTGTATACCAAATGTACACTTTACTTTTTTAATATTTCATTTGGGTTTTATATTCCTTGATGCAATTCAGGTTTAACTTTTTTGACATGTTGATTGATTAATCTTTAATCTAAAATCTTAGCCGGGGAAGGGGTGGGGGGCGATTTTATTTTATTTATTTTAATTTAACCTTGAAAATGTATTTCAAGGATATGGAGCATGCCATTATTTTTAGCATTAATTATTATAATTTTGTATCATTATTATCCAATCTTATTAAGTGCCTGTTAGCTATCCCTTTAATGCTTTCCTCCACTTTTTATTTATTTATTATTATTATTATTATTATTATTTATTCTTTTTTTTTTACAGGAATAATACTAAATCTAAACACATGCCACTTGGGAACAGGGCCAAAAGCTTTCTTGCTCTACTCTGCATGAATTGAAAATAACCTCTTGAGAGGAGACTTAACTTGGTTAATGAATTAGTTAAATGTGTATTATAAGTGTAAATACCTATTTTGTCTTGATATAGCCATGGAAACAAAAGCTCTTGTTAGATGACGAACCGCAGCCCATTAACCCCTCGAGCACAAGTTGTGTAAATATCGCAGGTCTCCACAAGATCGGATCTGATCCGAGATCAGTCTGTTAATGATCTACACGAGCACACACTCCTGTTCCAGAAACCATGTACGACACCGTCTCACGATCACATCGAGCGCTCAGTGGGTCGAGAAACTGCTTTCAAGTACTTTATGTCATTTCTGCTGTTCTGTTTAAATAACTATATCGGCTTTCTTCAAAATGAATGTTTCAAATAATAATCTATTTCTCATTAAAATGCTATATTTAATAAGAAGGCCAATGCTTGTTTGTACCACACAAAAGCTTGACATTTTTCTGGAAAAAAAAAAAAATATACTATAATGTATTTGAAATACATGTATTTTATGCTAGATATATTACAAATACATTTATATTTATGTACTTAATATAAATATCATGCAATTGTACTGTTGGTATACTAAATTTATATACTTAAAGTCTGGTACACTATGTGTACTTAATGCACTTTAATTATCCAGAAATAGTGCTGAAGTTCAACTAAAGATATACTTAAATAATTTAGCTTGTATTAAAGTGGAACTATTGCTTGAATGCTTTAGGTTCACTTTAAATATCTTGCATTTAAATACTGATATTAGAGATTATACAATCCTTACACTGTAAAAAAATGTCTAACCTCCCAAACTTTTCTAGTGACTGGTCACACCTAATTTTTTTAATTTTAAAAGTAAAATTCTGCAAATTGATAAAATTAAATTTGGGCAAACTGAAAAATTTAGATTTCAAGAAAATTTTGAGTTGGGGATGTTACCTTTTTTTTTTTTTCAGTGTATTAATACTGATAGTAAACAAATTTTAGGCTAGGTATTAAGACATGTGCATTGTGCAATAAAGAAGTTTTCCAAATAAAGTTTAATTATAATATTTATATCAGTAAGTCTCAAGCGATATGTCAGTATATATGTTTATGGATTTGCGGTATACTTAGTATGACAAATGTATTTTAAATACATTTTCGTATAGCTTTTTTATCACTAGGGCAGCTACAAAAATGTATTGAACGTATTGCTAACTTTCCAATGAAGTTATGAAAATGTTATTTCTAAATGTTCTCTAAACGTTTTTTTTTTTTTTTTTGACAAACATTCCATGAATGATGTATAAATAATGTTTTGAGAACATTGTTAAAGTCCAGATAACACTGAATGAACATTTTATTAACGTTACTTGAACGTTTGTTCATAAATTTGAGAGGACCTATAGAACGTTATTCGCTGGGAACTCAGCATCTCTGCAGATTTAGTCTGTGTATTGTCTAATCTCAGGCTGTTTTCTGAGCAGACGATACTTGTTATCAAGTCTGACAGGTAAGGATGCAGGAGAAACACGCTGAACGTGGGGTAAATGTCTCGCTCAAGGACACACCGGTTGACAGAGGCATTCAGCTTCACACACGAAAGTAACAGGAATCAAACACAATGCACATTTACACTGCTGGAGAACCTCAATCAGATGCAAATCCCATATAACCGAGAAGTTGTAGAAAATGTTAGTTTAGAAAAAGCAAGTTATCAGCAATTATAGAGATTTTTTCTTCTATATAATCTTATTCATATGAATTCATACAAAATTGCTGTAAAGAGGATCCACTGAAGGCAAGTTGCATAGAGAACCCAAGTGCAGTTTATCAGTTAAACAAATAAAAACATGCATGAAGCATGAAACAAAAGCCATGACATGACGCATACCGACAGAGATTACATTGAAACAAAACTTGACAAGAACACCTGGCAAACATGAGGGCTTAAATACACAGACTAATGACGAGAAACATTAGTCATTAGAAACGGGAAATATACATATGTATGATGTAAAGCGTTTCTGGAAATGTGAAAAATAATTTCCCCTTAAAGGGACAATAAATATACTACTACTACTAAACACCTGTGAAAAATGAACAGATGATTAACCAATGACAAGACACATGGCAGGATCACATGACAAACAGGGAATCACATGACAGACAGGGAATATGACATGAACAAACCAAAACATGACAGAGACAAGACCAAATCATGACAATTGAAACGTCCAAGATGAGAGTAACAGGAATCGAACACAATGCACATTTACACTGCTGGAGAACCCCAGTGAGATGCAAACTGGTAATGCAAATGTCCGAGAAGTTATAGAACATATTAGTTTAGAAAAAGCAAGTTATTAGCAATTATAGATCTGTGAAGTTTTTTCTTCTATATAATCTTATTCATATGAATTCATACACAATTGCTGTAAAGAGGATCTACTGCAGGCAAGTTGTATAGAGAACCCAATTGCAGTTTATTTATCAATTAAACAAAAACACTCTTAAAAGAAATGGTTCTTTGAATCCAAGATGCTGCTATATAGAACCATTTAAGGGTTCTTTATTATTAAACGAGTTAATTATTATTGACTAAGAACATAAAACCAAAGTTTAAATTTATTCGAATATACAAAAATATTAGAGTCATATTTAAAATTGCAGCTCTTTACACTCCGTATTAGGCAGCAAAACTTTTTCACATTTAAAGTGTTTAATTACATTTAACCCTTTAGTTTGAATTATTTAATTTTAGCATTTTCACTTTGCATTAAACATACATAAGCTTGTTTATGTACATATACAGTCCATAACTTTTACATGTATCTCTGAAATGAGGAAAAACAAATCACAATGCAGATAAAAAACAATACATGAACAATTAAAACATCTATTAAATAGCACCACAATTTGGTAAACAATATGGTACACAAAATAAAGAAATCTGGTTAGTTTTTTTTTTTTTTTTCATAAAATGATTTGTCAAAAAGGCAAACTATAATGTATTAGGAAATAAGTTTCATGCTAATGTACAAACTTGCATCAAGAAAGCTCAAATCATATTGACTGGATATTAATATTTGTTATTAGTTTTTTTTTTTTAATCAGTTATTAGGGTTTTATGTTACATTTCATGTTGTTAAATTTCATGTGTGTTCCATGATGGTGTTTAGTGTTTGTGTGAATGACACACATCTTTATATTATTATCAACTTTCTAATGGAGGATCTGCTTGTAAAGAGCTTTGATTGATCATGTGACTCTCATCACTGCTGTGATTGGTGGTTGTCAGTGTATTTTAATGGTACAAAACAGATCGGGTTGTTCTCTAAATATCTAGGATTTTTTCACCTGTTTTATTCCCACCTCTCCTCAACAAGACACATGATTTGAGGAAACACAAATCACAATTGACGTGGAACAATTACATACCGTGGTTTAATACTGACGGTTATGAGCAATAGCAACCAACCACAAATAAGAAGCCGTCAAGGATCCTCTTAACTCAATGGAGACAGAGAACTGGACTCACGTTCTTCACAAGCACTCAAAACATATCGACGTCAATTACATTTTCCCCACATAACAGAAATAAGCCTCTCAACCCAACAAGGTCAAGTAACCCCGCTCTTCCCCTGCCAGCCCCGTATCGATGTGTGGTGTAAACTGCAGACGGTGCGCTACTGTCCTTCCAGTGGCGTCCCATTACATGAAATGCTGATTAATGTTGGAGAACACAGCGGCTAATGAGGCGAATGAGTCTTTGTGTGCGAGCGAGTCCATGCTTCACCCCAACCCAAACCACTAGTGCTCTGCCAGGATATAATTACAATGTCCTAATAAATCACCATGCTTTGTGCTTAATGTATCGTAAGCTCATTGCTAAGATTGCGAAAGCAATTGATATGGAGATGCACCCGACCGTCAACGCCAATTGACTTGTTCAACCGGCCCAGGAACTTCATGCTATAGCAACTGTCCTTCTTTTAATAGCACTTTTACTTGTACATAGCCAATGCACATCAACTTTTAGTGTAGTTTCAGACTCCTCAAGATAATCTGCCCCCAAAAACATGGCATATTTTCTGACCATGCTATTAAAAATTAATATCAATTTTGGCCATGCTACAATTTCATTAATACATACATGAAGCTTGCTGGTCATTGTTTTCAGGTTGGTGAAACCAAATGACAATATCTAAATCAGCAAATGAACATCACTTTTGGTGTGGTTTTAAACTACTCAAGAAAATCTCCCCCCAAAACGTTTAAAAAATGAGAAACATGGCATATTTTCTGAGCATGGAATCAAAATTAAAATTTTCATCTTGGCCATGCTACAATTTTACTCAAATTATCTTATACACGAAGCTTTCTGGTCATTGTTTTCAGGTTGATGAAACCAAATGACAATATCTAAATGATAAGCTAAAGTCTGTGTTTTAATGTTGTTCTAGACCAAAGGTCACCAATTAAAATCCGGACCCATGATTGGCTCCACACGGGCCGTGAATAATTCCTCACATCCCTGATAATCATGACAACAGAGACACTGGAAGTGACGTGACAAAACTACACTGTCAAATGTAAACCGTAATTTTTACGGTACAAAAAAGGCAGCTGTGGTTACCAGAACTTTACGGTCAAAAATACGGTAGCAGCGTTATTGGTTTTACAGAATTAACATTTACAGGAATAAACCGTACTTCATTATCTGATATAATGTTAATTTACCGACCTATTGAAGTATTAATATCTGTTTTGAATCATTGTAAATACACTGACAAGCACCAATCACAGCAGTGATGAGAGTCACATGATCAACCAAAGCTCTTCACAAGCAGATCTTCCATAAAAAGTTAATAATAATATAAAGATTTGTGTCATTCACACAAACACTAAACACCATCATGGTAACACACATGAAATTTTAAAAATGCAATAAACATTAATAACAACATTAAATGTAACATAAAACCCTAATGTACATAACTGATTAGAAAAATAAACAGTTATTTCAACAAAAATACATCAAATGTGAAGTGTCACACAGGGAATTGTGGGAATGTCAATTTACAGTTTTTCACTGTAAATTATACAATGAGTTTTTCTTTTTCACTTTCAAAAACTGTCAATTTAACGGTAAAATTACATTAAATGTACCGTTAGATCTATCACAGTTATTTACCATATGTATCTTTTACCATTAAAATCATGATTATTTTCATATTAAAAAATAAAGCTGTCTACACTGCGAGCGCCCACTTCATATGACAGATGCGCTGCACACACACACACACACACACACACACACACACACACACACACACACACACACACACACACACACACACACACACCACACACACACACACACGTGTTGCCCATCACACTGAAATTAAATAATTACATTTACAAATACATTTAAAAATGAATTGCTAAAATGTGTTGCTAAGTCTGACTGTTACATCAAATCCAGCTTTATTTGTTTCAATATTTCTGGGCTACTAATTTACATTTTTATTAATTTACTAATAATACTAACTTCTCTTGCGCTGGACAAATCAATTTTCCCTTTTATACAAAGTACTATTGCTTGCAATTTGGTAACACTTTACTGAAAGCCTTTATGTGCATTATAATAGGTATTCATAATGCATAATATATTTTCATAAATAATTGTTACTGAAGTAAAAATGCATTATACTTTGTCAAGGTGTAACAATTAAAAGATAAGTTATATCATGTATTATAATCAACGTTATAAATATTCATGAGGAAATACAATGTATTAGAAGGCATAACTAATGCATTACAAATACTGGTAACCAGGGTTCGAATTATGATTTCATCTTTGTGGGGGTCTCTTTAAAAAAAAAAAAGAAAAAAAGTATCCCATGAGCAGGCGTGGTACATGTGATAAATAAGTGGCTAAATACTGCACTTCATTATTTTGAGTTCAACATTTATTAATACAGGAGTAGAGAATATTTGGGTGTAGTTTGTTACCTCTAGGGGGGTCCGGGGGCATGCCCCCCCAGGAAGAAAATTTTGTACATTTTAAAGATAAATTCATTAATCTGGTGCACTTTGAGTCACCCGAATCTGCTGTTAAAATAATCCAACCACCCAAACATATGATCTTTGATTTAGATCTGCATCTGATCATCATTAGCCTATACAATTTTTCAAATTCTCAATGTTTAAGCATGATAATATGGTAAAATATCACACTGAAGTAGGCTGATTTAAAATTAACATTTATTTAAATTAAAAGTTCTTCTTTGGCCAAAATTACATTTCCTTAATATCCTAAACAGAGACTTTTTACTCCCTTCAAAGTTAAATTGTCAATGTTTCATTACATCACTGTTGGCAAACACTCTTATCAGAATAATTTTTTTACCTTTAAAATAGGGCATTTTTCCCTTTAATTTTATGTAGCCTATGCTCCATCTTTCTTTTAAAATATTCCTTAATTTGATCAATACATTAAATCAGAATAATAAGACAGGCTGTTACCAATCAAATTGAATAATTTACATTGAAAAATTACAACTGTAGTAGCCTAAATGCCCTGATATGTTTTCCTTGATTGATTTTCTCTAAAGAGAATTACGTTGTTGAAAACGAAAGTAAAAGAGTGACGTTCATTGCCATGATGAGAGTTCCGTGTCTTTATGAAAATCAACAAATTATAATGATTTATCTGTCATCCATCCTCTATTAATTTGAATGTAGGCTAATTTTTGTATTATTTGGCTCGCCCGACCCGCGCAGCACAATCGGCAAACTATACGGTTTGATAATTGACACAGGAGTTCGCTAAAATATTGGTGGGGCCTACCTAGCGTCCCCCCAAATAATTTTTTTGCTAGTAGCTACTTATGTGTATTTAAATGTCTGAAACCTAAAATTAACATTATGTGGTTGAAAACACTGAATAGTTGTGATCAGTGATATAATGAGCGCGTCTGTCTGTGGCTCAGCGCCAGCCAACGCGCGAAAGCACGTTTGAATTTAGCAGTTGATCACGTGATGCACTGACTGTTCTAATCACACCGCTGTGAACGTACGTGCGAAAGGGTTAACAAATATGCTTCGATTATTGAAGGAAAAAGTGCTTTATTTGTAATTTAAAATAATGGTGCTGATGATTTTTAGAGCCCCCACAGGTGTATGATTTTACTGCTTTCATGGAAGCTCATCCTCTCTCTATGGGAGCTCAGCTCCCACTGGCTCCCACGTAATTCGAACCATGCTGGTAACACTTTACAATAATCAGGGCCGGCTTTGCCGACAGGCGACACAGGCGGCCGCCTGGGGCGCCAACTGCTGGACGGGGCGCAAAATTGCAAAAAAAAAAAAAAAAAAAAAAAAGTTAAATGTTATGAAAGCTGCGCACACGATGTACACTTTTACTGTGCACTGTCCACACGCTGCTTGTATTTGTTCGTTTCTTTTACTAGATTATACAATCATAAAAAACGACTGAGTCACTCTGACTGACAGGCAGCAGCTGTAAAACTCATGCGCGTTGCTCAGCAACCGGGAGTTCCGCGAAAACATGACCGCTGGTTTTAGCGCTTTAAATGCGCTTTAAACGCCCCTTGGCGGTTGTAGGCTATAAATGATCATATATTATATAATCTTTTATTATGAAAAGAACACCCAAGCCATCGGGATCGGCATTCCGAAAACGAAGGAAGGAGGAGGAAGAAAAACGTGCCCAAAGCAGAGGTATCTATATCATCAAGCTCACAGTCACAGCCAGTGGTTAAATTGGGCCGGGGCTCTCCGGGGCTCAGCCCCAGGCCGGCACAGAAGCCTGCCAGTGGCGCAAAAATACCGGTATGTGTAGCGGAGTAGGCGCCCCGCGCCCTCATAAGATTTCATCATAGAATTTTGACAGGGGACCCCCCTCCAGTAATATCGCGAGCGGACGCGGGCGCCGTGAGCGCGGAGCGATCAGGCACGAGTAGTGAGTTGTCGTCGAAAAAGATGGATAAAGCAAAAAAGCGGCCGGGGGCTAAAATAGAAATAGCCCATTCGTTTTGTTTTGCTTAATCGGCGGCGCTGGGTTAGTGCTGGTGTAATGCATTGATCAAAAAAAAAAAAAGTCAGCGTTAGCTTTTTTCCTAATACCGCATGAAACGCGTAGATCAGCGGCCCATTGGTTGTTTTCTAGATTGACACTGGGCTGGCCCAATCACATCTTTAATGTGAAGTATAGAAAAATACTATTTCTATTAGTATAGAAATTAGTACAAAACTTATGAAAGTTTCCTTTATTTTTCAGTGCATTGTTTTACAATATGAGTATTATCATGGGAGTAATATTATAACTATTATTATGTAATGTAGACAGACACTAACTAAAAGAGGTTTGAATTTTTCTTTGTTTAATTTGAACACTGAATATGGGTTGGAGCTTTTAATTTTGAACTCTCAAAGTGCACCAGATTGATGAATTTAACATTAAAATGCACAAAATTTTCTTACGGGGGAGCATGCCCCCGAACCCCCTTAGCCTTGTAGCAGCCTAATAGATTCGTAATAATAGTAGAGGTGGTAGTAATTGTCATTTATCTACTACAAGTTACATGGTCAGATAAAATGTATTTGTACAATGCAACTATGTAGAATGATTGAATTATCCTTGAGCGTTCTTTGTAGCATTTGTATAAACAATTTAAAGTTTACTAGAGTTAGAGTTACTATAAGAGCATTTTTGTTTAGTTAAATAAATACTCATTATTTTTAAAGGGGGGGGGGGGGGGGGGCGCAAAAATCAATCTCGCCTGGGGCAACCAAAGGGCTAGAGCCGGCCCTGACAATAATGTTAATTAGATAACACTAGTTAATGTATTAACTAACGTGAACTAACAATGAGCAATACACATGTTACAGTATTTATTAATCTTGGTTAATGTTAGTTAATTAAAATACAGCTGTTCATTATTTCTTCACAGTGCATTAACTATTGACAAATACATCCTTTGATTTTAATAATGTATTAGTAAATGTTGAAATTAATATTAACTAAGATAAATAAATACAGTAAAGAAAAGTGCAGTTCATTATTACTATATGTTAACTGAAGTAGTTAACTAATGTTCACAAATGAACCTTGTAAATTGTTACCAAAATACTTTTACAATGCATTATATATAAAGGTTTAAAGTAAAAAGCATTTTTTTTAAATGCACATGGGATTGAAAATGCACATTTCATTTCATAACCATACACACCATTTATAGAGCTAAAACGCATAGACTGGACTCCCTGTGATTTTAATGGGACGGCTCTGGTCTAAACCGAGCCATTGTTGTGGCATAAGTAGATATTAACCGTGTTCAGAGAGATTCTCGCTGGACATTCATTTACACAAGCCTAGGTAATGAAAACAGATAAATCAGTGGACCAGCATGCTATTCCGTAGCAAACACTATGATTTGGTACAAAGCCACCGCTTTAAGGTGAATCCACTTATAATGGACTGTCCTCGGGTTATTGTACATCAAGCCTTGGGTTTCTGAGAAAATTCAATGGAAATGGCCGATATATAAGACAGCATCAGTTCAAGGATTTCGCCTTTTGTTGCGGCAAAGATGACGAGCGGCTTGTGTGTTACTGGGTGCGATTCTTTTCTACACTAGCTTTTCTACACAGTTAAGAAATTCAAAGTTTAAGTAAGCAGAATTGGCAGGTTTTTATTTTGTACTTATACCGTTTAATTGTTCTTAACTTGAAATGTTTGAGTACACTAATTCATACATTTAACTTAAAATTTCAGGTAATCTCAATGTGAACACTTTTATTAGTATAAACCTAGCTAGCTTTAACAAGCTAGTTTGCTAACATGTGTTAACATGTTATCAATAGTATGCTATACAGTCGCACTTGCAGAAATATAGAGGTTTTATTTGCTCTTAAATCAAGCTCATGCACCACTTAACTATCCTAAAACCAACATTAACAGAAATTATTCTAAATTAACATAACAAAACATTAATCACTACTAAATCACTCACTTAACATTAATCTTGCACAAACAAAACATTAAATTATACACTTATTTTTAGCATTTGCTCTCCCTTTCGAGTGTCATCGGTAAAGCATGCTGGGAAATAAACATCCCAACCGTTTCAGTTAAACTTAAGTTCGTCTAAATTAAAATAAATAATTTCATAAAACTCAAAACAATGAAACAGTTCAGTTTACTTAAAATATATCAATTCTGTGAACATGAAAGAAAAAGAAAGTGCTAAATACTCATACAAGTTAATTTGACTGAACTAATTAGTTTAATTTAAGTTTGTCCTACTCAAACCAAGTAATTATTTTGAGCGGTAGGGTTTACAGATCCAGGAGACGGTATTCACTGCCAATCAGGTTTTACATAGGAGACGTTTCAAGCTTGTGAATCTTGCTGATGCTATTAATAATTTTGAAACAGTCACTGAATAATCACTGTGCATTCACTATGAATTAATTCAGTTTTGCTTTAAAAAACAAACAACAAAGCAGTGAGGATAAATCTGGGTCTGTACAAGACATCTCAACAAATTGTTTCTGGCAAAGACAGTCCAGCGATTAGAAACAAATTCCTCCTTTTGTCACCAAACTGAGGAAAATGTCCAATAAAATACTACTAATAAAAAAGGCTTATTATGTATGTGTTTGTAAATATGTTGTGGCAACTATATCAAAACCGCCTCCTAATTTGCAGAAAAAACACAACATAAATCTTTATTCTCAACTCCAGCTCTGAGGAAATGTGCCACGAGGCAGAAGAAAGCAATAAGGACAAAGATTTATCATCCCGATCAGCATCTTCAATCACAGAGGAGCAGAGAGAGATTTGAGCTTTGCTCTTTGAGGAGAAGAACGTGAAACATCAACAATATGTCATGAATATTCCCAGTGCGCCAGCAAAAGATGGCAGAACTAAACTAGGATAGATGGATCGTGCCCTTAAACCTGTAGGGGTTTATGTCAGATTTGGACACACGATTATGCATCTGTTGGTGTTCTTGTTATACTGTGTCTCTGGTCTGTCTAAAACCACACAGTGAACACAATAATGACATTCGGTGCATTGATTGGGATACGTCTGAGAGTCCTCTAACCGAGTCCCCAATTTTGAGTTTTTCTTCAGCGTATAAAACCCTTGTCTGGGAACATGATTTTGGTTGTATTGGTTTTCCTCTGATTTCTAACATCATGTTGAGTTTATTGATTTAACTTTTCACCTACTAGATTGAACCACCATGTTTGATTATGTTTTTTGCGGGGTTTCACCTACAATTTTCGTCCTGTAGTTTCCATCATATTTGGCTCACATAGTCTTTAAACCTGGCATCACAAATGTTTTTGGAGGGATTTTTGATCATTTGCACTAGCAAACAATGATAATGATTTATGTTGCTGAATTCAAACTGATGATACCATTGTTTAAACTTACTGATCAGAAAAATACAATTAAAAAATTATGCTGATAACATTCCTATAATTTGGCTTAAAGTGCCTCTATTATACTATTTTAAAGGTTCCCAAATTTGTTGTGTAGGTCTTCTACAACAGGTGTACATGCTTTCAAAAACATCTCATAATCCCCACCGCAGCATCAGCTCTTTTCTCTCAGTGTCTGAAACTCTTCAATCAAGGATTCAGTCTCTCTAATGGTGTGTTCACACCAGACGCGAATAGAGCGTCTGGCGGGAGTGATTTCAATGTTAAGTCAATGCAAAGATGCGTTATGCGCGTAAAAAATTCCTGTGGCGCGAATTAGGCATAGAGCGTGGCACGGTATCAATACGCCTCATTCGCCGAATTGAGCGGCTGGTGCGTTACGCGCAAATGATTTTATGTGGTGCATTCATGCGTTTGACGCAAACTCAATTTATCTGCACTTGGATCTTTGACACTTTGCAGACCTTTTACATTTACAAACAGCTTTATTACACTACATGAAAGGTCATATCTGAAAAGGATAATAGAGACACTTCTTGGTTTAGCTTTTGAAATTAAACTCTGACCAAGTTGGGGATTGTGCCATCCAGTAACTGAAGATAAAAATAATATTTGAAAATGAGAAACAAAAAGGAAAAAATGAGAAAAAAAAAAAAAAACATCACTAACCTACAAAAGCAAAGTCAACATAAAGTCGACATCGTCTTAAGCACCAGGGTAAAACATTATAGAAGTCTTTTGCCACCCGTTCCTTGTGGCTACCGAACTAGGTTGGTTACAGCGCCACCTAGTGGTAAAACTTCCAAACCATTTACGTTTAAATTTACATTTTAGTATACCTACTGGTTGGCCCCACAGTATCTTATTGTATCTTAGAAAGCCTCTCACTAAACCTTATTTGTAAGATTATTTGTCCTAAAAGTGCATGAAGTTCCACTTGTGTGGTCGAAGTGAAGATCATGGGTCACTGAGCTCTGAGGATCGGCCAGTTTAATAACATCACTGGGGGAAAAAACTAAAAAACAGGAAAAATCCTCTTCCAGATCTCCTTCAGTGACACTCTTTGTCCATCCGTCCTTAATCACCCGATGACATCAGAGACGCTGGCGGCCCGGCAGAACTGGAGCACGACGGACTGAGCCGGGATAATAGGATTACTGGGAAAGCATTTCACTGAGGAACTACAACCCCCAGTAATCCTGTTCTCCTCATTGTCCTCTTCCTGTTTCCAGACAGACAGCATCAAATCAGGCACTTAGATGAAGATCTGACCTTGATAAAAGAAAAAAGAAACAATTTTGATATGAAGAGGGATTGTATCGTAGAGAAGCACTTCAGATGAATGCTTCTGAAGAACAGTGCAATTAGGGAACACACATTCATTATTAACCAGGAGTCTTCCCTCAATAACATCCTGATTCCTGCTTATTGGTAGTAAGTGAGGTTGTTGTTGTAGTGGTTATGTTTAGGATTAAGGGATGTAGAATATGGTCATGCAGCATAAGACATTAAATATGGGCTTTATAACGAATAAACAGTCAATATGCTAGCTAAAAAGCACCTAATAGCGAATATGTGTTACCAGAACAGCAAACCAGAGATGATGAAATGACTAAACATTAAGGTTATGAGCATAATATTGGACGAGTATGTATTTACTGTATCTAAAACCATACACTCTTAAAAATGCTGGGTTGTTTTAACCAAACTTTGGGTCAAATATGGACAAACCCAGCCATTGGGTAAAATTTTTACATTACATTTTTAACCCAACATTTGGGTTTGTCCATATTTGACCCAAAATTAAAGCAGTTCACGGTGAAATTTTGAGGGAATTCATTTTCGAGATGAAATTTCCTGGCTTATGCTGCTAATTATGTATTATTTTTATTTTATATATTTACTGATTACCCTTAGTAATCAATTATTTAATTAAATGAATATAAATATATACATATATAATCTTTAGATTATATATTAAAGCTTTAAAATTGCTAATTACATGTTTTCTTAAGCTGTTCGCCTATATAAATTATTCATTCAATTGAGTTGATTCACTTGATTTAATATAGACGAATCTAGTGAAATGCTGTAGCCTAATCATCTGTCCACAGAAATGTTGGAGATTTTGCGAATGTGAAAATATCTGGTGTCTGTTGGGTTTCCAAATGCATGATAAACTCGCTGCATTTACTATGAGATGCTGAAAACAAGGATCATGAGCTGCTCATTTATTGATGATCACAATGACGCACTTCAGTTCAGAGTGACTTATGTAGATGTACGCTGTCAGAGAAGAAAAACAATCTGTTTGACAACACTAAAAGCTTATGTCCAAGTGAGAGAAGAATGTAAAATATCAAACCTCTGATGAGCTCAGTGACAACATAAACATACACAGATATTCTTGTTGACCTTTTAATTGTGATTTATTGTTAAGGGGAACAACAGTTCTAACATCATGCATCTGCAGTAAACACAGTGATTTACTGTTTAGTGTTTTAGTGTACTTTACTGTTGTTTTAAGGGATTTTACAGTAAAATAACGCAGTTAAAACTGTAATGCAAAAAGTATAACATTTTCACATATTAAATACTTTAACAGTATTTAACTGTTAATTTCACAGTAATTTCATGTTTTATAATATACAGTTTTTTTTACCGTCGCTACTTTACAGTCTTTTACCGTTAAAACTATGGACATTTTTTTTTACTTTGTTATGGACAAAATATGTTACTTTGCTTGATCTAACGAATCAAATGTGATAAAAGCAGACGAACATCTGCCTTAGGGTGCTTTCACACCTGACTCATTTAGTTGGGTTGAATCACACTAGAGTTTGTTTTCCCCCTCGGTGTGGTTCGTTTGGGCCGGTGTGAATGCACCAATCGCACTCGGGTGCGCACCAAAAGCTCGAAGAGACGAACGAGAGGTCTCGGTACGCTTTCAAACGAACTCTGGAGCGGTTTGTTTGTGGTGAGAACGTGATCTGACCTTGAACAGACCCAACTGCAAAAGAACTGCGCATTTTCTGGACTAAACCAGCTGCCGTAGTCAAACAAAACTATTATTTAGATTGTCATTAGCGCTCCCTTTAAGCCATGACTGACTTACCGTGTTCTGCACTCTCACTAAACTCTCCTCATAAACACTGAAGTTGTCCGCACTGCACAGCGAATCTCTTATTTACATCGCGTCTAGACTTTGTTGTTGATGAGGGGATTTGTGAAAGGATAAAGCTCGAGCTGATTCTGAACATACATTGTGAGTGAATTCTCTGCATCTCTGCCGGATTTTCCTCCTCTTTGTTACTTCCGGGAGTTCTGTTGGAATTTTCCCGCACATTAATTCTGACCAATCGAAATGCAGTTATGGAAATATGTTCAAGACACATCTAGCCAACGAGTGATGTGGATGTTGTCATGTGACTGCATTTTGGTTCGTTTCATCAACTCATCAACTGATTCGGACCAGAGCAATCAGTGTGAAAATTAACCAAAACGCCTGAAAATGATACAAAGTATAATTTTTCGCCCTTAGTCTGGACCAAATTAACCGATCTACAGGTGTAAAAGCACCCTTAGAAAGAATCTGTTAGTCTGTCCTGCTGGGGAAGTCAATGGCACTAGTATTGGCTAAACACATTCATTAGTATCAGTGCATTCACGAGCAAACAGTCCTACCTGAAATGTCATTTGACCACAGAAGCGGTATCATCAATCTTGAAGCGGAGAGTGACCCGTGTAAAGCTCCTGCACACAATATTATTTTATTTTAATATTATATAAAACATATTTTATTCAATACTTCTCCATGGGACAGAAACATCCTCCTGCAAGTTCACCATGTTCTCTGCATCACTGGCTGTCAGGAAAGATGGCAGATGAAAAAAAAAAGCAACCTATCGCTCTATCTTTCTATACTATCTTGAACTGGGACAGAATAAATATATAAAAGTTTGAAAACTGCAAGCAACTAAAAGATCCATCACCTTTACATTAAACCTAGAACTATGTCAACCCTAAATCCTGAACATATTTTAAATGCCCCAATTTATGATCTAAAAAAAAAACAAAAAACTGTTTTGTCATTTGCGGGCAATATTGCATTACACAATCTAGCCAGACTTTTTCAGCGCCAGGCTAAGACACTGACATATTTGCAGCCCAATTTATGCTCCGTGATTGACAGAATAGAACATATTTACATACCGATGACCAGCGTACAACCTTTCAGCTTGCAGAAACACGGACCCGGGCCACGCTAACAATGTACCCCTGCCAAACTCAAATAGGCCACAGAAAGCAGCTCGAGAGGGGGATGAAGAGAGAGAGAGAGAGAGAGAGAGAGAGAGAGAGAGAGAGAGAGAGAGAGAGAGAGAGAGAGAGAGAGAGAGGTGTGCCATCTTAATATTCAACATGTTCTCATAAACCCTGTTTGTCATAAATCCTTTCTTTTCATACACACTGGATATGTACTGTATATAGCCTAGGCCTATGGGTCTTTCTTTGACAATTTTTATTAAAACTAATATATTACTTTCCTTTTTACTTTTGGTATTTAAAGGTCATATTAAAACTTTGTCTTGGAAACTTTTCACCATGCCTTCATCATTTCTGTTTGTTACTAATGTATTTCATTATTTTGCCCTTGTCCCAGATACAGACCTTTAAGATTATCATATGCAAATTGTTGCCATTTCTACCAAAACAAACAAGATTTTTCAAAAGTAAGTGACAACAGTTTCATGGCAGTTTCGTGGCAGTTTCATTCTTTGTTGCATTATTTTACTGTAATCTGTATTGTAAAAAGCACTATATAAATAAATGTGACGACTCTGATGACGAGGGTGGGGCAACCTGTCACTCACATGAGATCCACCAATAGCAAACCACAACCATCCAATTAATTCCCCACGCACAAAATCAAGCCCTGCAAAAAAAAAAAAAAAAAAATATATATATATATATATATATATATATATATATATATATATATATATATATATATATATATATATATATATATATATATATATATATTAATGTGCCGGGTGGCTCGAGAACGCACACCCTGAAATAGATTCCAAGGTGCAAGAAAAAAAAAAGGTTATCTCTCCAAAATCCTCAAAAACGCCATTTACCACAACAACCACTCGTAAAATTTGCCAAGAATGCCACACATATCAGCAATCCCGGAATCAGCAAGACAAGTAAACAACCGTCAAAATAAAGGTCCTTAAATACTAAAGGTGCTACCACCTCATTGGTCTTCTACCCACCCTCTGATAAACCAATAAACAAACTTCTTTATCCTGCCACACGTAGCTTACAGACACAAACCAGCAGCAAGGCAGACATGAGCAATCGATCAAGGCAGAACTATAATTATTAGAGATGCACAAATATGAGAATTGTGGCCGATAGCGATAACCGATATATTGGCCGATAAATCTAAATACACATTTTTATATCATTTTTGAGATCCTGATTACAAAAACAAAAGTCTCACCATATCCCAACCACACAATTATAATTTTATGAAGCCTGTGACAGACTTGCTTACCGTATTTTCAAAGTGATTCGAATCATATTTCAAGCAATTCAAAACGATCATGTTGAACAGTCACATCTGAAGTATTTTAGCTATATTGTGCATCCTTAAAAAGTGTAATCCAATGAAAACTTTCAATTGTTTTTTTATTCTGAAAAAAAAAATGCAACTGAAAAAAATCAAATAAAAAAAGTATTTGAAAATGTCCAAATTAAAAGGAAGGAGGCTCCCACTTTTACTATTACTGTGTACTGTATGTCACAATTACCATTCATTCATTCATTCATTCATTCATTCATATTCATTCATTCATTCATTCATTCATTCATTCATTCATTCATTCATTCATTCATTCATTCATTCATTCATTCATTCATTCATTCATTCATTCATTCATTCATCCATCCATCCATCCATCCATCCATCCATCCATCCATCCATCCATCCATCCATCCATCCATAAACAAGTTTCCATACATTTGTAACATCATCATCATCTATCAGAATACAGATAGCATACAGATGCAACATATTTGCGTTTAGTACTTTATTACTGTCAGCTGATGCACTTACGGTGTTAATTAATCTGTTGTGCTGTGTTGTGAAGGTGTCTGAGATTGATGGCTCGATTTCAGACCGGTTCCCTTGCTTCAGTAAACCGAGCGTCTCTCACTCCATCTATCTCTGCCAGGGGACCCGGGCCCTCTCCAGCCCACACGTCTTGTGTTTCTCTCATTACAACATCCTCTCCAAATCCACCACACACTCACACACTCTTCCAGGGCTTTTAACCTCGTGCACTGGGCCGGCCGGCACCAGTTTGGGTTGGTGTGATGTACAGCCACTGTCCTTATCTGTCAAGCTGATCATTTCTGAGGTCGAGGATTCCACAATGGGAAATTACACGTGCTTTGAGTGATGGGGTCGGTGAACTGTTTTGAGACTAGACTCGACTAGTTTTGAGAGTGTACGTGTTTTCATACTTAAAGGTTCTTCAGCGAGTCTCTTGAGCAAAGAACCTCATTAACCCCAATCTCCAGGAATATCTTCCACAATTATAACTGACTCCCAGTTTCAGTGAGGAAATGACATACTATTGCACTTCACTTGTGATGTTTGTTAATTCAACTTAAATTCAAATTCAACATTCCCCATAATTCTCCCTAAATTAAAGTTATACTCTTTTTAAGTCTTGATGTTGTTTTTGGTATCTTCTAGAACAGGTTTTCCAGCTTGAATGTTGATTATTTTCCTCATATTCTCCATAGTTGCGGCTCCTCTCTTCCCAGTCTGTCAGTAACGCTCTGTTTACTTCCTGTCTCTATGAAGCCCCTCCTTCTGAAAAGCACACTGTGCTCTGATTGGTCGGCTGGAGCAGTGTGTTGTGATTGGTCGAGCGCTTCGAGTGTGTTTGGTGTGTGTGTTTCCCGCCCCTTTTCCATAACCGCCAGTTTAACACACTAACTAACTAACTCAAGCAGGCCCCCCCGTTTATTCTGCGTATGAATTATTATAATGAGGAATATTGTGACGTGTTCGTGCATGCATTCATGCATTCATGCATTCATTCATTCATTCATTCATTCTGCCATTCATTCTATCATATATTCTGCCATTTTGTAAAATTAACGATGTGTATTAACAATGAGCTGCACACACCCAGAATGAATTGATCATTATTATTATTATTTTTTAAAAATGACAAAATACTTAAGTTTTATCGGTTCCACTTTATTTCGATAGTCCACTTCAGACATTCTACTAAGTAACTTTGCAACTACATGTCAACTAACTCTCATTGGAGTATTGTTAGGTTAGAGTTAGTATAGAATTAGTTGACATGTTGACATAGAATATCTACAGTGGACCATCGAAATAGTGTTACCATTTTATCCATTTATGTCCATGCGGTTTTGATAAAAATACAGTAAAGATGTTTTAATTTGCTTTTATGCCTCATTAATGATTATGACCCATCAAATAATTTTGTATTTGATTTGATTATGGTGAACCAAACCCAGGATCTGGACTGTATGTGCAAATTTTCATACTAAAATGTAACTCCTTTTTTCAATATAATTCCTGACATCAGCAGTCTCTTTGGCAATGATTTCACGCTCGATTACACTTACTAGCACCTTCTAGTATGAGCCGAATGCTAGGAAATGTGCATAATCGAGCTTGAAATCATAACTATAACCAGAAACTGCAATGGCAAGGAGTTCAGTGAAAAAGCAGTTATATTTCGGTCTGTTCTCACCCAATCTTGCTTTTATGTGCTTTTTGGAGCTTCAATGTTTTGGTCAAGGACAACTAACAAACAACTTTGGTGTATGCTGAATGTGATCTGCTTTTTAATGCCTAATGCCAAGCACTTTATTTCACACAAATATAAAAAAAGTCAAAAGTTCATGGGTTGTAATTTTGTTCAGCAATCTTCACTTACAGAAGGAAATGACAGAATCTCTAAGTACACAGCAAAATACACACAAAAGGAATAAACAGCAGGTGAAAGACAATTGTTCTTTTTCTTTTTCTTTATTCTTTCTCACTTTCTCCACTTCTATTTGTTCAAAACTTTAATAAAGTCTGCTGGCAAGAGCGAATCACCCAAGAGAATTGGTTTCTACCAGGAAGAGAGTAGGAGTGAACTTCGGGCTAGTTGTAACACACTTGTTTTAAATACTTACACACATATAGCATGACGAAACAGAGTGTATTTACCAATTGCCATATCAACACTATATAGAGAAAAAAAATCAGAAATATTTGGAAGATATCACTGAACATTTATTTAACTATAGCAAAAGTACATTTCTTAAGTTCATTTTTCATTATTAGAGCTATGATATTCTATTCTATCCTATTATTAATTCTGTTGAATAAAGGTGAATCAAGACTGAGAGTTAATGTTCAGAAAATATTCATTATTATTATATTTTGAACTATGCTGTACAGCTGTGTTTTCCGGTGTGTTTGTTGTCATACTCTAAAATGAGTTTATTTGTATTATTAAAAATGCCATTATTGTACATACAAAGTTAATAATTGTATTTCACTGAGATTTTTTTTTTAGTTTGTCTTGTATATTTTTTGATTAGATCAGATAAAATTTTAAGCTGTCATATGGGGCATGTTGTCACATTTCACTTCCATTATTTTGGAGTAAATGAATCAAGAAAAAAGTATAAACTGTATTAATGAAACAAAAACCACATAACTGCACAAGACGTGTGAAATAAATGTCGCAAAAAATACATACTCTGAGCCCTAAGTGTCACGAATTGTGTGGAAGCAAAGGCGGTAGTCGGATCTAGATGCAGCAGTAGACTTTAATACAGACGGTAACTCAGAACAGGCAAGACAGGACAAGACACTCGTGGTACGTAGATACAAACATTCAATAACTGGCCAGGAACAAAAGAGTACACAGGATTTAAATAACCAGAGGGGATCAGGGAACAAGACACAGCTGGGGCAAATCAGAAACAACGAGCGGAGCCATAAAAATTAACAGGGAAACACACCTGAAACAAGGGACCTAATAATTAACATGACAGGGGATAACAGACTACAATAAACAAGGCAGAGAAACAAGGTACAAACTGAATGAAAACCAAAGACAGTGAAACCACAAACATGACAAAATAAACAAGACTGTAACACTAAGTAGGTTTACACAAACTGAGAGTCAAAAAATGTTAGTTTGTGCCCGCTCTCTCCTATATAACTGAGGTTTGCGCGACAGCGATGTACTAAAAACAAAAAAAGTATTTCCTTTGTTTTTATTTCCTCAGATGACAATGTTGTCAAAATGTTCCCCGTTGACATGGATCTGTAAAAAACGACTAAAATTGCTATATTCTGCTGCCGGGCCAGTAGTTGTACTTTGTAAAAAAACACTACATGCCAATACACTGTACACGTAATACGCAGCGTTTTAACAAATTCACGATTTTGTCGATTAGTTTACGCAGAGACAATAACGGTATTGTTTTCTAAAACTTGCACTTTGAAGCAAGCTTTTAAAAGTTTGCTTTTTCAGGTCCCCAAAATGCTGTTGTCGTGTAGTATGATCGGCCAAAATGCATTAACATTTTTCCGTTTTGGTTGAAAAATAGTGTTGTGTAAATGTAGCCTGGCTCCGCCCTCCTACGTACTTCCGCTCATTTTTCATTTTCCTTCAGTATTACGTCTGGGATTCTGCTGTAGTCTTTGGTTTTCTCTGGTCAATTTTTTACCGGGCCAATCAGAGAACAGAGGGAGTGTCTGAGAACGTTGATGTCGACTCGTGTGTTATTTTGAGTTGTAGTTCAGTAATGGCAGCGGAGAAAGATGCGAGCGAAGACATTCGGTCTGTTGTGGCGACACTACCGAATATCAATAAATTAAAGCCGGAGCAAAAACAATCTGTGCTTTGTTTTGTTGGTGGCCATGATGTTGTGGCCCTCCTCCTCACGGGGTTCGGGAAAAGTTTGACATATGAAATACGTCACGACCAAATGTTAGCGATTATGGTAGATGCAATAGTTTTAGACTTCAATAGAGTTTCCCCCTACAAGGAAGTTAACGCTTGTCAATGGAGCGGTGCCAGACTCTATGTACAAATTAAATGAAATGTACGAGAGTCTGGTGGGAGCAGGCTTGTGTAAATGGCCCCCAAATTCAGATGTGATTTCTGACTGTACCCCTACAATGTACTCTATTTTTGTCTAAAGTCAAATCTATCTTCTCTCAGAAAGTGTGGTTGTGTGCAACATGTCAGTGTCACCCTGGTCACTGGAGGAATCAGTCACACCTGAGGCACATCAGGAGGGAATACTGAAACCAGGTGCACACTGGGATATTATATCTGTCCCGTACAATCATCAGAGTATGAGCCCTGTAAGAGCTTGCATGAGGCAGACACATTCATAACCTTACTGAAAGCTGTTAGAAATGCATGCTTGTGGTGACATTTCTGCATGTTTCATGGCACTTTCAAAGTGGAAAAGAGTTTAATTCTCTTAGAAAAAGATGAATGTGAATGTGGCCAAAAAAAAAAAAAAATAGTTACGCTGGTTGTACGTATCGCAGCAGTTCAGAAATAAAATATCCGGTGAGTGATGCTAAAAGGTCATTTATGTTAGAAAAGAAAGTACCTACACTAAACCTTACCTATAATGTTCAGTTTACAAAAGCAAATGTGAGATAAAAACACATCTAAGAACTATATACAGTTTCATAATTAATGCAAAACTGATCACTATCTGCACACTAAGAAAAAATCAGTAAAAATTGGGAACAGTGTATTGTGTAAATAAGGAATTTCCCATATTGAAATTTCACAGATACTTTACCTGTGCTTTTAGGAATTATATTATGCTTTGCATTGCATTGTGTTGTGTTTTAGATTTCAAGGAAATATCTGTACAGTTAACAGATAATGTCATAAAGCACCTTTTCCAATTGTTTTCTTACAATGTATTGCAGGAAAAATGACTAGCACTGCATTAACATTTTAACAACTACTGTTAATGAATGCACAACATTGTTTGCATAACGAATAGAAAATAGCAGATTTATGATTTGGGTAAGCTGTTTATAATTTGTACAATTTATTATTCCTTCAACATAACTATTTACTAACCATGGATACTTTTAAAGAAATGGCATTTAAACAGGACCGTACATATCCACATTTTCCTCTGAACTTAATTTGTATTATTTTAATTTTTTCTACTTAAATAAAGAGAAGAAAGCTAATTCAACAATTGAGAGTCATGGTGACTGCCCCAAATGCCAATATTGTAACCCTTACAGTGATTTATTTATATAACACTTATGTATATACTTCACAGAAATATATGGTTCTATGTATGTTTCCTCCAACCTCAGTTTTCTTTTCAGATGCATTGCTAATGGGAAATCAGGACTAAAAGCCCGTTCAATCAAAAGACGATAACTATAACTATCTGTTGGAGAGCATCACAATAAAGATTTGGCAGATATTAAGCAGGCGGTCTCTCAGAAAAAAAGGTACAAAAGCTGTCACTGGGATTTGACTTGACTTGACCAATATGTACACTTTTGGGACTAATATGTACATTTAAGGGACCAATATGCACTCAATAGGTACAAAGGTGCTCAGCCACAGCAACAGCTTTTCTACCTTTTTTTTCTGAGAGTGAGCAAATCCTCTATTGAGAGTTAGTTGTCATGTAGTTGCATAGTTACTTGTAGTCAAGCGAATCTTCAAAAGGGACCATCAAAATAAAGTGTTACCAGATATAGATCTAAAAGTATTCTAAATATAAAATAATAGCAGAGTCCACACCACAACTGTAACAATAACGGCACAGAAACATGATATATTCGGAATCACTTTCAGAAAAAAAAAAATCCCAGTAGATGAATGATGAAAAACGTACTCGGTTACTAACGTAACCTCGGTTTTCTCTAGAGAGGGAACGAGTACTGCGTAATATCTTACGCTATGGGGAAACACTCTTTCCTCGAGATATTGAAGCCAAAAATTATCCTTAATTTTTTTAATCATGCAAAACGCTTTTGCAGCAGCAAGCAGACAAGGGCGAAACAGCTCGCGCGCCCATTGGCTGCCTCGCTGGAAAAGCTGCAGCCTATCGAGTGAAGGCACTGCGTGACGTAATGACGAATGAAGACGCTTCGCGCTCATTTTCGTCATGTCCCGTCAGTATAGGCGTGGTCTCGCCCTATAAATACCCCTCGATAGCTGTATTTCTCTGATTTTGTACACCGAAGCGAACCAGAGCATAGTTCAAGCACGGCAAGATACGCAGTACTCGTTCCCTCTCTAGAGAGAACCGAGGTTACGTTAGTAACCGAGTACGTTCTCTTACGAGAGTATCTCTCGTACTGCGTAATATCTTACGCTATGGGGACCCCATACAAAACGCCGTGCGGACAGGGATCCTACACCAGAGTCCCGGGGCAAAGCCCGGGGCACATCTAGTGCATAATCACCATAACTCACATAGAGTAGAGGAGGAGAGGCTAGAAGCATCACTCCTTTATAAAGTCCCGTAGGGATACTGACCCGTAAGGGCAACATAGCCGCATTGGCGGCCAATAAGCCCGAAGTTCAGACCGCCAAAAGCTTAGCTTGTAGGGCGGGCACCTCCAGGTTATAGTACTTGATAAATGTCGACGGCGAGGCCCAGCCCGACGGCGAGGCCCTTTGAGTCGTTAGGCCCAAACTCCAGACATGACGCGCTTACAGAAAGCGCCTGCAAGTCCCCTACACGCTTCACTGAAGCGAGAGCCAATAGAAACACCGTCTTAAGGGACAGGTGCCTCATATCCGACAGCTGGATCGGCTCGAACGGGGCGCCTTTCATGGCCTCCAAGACCGTGGAAAGGTCCCAAGCCGGGACTGAAGGGGGCCTGGGAGGATTTAATCTCCGAGCCCCTCGTAGGAAACGCACGACTAAGTCGTTTTTTCCCCAGTGACTGGCCAGACACCGGTTTAGCAAACGTTGCTATGGCCGCCACGTACACTTTGAGCGTGGATGGGGTCCTTCCCTTATCCATCAGCTCCTGAAGGAAGGCAAGCACTTCCTCAACCCCGCAGTCCACGGGTGAAAGGCCACGGGCTCGACACCAAGTAGAGAACACCGACCATTTCGAGGCATAGAGCCGTCTGGTAGACGGAGCTCTAGCCTGTGCGATCGTGTTTAGCACTCCTTCTGGGAGGCTAGCGGGTACCCGTTGATGGCCCATGCGTGCAGGGACCACAGTTCCGGGTGAGGATGCCAAATCGAGCCCTCTGCCTGAGAGAGGAGATCTCTCCTCAACGGTACAGGCCACGGGGCAGTGCTGGTCATTCGCATCAGGACCGGAAACCAAGCCTGGTTCGTCCAGAGCGGAGCCACAAGCAGCACTGGGCATCCATTTTCCCTGATCCGCTCCAACACCTGTGGCAGGAGCGAGACCGGGGGAAAAGCATACAGGGGACCGCTGGGCCAAGTATGGGCCAGCGCGTCCCTGCCCTTTGAGAAGAATACTGGGCAGTGAGCGTTCTCGCGGGACGCGAACAGGTCCACCTGCGCCCTGCCAAACGTTTCCCACAGTAGCTGGACCGTCTGCGGGTGCAGCGACCATTCTCCTGTCAGGACGTTGTCTCTGGACAGCATGTCTGGACCCGTATTCAGGTGCCCAGGCACGTGCGCCGCTTTCAAAGAAAGGAGGTTGCGCTGGGCCCAGACCAAGAGGGGTTCCGTCAGCCTGCAAAGGCGTGCGGACCTGAGGCCGCCCTGGCGATTTATGTACGCCACCACTGACTTGTTGTCCGACCGGACCAAGACGTGGTGGCCCCTCACCAGGGGACAGAAGCGCCGCAGCGCTTTGTCGACTGCTATCAATTCCAAGCAGTTTATGTGAAGGAGCTTCTCCCGCTCTGACCATAGGCCAGCCAACGGTCTGCCTTCGAGCAGCGCTCCCCACCCCGTGGTGGAGGCGTCCGTAGACACCACTTTCACCCTTGAGGCGGTCCCCAGACTCACACCAGACTGATACCAGCTGGTTACTTTCCAGGGTTCCAGAGCCGAAACGCACCTTTGGTCGACCCTGAGGCGACACCGGCCCGTGGACCATGCCCGGGGCGGGACCCGTGCTTTCAGCCACCACTGCAGTGGGCGCATGCGAAGCAGGCCCAGCTGGAGTGCATGGGATGCTGAGGCCATCAGGCCCAGCATTTTCTGAAACCGTCTGAGCGGGACTATGGAGCCGTGGCGGAAGGATTCCGCGACGCGCTGAATACTTAGTACGCGCTCCGGTGACAGGCGTGCCGTCATGGAAAGCGAGTCTAACACTGTTCCCAGGAAAGAGATTCTCTGGCTGGGACACAGCAGGCTCTTTTCCCAGTTGACCGTCAGGCCCAGTGTCTCGAGATGCTCGAGCATTGTGGCCCTGTGTTCTATGAGCTCTGACCGTGATCGAGCTAGAATCAGCCAATCGTCCAAGTAGTTCATAACTCGCATGCCCTGAAGTCTCAGGGGCGCGAGAGCCGCGTCCATGCACTTCGTAAATGTACGGGGTGCCAAAGACAGGCCGAACGGCAGGACTGTGTATTGATAAGCCTGGCCCTCGAACGTGAATCTCAAGAATCGCCTGTGATGGGACGCTATTTGTATTTGGAAATACGCGTCTTTCAGATCTATCGACATAAACCAGTCCCCTTGGCGCACTTGCGCGAGGATTTTCCTGGTCGTAAGCATCCTGAACTGGCGCTTCACAAGCGCTTTGTTCAGCTGTCTCAGATCTAGAATGGGTCTGAAGCCCCCATCTTTTTTCGGTACCAGAAAATATCTGCTGTATAAGCCCCCTTCGCTCTGAGCCTGAGAAAGGGGCTCTATGGCCCCTTTGCTCAGTAGTTTCGCTATCTCGGCTCTAAGTAGATGAGATACTTCGTTTTTCACCGAGGTCTCGACGGGCGCAGTACAACGGCGTGGACGTCGTGCGAATTGTAGCGAGTAGCCTCTCTTTATAGTGTTCAGCACCCAGTCTGATACCCCGGGTAGCTTCGACCACGCTTCTGCGCGAGTAGCTAGGGGTAGGATGCAGACCGGGCTCTGGCCGTGACCTGGCAACGGCTCGAGAGCCCCGGTACCCTGGGAACACGACGCCGTGTTTACAGCGTTCGAGGCGGGGGGCGCGCTGGGCACAGCGGGCAGTCTGGCCGCGCTCATAATCTCTATGGCGGGACGCACAGCGAGAGTGAGCGGGGCGAATCCCGTGGGATTTGGCGTGCTTGCGGGAGGATGTGGGCGCAAACCTACGGGCACATCTACAGCACTGTGCACGCTTTCGGCCGGAGCCGATAAATTGTGTGTTGGTTTCGTTTTTACAGAAACCAAGGGACACGGGGCATGCAGCGTGAGCGGGCATTGTATGGGCGCAATCGCTACATTGTTTGCACAATCGACCTGAGTCAGATTTATGTGTGCTCGCCTCGCACCGTGGCGGGCTGTGTCTGGGTGTGGGAATGGGCACTGTGGCGTGGGCATTCTTACAACACTCATAACACCATCGGCCGTGGCCGGCATACCAGAAAATACACTCTTTATTGGATTTATCTGGGTAGCCATGAAAACGGCTTTTTTGTGCAGGCAAGCGGGCTGAGACACCGGCTGCTTCACTGCTAAATACACTGGCACAGTCACATCGCAAGGAACTGAACGAGCGAATCTTTTCGGTGGGGAGCCGGCCGCAGCGGGATCCGAACACCGTCGCTTTCTTAGAGTGGCTAGGAAAGCTTCGAGGCCTCGGGCTTGAGCTCAATCTTCGGCCGAGGCCCGCGCTGAGCGGGGCGGCGTCCAGCAGAGCGAGAGCGCGGTCTCTGATCCCGGGCCTGGCGGCGCTGTGTAGCGGCGGCTGCGGGCGATGCAGGCCGAGGCTGCGAGCTGCGAGCAGACGGCTGCTTAGAGCGACCTGCAGCGGAGCTCGAGCGCTTCGGAAGGAAGTGCTTCATGGCCTGCGAAGTCTTCTGCTCCTCCGAGAATCTGTCCGCGAAATCCTTGACGGCAGATCCGAAGAGGCCCGCAGGGGAAATGGGCGCGTCGAGGAATACAGAGCGCTCAGCTTCCGTCATCTCAGACAGCGTCAACCACAGATGTCTCTCAGCAACGGCGAGAGAGGCCATATTCTGCCCCATGGCCTGAGCAGCGGCTTTAGCGGCGCGTAGAGCAAGGTCCGTAGCGCCTCGTAAATCCGCCGCATTGATCGCACCCGGGCCTTCCTCGTCCAGTTTAAGGAGAAGGTCGGCCTGGTAGATCTGCAAGATCGCCATCGTATGCAGCGCTGAGACCGCCTGTCCAGCGGCTGTGTAAGCACGCCCGTGCAGCGATGAAGTCACCCGGCAGGCTTTAGAGGGGAGCGTCGTCTGCGCGCGCCGTCCCGCAGAGGGCGGGCAGAGATGCGACGCGACCGCCGCCTCGACAGGAGGAATGGAGAGATATCCTTTATCTCCCGCGCCGGTGACAGAAGAAAAGGCCGCAGAAGTGGAAGTGCGCAGTCTGGCGGAGAACGGGGCGGTCCATGACTTGGCGACTTCGTCGTGGAGCTCAGGGAGGAAGGGGGCGGCCCTAGACTTAGACGGGGCTTCGTCTTTCTTGAGAAAGCGCCCGTCGAGTCTGTTGCGCGGCGGCAAGGCGGGCGCCTCCCACTCGAGGCCGATGCTCTCCACGGCCTGGGTGAGCAGACGCATCAGCTCAGCCTCAATGCCGGGTCTCCTCCCAGAGGGTTGGCTAGACACGTCAGCAGGGGGGAGGTCCACAGAGCTCGCCCAATCCTCGCTATCGGAAGCCACAAGAGAGCATACCTCGGCAGGCTCGTCCAGCTCGGGAGCGGAAGCGGCGGCAGACGGCGGGCGCTGTCCGTCCGGGAGCGACTCAAGTGAAGCCGGCGAAGCAGGCGGGCGAACCGGCGAGCTTTGGCGGGCTGGAGAAGGCTCGGGAGCGCGCTGGGCGCGACGCTTCTTACGGCGCGGCACAGAAGGCTGGGACGCGGGTTCAGAGAACGACGCCAGGCGAGTCCGCAGAGTCGCCATAGGCAGAAGTTCGCAGTGCGGGCATCCACCATTCGCGAGCGCGATAGCCGCGTGCTCATGACCCAGGCAGGACACACAGATGACGTGACGGTCCTCATCGCTGAGTTGGGAGCGGCACGAGCCACAGAAAGGCATCTTTAAAAAGACGCAGCTCTTTTAGAACATATAATGGGTGTTGCGTCACGTAAGCAAACACACACACACACAGTGACAGAGTAAAGGATATAGTACGCCGGAAAGCGCAGCAGGTACGGCAGTTGAAGGCGGCTGGGCCAGCGACTTCAGTAGATGGCACGTCCCGCTGAGAAGGCTACAAGTCAACGGCGCGGCTTCTCACTCTGGATCCCGCGATGCGTGAGCTTCGCGTGAAGAATGAAAAAATCAGAGAAATACAGCTATCGAGGGGTATTTATAGGGCGAGACCACGCCTATACTGACGGGACATGACGAAAATGAGCGCGAAGCGTCTTCATTCGTCATTACGTCACGCAGTGCCTTCACTCGATAGGCTGCAGCTTTTCCAGCGAGGCAGCCAATGGGCGCGCGAGCTGTTTCGCCCTTGTCTGCTTGCTGCTGCAAAAGCGTTTTGCATGATTAAAAAAATTAAGGATAATTTTTGGCTTCAATATCTCGAGGAAAGAGTGTTTCCCCATAGCGTAAGATATTACGCAGTACGAGAGATACTCTCGTAAGAGAACAATGACAGCCAATCAGAACCCACCAAATGAGTTTGAGCATTTAAAGCGGCAGATGACAAAACTGGAGTGTTTGTTTATAATAATGTATTAGTGGACACTAATATGGTTGTAGTTATTTTTATATTTATCATTATTGGTGTGAACGGGTCTTTATTCCCTGAAGGACTTCAACACTTTGCGATGGTCTCTGAGCCACTGTCTGTGGGGCAAAATCCCTCAAAGCACAAGGTCAGTTTAGTGAGGCTGAAAGCTGCACCTCTTCCACCTGAACCTCTGAAGAGGAAATTATTTTCTGCTGAGCGCCAGTCAGTAAATCTTAAAGTAGACACTGGCTGTAGATCATGGGGTGGTCTCTATTTTGAACGGTGCTGCCACTTTCGGCACACATGTTTGATCTGGAGTACGCCCTCAATATTCGAGACACACATGAGATCCGGTTGACGAAAATTGGCCCTCCATGAGCAACCTATACTGTATGTTCCGTATACACAAAGGGAAGACGCAGATATTTCCCTGCGGTTTGGCCTCTCATTTACACAAAAACCCAGTTTTTAATCACAGAAAACTATTTTTAAAAACTCCGGCCAAAGTGGTGATTTCAGATAACGCCGGTTGTGTTGACGTGTCGACTTGGAGGAACTGGGTTTTAGGTTCTCAAACGTCACATTATGTGCCAGAAAATGCTTAACGTCATGTGAGCGCCCAGTTTGGCAGTTATGATGGCGCTCGATGGCGTATTTATACGCATAACACATTATAGATTTCTATAATTCAATGTTAGGCTGCATAGTTTAGATCAGACGGAACCGGGAACACTTCCCATAAATCCTGATGTACTTTGTACATGATAAGAGGGATGGCGTCTACGCTAATATTAGTCTCTTTGTTTATCCCGAGGTTTACCGTAAACCGCCGGATCCAGGCCGTATCCAGACCTGATGAAGGACGCATCCCTGAAGTGCCAGCCTCATCAACACTGTGACTCCGACCCCTAACCAGATGAACTGGATAAGTATTGTGAAAGTTCTGATCCAATCTGACTTCTGACCTATTATGCTGCTTAAATCATAATCATACACTGTTCGTTAGTTGGCCAGAGGAGGACTGAAACTGATGGTGTGTTCACGTGCTATAGAAAATATGATATTTTCCACTTGTGAACTGGTATTTACCAGTGTGTTGCGTTCAAGTGCTTTAGTTGTCGTAATGTGGTAAAAAGATGGAGATCCAGACCTGTTATTTTGCTAAAACTAGTTTAGATTGCTTAAGTCATCTGCTACAGCAAGAAGATGATTTATCAAAACTCAAACGGTAAATAATATGCTGTATATTTTCTACATCATGAATAGTACATATTTTTACCATTCACGACTCTCGCGTTGCTCTTCGCCATTTTGAAAAGGTCAACGGTTATCCCATCTCGGCAACTCGTGGATCAAAATATTCTACGAGCTGCCCAGTGGAAAATACCACATGAGGGGGTTTTCATGTGCAATTTCCATGTCGACTTTTGGTATTTACCACAATTACCATAGCACGTGAACGCACCATGAGTCTGGGTTCTCCCAAGGGTTTTTTTCTCCATTCTGTCATCGATGGGGTTTTGGTTCCTCGTCACTGTCACCTTTCTTCGCCTTTGTCACCATTGGCTTTTGGCTTGCTCAGTTGGGGACATTTAATTTTAAATTGAACAATACTATTACAACATTATTTTCCTGTTATCTCTGTAAAGTTGCTTTGAAACAATCTGTATTGTAAAAAGCGCAATGTAAATAAAGGTGACTTGACTTATGCGGGTGGATGTAAATGATAACTTTTTTGAAAACGATGTTGTGTGCACGATGTTATTATTGAAAACGGAGAGGGGGGAAATATTCATTTCTCTAAATACCCGGCTATGTGTAAATGTGGCCATAGTCCCTTAAGGTTGTAGAATCCTATGATTTCATACACGCAATGATGCCTATTCCAGTGAACTAGGAAAGGAGACTCTGATTTACCTCGAAAAGTACCACTACATGCCAGAGAGCAAATTAAACCAGAGGTGTGTGTCAATGACTGACAAGCTCTTATCCACAAGGTCAGGTGGTTTCACCAGCTAGGAATATTTTGAATTAGATGAAGGGCTTTGAAAACAGCTGGGTTTCCAAAAAGGAGGCCTTTGAGAGAGACACAATGGTTGGGTTGACATTTTACATTTGGCAGATGCTTTTATTCAAAGTGACTTACATTGGATTCAAGGTAACACTTTATCAGTTCTTGCTCTCCTTGGGAATCAAACACATGCAGGACACAATGGCTACGTTTACATGCACAACTTTTGCTTCAATCGGACTGAATTCATTCCGATTAATGAATCTGAATGTAGGGTTACATGAACGCTAAACATGTGATCCAGTTGATGTGAGCATTTATATGTCACAAGATTCAAATCCGAATATATTTTTTGATGTGCACATTGCACAAATTTAGAGTTTCCCACTGTTTGCGCTTAATAACCATTCTTCTACATTGGCTACATTATTTGTTTTAAACAGCAGACTTAATATTTATCCATTTCTGGTCTTAATTTGGAGTAAATGAGCAAATGAACCAAAAACCAAAACCAGTCATCTGTGGATGAGAATCCAAAACAAGGACTGGTGGGCCGTTGTCCTGCTTCACTTCACAAACACTTTAGAAGGTTTTTAGAAGGATGGGACACTCATTTATACGACACTTTATTCAACAGGAAGAACAGCTCGTTCAGCGCGTCATTGCGCTATTTCTACATCATTGCACATGCACAGTCCTTCCAGTTTCGTATTCGGTTTTCAATCCAATCGTGTATTTACATGTTCTCTGGATTGGATTAGAAAAGGAATATACCACCTCAATCGATTAAGGTGTTTACATGAAGTCTTTTCAGTCTGACTGAGTCGTCAATCCCATTATTTGGTTGCATGTAAACATAACCAGAGACTTCCAACATTTATTGTGATTGCTTTCAGAAAATTATATTTTACTGGTATATTTCAAAGGGAGCACTGAGCAGAAAAATGATGATTAACTCATGCATTGTTGGGGACAAATTAAAAATAATTGAAGTAGCAACAACATCCCAGTTGGCTCACCTCTCTTTTCTTAATGAAAGCAGAACGGTGTTCTGTACTTTGTGGCTCTCCAGTGAGTCCTACTCATTGTGGACTCGGTATCCAGAGACGCTTCTCCTCAAAAAAAAGTGTTTTGCTTCTCAGGTAATGGGGGACCTGAGTAAGCTGCACACCTCCGTCTATAACATGTAGAGAGATTGAAACAAACTCTTAAAAGGTTGATGCTGAAGATGGGAGTGACTGGATTCATGCTAAGGACACTCTCTATGGGGTTATTAATGTCTCCCAGGCATAAACATTTGTGTTATTTGTTTATTGAGCACACACACAAACACACACACACACACAAAAAAACTGCCCATCTAGTCTTGATAAATGATGGTAAACAAATTTGTCTTGCAGTCCTTGAATGAAGGGCTCGGTCTTGAGCTCAATGATTTCAGTATTGGATAGAGTAGCTTAGAATAGAAATGAGATGGTGGAGCAGGGCTGATCAACTCTGGCTCTTAAAATACACTTTCCTGCAGAGTTTAGCTTTAACTCGGGCTCCATTTAACTTCACTTTTAGATTTACACTTGCAAACTTCCCTAAGCACTTCCCCACCACCATTTTGAAGTGCAATCTACTTCGTCAAGTTGACGAGGAAAGTTTATTTAGACAGAACCTCAACCCCTGGATTTTAAAAGAGTTGGCAAGTCTACTCATATGTACACTTCAGGCAGATCCGTAAACCACAATGCAACATGATTGTGACATCACAACAAGTGATCAAGTGATCAAAGGCTTAGAGCGTTCAATTTAAACACATTGCAATGGTATGTAGTGGGCACTCGTGCAACGTAAGCAATGATACACATCCAAGATAACGAGACTGAGTAAAGAGGGAAGGGCATAAACAAGTGAACTGTACTAATTTGTCCACAATTTGTCTGTCTGAGACAAAGTTTGTGAATACTCTGAACGCTATAATTTGACTCTGAGATAACTGAGATTCTAGAGTGTGACATGGCTTACTTGACTTCGTACAGTCTGACACCTAACGGTCATATACTATATGACTACTATAAAGCTTTTAAATGCAGCCTCTGATCAAACTCACTGCAGCTTTCTAGTAACCCTGAAGACCTTGATTAGCTTGTTCAGGTGTATTTTATATGGGGTGGAGCTAAAATCCCCAGGAAAGTGTCGGAGGGATATGGAAAAAGCTGTCAATGATGCAGTTCAATAACTGGTGCTCATATTCCATAGGCTCAAGATGATTGAGCTCAAGACTCTGTAAGACTTGATTTTCCTGCTAAGACAAAAACTGAGATAAAACTTCTGCAATAAAGCAATAAAACGCACCCTGGACAGAAGGCACAGTTACAACTCAATGATTAGGCTTCTCCCAATCTACATTTAGAGTTTCAGTAAAGGATTTCCAGCACAGAATTGGCTACTAATAATGTTTTTTGATTGTAGCCTATGCAACAGCGAGCAATGAGACAAATGCATCAAGCAGCTGTAAGCAAAATGCTGAAGTAGGACAGGATCTTGCAAAAGCAGGAATAAGTGATGCATTTACTCTACAAACGCTTCAAATCTTGTTATTACCCCTTTTTAATGCAATGTGACATCCAAGCTATCCATATCTTTTAGGCAGCATAATCTTAAAGGAGTAGTTGCCTTTAAAATGAAAATTACCCCATGATTTACTCACCCTCAAGTCATCTTAGATGTATATATGACTTTCTTCTTTCAGACAAATACAGTACAATCAGAGTTATATTAATAAATGTCCTGGCTCTTCTAAGCTTGATAATGCAAGTGGATTGCAACCAACAGTTTGAAGCTCAAAAAAGTGCATCCATCCATCATAAACGACCTCCACAGGCTCCGGGGATAAATAAAGGTCATCAGAAGTATAGCAATGAGTTTTTGTAAGAAAAATTTTCATTTTTAAAACTTTATAAAGTAAAATAACTAGCTTCCGGCCAAACAAACATACGTATTTGACTTAAGTGTAAAGCGCAACTTATGCGAGTAATGCAACGCACTGCTGATATTTACGCTACGCCATGATGCACTACGCTAGCCTAGAAATCTAGACGCACCCTAGCGGCAGCAACATTTATTTTGCAGCCAGTGTAGTCTAGCAACTCTCCGTTGGCTTTCAAGCTGGAAAAACCAAACTCTAGTCAGGCCAATCACACCGTGTATAGAGTTGGTGGGCGGGCTTAACATAATGACAGAAGAGTTGTGATGGTTCCGTGTGATTATTTCCATAGGTGATTTCCCTCTGCTACTTAAAAAAAAAGAAAAAGAAGATGGCGGCTGATGCTGGCGAACAGGGTGCTTTCAAATCGGCTTTGGCCGCGACTCTGGAGGACTTGCATTTAAGAGAACATCACTTAAGTCATTCTTAAAAAAGGAAGATGTGTTCGGAGTTTTGCTGACCGGATACGGCAAAAGTTTAATATATCAATAAGCTCCGCTGGTGTGAAAACGCATGAGACTCACTCATCCACAACCGTTTGTTGCTCTGGTTGGTTGTAGCACAGTCCTCTTGCGTGCAGAGGGAATCTGAAAGACAACCATTTATCCCGCACTCGGATTGAGGCACGCCAATGGTGAGTTTCCAGACCTAACATCTTGATGTGTGTCTGGCTTGCCAGGCTAGCACTACGCTACTTCTAACGTCACAAGTTGCGCATTAAGCGTAAGTAGATTGCGTATGGCTGTTTGGCCGGAAGCTAGAATTTTACTTTGTAACGTGTTAAATATAAATATTTTTCTTACACCAACTAATGGCTTTGCTTCAGAAGGACTTTATTAACCCCCCAGAGCCTGTGGAGTTCGCACTTTTTTGAGCTTTTTTGAGCTTCAATCTGTTGGTTGCTATCCACTGTCATTATAAATGTTGGAAGAGCCAGGAAATGTATTAATATGACTCTGATTGTATTTGTCTGAAATAAGAAAATCATATACACCTAGGATGGCTTGAGGGAGAGTAAAGTGAACTACTCCTTTAACTCTAGTGATACAGCACATAGCCAGATCTTTACCCTGCTTTTCTGACATGCAAATGGAAGTAGTCAGAGGTTTTGCCCTATCACAACCACTACCCTCGATGTCTACCAGTGCATGGCAGGAGATTCAAAGGATGATTACCCCATGCAGGCTGACCCAGCCCTGATCCACACACCATCTAAACACCTTCTCAAGGACGGGTCTGCGGTGCCGCTGGGATCTGCGTTGGGTCGTGTGCTGGGGTAAAGCATGAGAGATTGAGCGCTTTGGATCATGTCCCCTCCTCTCCATCTGCTCGACAGAGCTGCTGTCAGACGGTGGCCAGTGATGAAGGCTGTCATGAAGGTTACACACATCTACTGCTCTGGACCTCCTCCTGTTTCATCCATTTAGTGAATCAACATTATTACTTTGCATAAAGGCATGCACAGTGGCGGCGCCAGGGGGGAGCTAGGTGGTGCTGTAGCTCCCCCTATTATAGCCATAGCACCCGCCCAGCAACCCCAAGAAATGTCTGTGATTTTTTTTATATTTATATTTTAATGTCATGTTTGAATAGTCTTTTTCATGTTGTTAAAAAGGGTATTAAAGAATAATTAAAAAATTATATTTAGTCTAAAAAAACACGAGGCCCAAACAGGCGATCTTCTTTGGCCAATGGACGCGGCGCCTGGTGAACGTTTGCAGACATCCCCAAGTCTCACGTATATAGATAGCGGCTCCCTGGTGGCCGCAAATTAATTCTAATCTCCTGGAATCTAAGCTCCAAACGTGTAGCGCGCGCAAGACAGAGAGAGCGAGAGACCTTGCGTGTGTGTGTGTGTGTGTGTGTGTGTAAATGTGCGTGTGCGTGTATTAAAGAATACTTAAATATATATATATATTTAGTCTAAAAAAACGAGGCCCAAACCGGCGATCTTCTTTGGCCAATGGACGCGGCGCCTGCATGGTGAACGTTTGCAGATCCCAGGTCTCACGTATATAGATAGCGTCTCCCTGATGGCCGCAAATTAGTTCAAATTCCCGGAATCTAAGCTCCAAACGTATAGCGCGCGCAAGACAGAGAGAGCGAGAGACCTTGCGCGTGTGTGTAAATGCGCCCCCCCATCCCCCGTCAACAAAACCGAACAATCGGCCCAAAATTCAAAGCACCGTCTATTAAGTTTTGAGCATCCCCACAGCACCTGCAACAGAAAATCTCTGGCGCCGCCACTGGGCATGCATGTAAAATATAAGTCAATCGAACAAAAATTCAAATTGAATTAATTTGAAATAAATATGCCAAATGAATTGCAATTAATCACTATGTTTGATGCAAAGATAATTCAGTCGCATACATAATCACAGTAAACACTTATTCCATCATTTAACAGTTTATTATCCTTACTTTATGCTGTTTACTTTTCATTTGCTGCATTAATATATATATATATATATATATATATATTATATATATATATATATATATATATATATATATATATATATATATTACAGACTGTGTGACACGCATGTATAATTACTGTTTTCCATTTTGAATTTAGAGCAGAAACTATTCATTTTTGCTTTGCTTAGTTTTTATCTGATGCAAAACTTATCTTATTATTTTATCTGACAATGTATGGACACAGATCATAATAATCCAATGAGATGCAGTACCTACTACACTAGCATTTCTACAGGCGTATATTTGGATGATTTTCAAAAAAAATAAATAAGTATTATTACTAATATTAATAATAAATGTATATATGTGTAATAAATACATTAATGTGATATACCCCAGTTTAGTGTGCATCTAAACTACTGTATCTAGTCTTTGCATACAGTACATTCACATATTAGCTGTGGTGAATCTTGTTTAAACATTCCAGTCAGTCTCAGGAACAAACAGGAGAGTTAATTCCAGCCGGCCTCGGCACTGACACCGCATACAGAGTGGGCTCTGATTGGACTGTGTTGCTGTGCAATATGTGATGCTTTATGGCTCAAAGAATCAAATTATAATCCACAGCAAACAACAACAGTAAAACATCCACTGAAAACCTCTGATGTAGCCAGATGGAGCTGGGCATCAAAATAATCCATCACTTTTTTCTGTGGAAATTACAGTCTGCTTGTTTGTAAAACGGAAATATTGACACAGCTTATTGAGATACGCCAAACTTGTTTTTCTGGCGTTATGTGATGAAATTATGTAGATATAATTCTTGTTACTTCACATGTGTTGATTCTGCCAGTTTTGTTTGAAATCAAAGGGTTAACCCAATCACCCCCCCCCCTCCAAAAAAAAAAAAAAAAACGTTGCATTTTTTTGTTTTGAAGAACACAGGAAGAAAAGTGATATTGCTGATAGACTGCCTTATAGATTTATCATTTTTGCTGCTCAGTGATTTTCACTTGATTGTACTGCACATATCAGAGGTTATTACGGAGGGTTTGATGGAAGAATTTGCAGCTTTACTCACAAACTACAAATCCTGTTCATCAATAAGGTACCAGACCTGTTAAATATACTGTGATATTCTCATAGCTGTTCTGAGCTCCAGCATAGTTAGCGATCACACTACATGTGTGCAGCCTAAAGGCCTGTTCACACCGCCGACGTTTAACGTCTCGTGACTAAACAAAGGGCGCCAGTGTGACGGTACAGATCCACTTTTACGACTCGACTGAAGCGTGGTGTCGCGACGCCTCCCCACATTTTCCTGAAGTTTACCGCTATGGCCGTGGCTTTGACCTAGCGGCCAGTGTGTCTAGAACAAAGGACACTCGAGAGACTACTTCTATTTGATAACGCGGATATGACGTCATTGACTGGCGACTCCTCACCGCTGCTCACACGCCCCGTTTCCTTGCTTAAAATCGCAATTTTCTCACGATTTACAAATAGTTGGAAACATTTGGGATATTGTAAGTAATCAACTGAACAAAATATATAACATTGGCCTAGTGGTTATTGGATATTTTACTGAAAAAAATCTACATACAGTATTGTACCTTTAATGATAAACTTTTACATTTAAAACATGTAAAATGTAAAAAGAATAAAAGTGCTTTGCTTCCAAAGAGGTCTGATACTGGGAGAAAGATATCCTGTTGCGTTTTCCCATTCATCTTCATAGCATACGCTCGGCTGGTGCATGCTATCCTGAACACACTAACTACAAGTTACCTTATATGCGCTTGGGTTTTGCTCAAGTTTTCAGTTCAGAAAGTTTACCTTATGAAGCAATGGATTTTCCATGATGCAACCTTTGTAACATTTTAATATAAGTTAAATATAATATAATATAATATAACTGTGACCTTTGGGTGCTGGAGAATTGCCAGTATGTTCGAGATTGATCTGAAGTGTTTTGGGTTTGGGTGTTGTTTTAAAATTGTTCAAAGTTGTTTTAGGTGAATTGTGAGTTGTTCTTAGTGCAAATATATCAGAAATGCTTTCATCCACCATGTTCATTAATTGTTCCACCATAACAGGATGATGTCAGACTATCAACAAATCAGCAAAGCTGTGGACACAGATGTACAGCCAAGAAATATGAGCTGATTGAATTTCCATCGTCAATAACGTCTGTGAAAATCTTGTAGAACAAATGGTAGAGAAAGGGAGGAGAGTGATGCAATTTAAGCTGAAATTACAAATGCAATGGGGATTTTCAAAGCAACACACTGGAGAATAATATTAATAGTTAACAAGCTATCCATATTTAAAGCAATAATAATAGTATAATGAAATCTAATGACCCTCTTGACTGGTGTAAAGAAGCATATTTTTAGCACCAGTGGTGAATTGCAGACAAGGGAATTATTCTAATTAGTTTCCTTTATTGGTGAACTATACCAAAATATTACTTTCTTGACTTTGGTTTCATAGATTTTGAATTTTAACACATTATATGTCCCATTTAAGTATTCTACTATAAAACAACAATTTGCCCATGCGAAACTCACCGCCACATGTTGATTGAGTGTTTGTTAGTATTCTGGGTGGTTAGTGGTCCAGGATTTTTCCATTTGTTTTGGGTTAGTGCAGAAAATATCAGGGATGCAAACACATTTATGGTGAAAAGAGAGAGAGGTAATCGAAAGCCCTCGCCCCGCGGCAAATATCCAAATACTTGCATTGCTAAGTTTGACAAAAAAGGTTTTATAAAAAGATAAACCTCACATATTTCAGCCTTGAAATCATTTTTATAAAAAAATGAGTAAAAAAAAAAAGATAAATTACTTGACATTTACATTAAAGGTTCTCCAAGCGATCCTGGGTGACGTCACTTCTTGTTGACGTTCGAACTATTGTCAAACAAAACGGAGGCTAGCTAGGCCCTCCCTCCTCCTCATCCGCACACTAACCCCTCAAACCCACCCCCAAACCCCTTCTTGTCGTTATTGGCTGGAACAGTTTGTTATGTTTCTTAGAGCGGGTCGCTAGAGTTTGTTTTTGTAGCCGTTTGAGGAGCCTGGGGTGTCCACAGAGACTGCATCTTTTTACAGTGTGTTCAGGGGACAGGCAGCTAGCGGATAGTGAGTAGATGTTTGCTGTATGTGACAAAAAATGTTTTGGCCATAAAAATGCGTGACATCGCTTAGAGCACCTTTAATGCACATTAGCTTGTCTTTTATTATTAATAGTAAAATTCGGTCCGATTTTCCTGTGATGTCTGTCGTTGCTAAGCAACCACGCACTGCGCTCTCCACAATGACAAAGAAGTTTTAGTAGCTAATTGATTTCCACCACCGAAAACGCTTGCTGTAGCTCTGCTACAAGATTTATTTACGGAGAAGAGAAAAACACCAGTAGTGTTTGGGTGCACCCCCATCCTTCACTTTGACTGAGCTTTCAATGTTGTTACGGAAAGGGTGAAGCTGATTGGTTGGTTTTTGTCACATGAACAAAAATTCACATCAACTTATTCACATAAGTCACCCAAACAGACGTGAAAAAAGTGGGAGGCACTGAAAAGTGTGGCGTTTGCATCCCTGAAATAGTGTCTGTAACAAAGGGTGCTTTCACACCTGCCTCCTTTAGTTGGGTTAAATCGCACTAGAGTTTGTCTTCCCCCTCGGTGTGGTTCATTTGGGCCGGTGTGAAAGCTCCAATCGCACTCGGGTGCGCACCAAAAGCTCGAAGAGATGGTCTCGGTACGCTTTCAAACGAACTCTGGAGCGGTTTGTTTGTGGTGAGAACGTGATCCGACCTCTAATAGACACAACTGCCAAAGATCTGCGCATTTTCTGGACTAAACCAGCTGCCGTAGTCAAACAAAACTATTATTTAGATTGTCAATAGCGCTCCCTTTAAGCCATGACTGACTTACCGTGTTCTGCACTCTCACTAAACTCTCCTCATAAACACTGAAGTTGTCCGCACTGCACAGGGAATCTCTTATTTATATCGCTAGACTTTGTTGTTTATGAGGGGATTTGTGAAAGGACAAAGCTCGAGCTGATTCTGAACATACCACTGTGAGCGAATTCTCCAAATGTCTGCTGGATTTTCCTCCTCTTTGTTTAAAAGTTCTATTGAAATTTTTCCGCACATTAATTCTGACCAATCGAAGTGCAGTTGTGGAAATGTGTTCAAGACACATCTGGCCAACGAGTGATGTGGATGTTGTCACGTGACTGCATTTTGGTTTGTTTCATCAACTAATCCACTGATTCGGACCAGAGCAATCAGTGTGGTTTGAAAACTAAGCAAAACCCCTGAAAATTATACAAAGTATAATTTTTTGCCCTTAGTCCGAACCAAATGAACCGAACTACAGGAGTGAAAGCAGCCTAACAAAAGTCAAAACTCATCCAGGCTGTGAAAGCGACTAGAAGAGTTTAATGTTTAATGTCCTGCAACCTCTGTAGAGCCATTTAGACATTTTCAAGACAAACCAACCTTTTAAACCATCAGACATAAAATGTGAAAAAATCTTGAGCTTGTGTTAACCAAAGCCGTTTAACTAAAAACCAATTGTCTTCCCTACAGACACACATGGCACTGTTTCCCGAGAATGATCATCTGCAGATGGCATACTGAAAAGCAACATAACATAACTCAGATGCAGAACATGAACACTGTGGGAAAAGGATATGTTTGCCTTCTAGATACAGATATTATTGGGATTTTTGTAGTGCAACTCATGTGTGGAAAGACTCAAAAGCCTCTACACAAATAAAAACAGATTTAGGCTTCAAACTAATACACTTACCAGCTTAATTGTGCCACACAACATGCTTGAACATAACATAACTTACCTGATCATCTCACCTGTCTCTAACATAACTGACTAATGCAGTTACTAACTGCAAACTTTGGGTGAAAACGTGGCAATCTGTAAGTTGTACATTCGCTCAATGCGCATATTCTCACAGCTGCTCCATATTTGCTTTTCGCACAATGCAACACGGCCCGTGCTGTCGCCGTCTGAAGGACTTTAAGTGAATTTCGAAAGCATTTTAACGTGCATTTGTGATGAGTCTGATAAGAGCTCCAGCTGCACTGCGAGAGCTCTGCGAGTTCTGCTGGCATTAATTTTCAGTCTGTCTCGGGTGATGTATGGGACTATTGGCCGGACATGACGGCGAGGGCGGGCCGACCTTGCAGGGCACAACTCTGGGTCGAGCTCTCCCCGTTTGACTGAGCTCGAGCCCAGAAGGCCCAACACCAATTAAGAACACTACATCAGTCTGACAAAGCACAAGGTGACTAATTCCTCTGCCTTGTTTGTTCCTCAAAAAAACTGTGGGGCTCAGCATTATGGGGCTAAATGTTGGGGACGCTGTAAATGTGTGTTGAATAGGATCCGGTAAATGTGAAGGACGTGTCTCGCCCTGCAAGGCCAGAGGGTTTCTGTCACGTCTCAGCAAAAGTTGTGACACTTAAAGAAATAATTTGCTAATAACTTCTGAGTTAATGTCAAGGTGACCATGTTTTGTTAAAAATCTTTATTTCGATGGTCAACTTTAGACATTCTCTTACCTATAAGTAACATTAACTCTCATTAGTAGATAGTTATGATTAGGGTTAGTAGAATAAGTTGACATGTAGATGCAAAGTTACTTATAGTCAGTAGTAGAATGTCTAAAGTTGACTATCGAAATAAAGTTACCAAAATGAATACACAGGATTGTGCTTTAAAAGAACATTTGGTGTTATTTTTCAGAAGTGCAGATGGTGCAGATAGTAGATTATGTACATGTTAAGGAAAACACAAAGCAGTCATGCATTGCAATTATGTTAATATGCAAACTGATTGAATTTTTTTTCCCTGAATACCCTTGGATTCTGATCTCTGTTGGGGGAATGATACACAGAGGCGTGTAATGGTCCTTGAAAGTGCCAAATGATTCAAAGCATTTCTTCCAGCACTTTGAATGGGCCACCTGCTGTAGACGGAGTTGTGTTAGCTGGATTCCTCTTCTTTGGTTTTCCGGCAAGGCAGAAAGCTGAACAGGTGACAATCCACATGCATTTTACCACCTGAAAGTATTAGAGAGACGTTAAAGGGATAGTTCACCTAAAAATGAAAATTAGCTCATGATTTACTCACCCTCAAGCCATCCTAGGTGTATATAAGTATCTTCTTTCAGACGAATACAATCAGAGTTATAGTACAAAAAAAAATGTCCTGGCTCTTCCAAGCTTTATAATGGCTTTGCTGTTTGTCTGTGGTCCATCAAGCCCATCAAAGTTCATATGTGACCCTGGATGACAAAACCAGTCACATGGGGTCAATTTTTTTAAAGTGAGATGTATACATGACATGAAAGCTGAATAAATAAGCTTTCCATTGATGTATTGTTTGTTAGGATAGGGCAATATTTGGCCGAGATACAACTATTTTAAAATCTGAGGGTGCAAAAAAATCGAAACATTGAAAAATCTCCTTTAAAGTTGTGCATTTATGTTCGCGATTGTGCAGCATTAACTCACAAAAATAAATGTTTTTATACATTTACGGTAGGACATTTACAAAATATCTTCATGAAACATGATCTTTACTTAATATCCTAATGATTTTTGGCATAAAAGAAAAATCAATAATTTTGACCAATACAATGTTTTGTTGGGTATTCCCACAAATATACCCGTGCGACTTATGACTGCTTTTGTGATCCAGGATCACATATATTCATGATTAAAATAATCCACACATCTCCGAGGGGTTAATAAAGGCCTTCTGAAGAGAAGCGATGCGTTTGTGTAAGACAAATATCCATATTTAAAACTTTATCGACTAAAATAACGAGCTTTGGCCAGACGGCCGTACGCATCGATTTTGTCACGTTTTGGGTTCCCTTTATCGAAAAAGGGAACTTCGAGATGCGTCAAACGACACGGTGGGAACGCCTCTTGCGTGATTGCGTCTGAAGCATCTATGCCAACTAGTCCAATGGAATGAGAGAATGAGCGTCACGGGCGGGTGACGTCATGAACCAGGAAAGGATAAGAGCACTTCCGCTGCTCGCCGGCATTTAGCTTCTGTGCCTCAGCAAGCGATCTGTGTCAAACTGTCTCTGTCTATTTATTGTTGTCTGTTACAATATTGTTGGAAACGTTATGGCGAAACAAGTTTACAAGCAGTGTGTTCCTCCCTGCCCGCGTTATTTAACGGGTGGGGACACACACGAGCTTTGTGTGATTTGTTTGGGATTTGAGCATGCAGCCTCAGCCTTCGAGGGGGCTGAGTGCCAGCATTGTGAGAAGCTACCGCTTCGCATGCTCAGATCCCGCCTGTCACTTTTTGATAAACAGAGTGGGCAGGCTCGCGATCCACAAGGATCAGGACCCGCGTCTGCCGAGGCAACGCGGAGAATGCATTCTTGGGGATCGCAGTTAGATCTCGCAGAGGGGTTCGAGACGGGTCCCCGGACCTTTTCTCCTTCCCTTCCTGGGAGATCTAGCTCTCCTCTCCCGGTGTCGGAAGCACGCTCTGCGGTTTCTCCCGCCCGGGAAGAGAGCTCTCCCTTTCTGCATTGTTCTTCTTCTGAGGAAGTTGATGTTATGAGTGTTGAAAGTGAGAATGCACACACGGGGGAAAGAGACACACAATTTATTTCCCCGGCGTATGATGAGCTGGTGGATGTCATGTCACGAGCTGTAGAGAAGTTAAATATTGAATGGCCATCTGAGAATAAAAACACTCGCCCTAAAAGCAAGTTAGATGAGCGATTTCTCTCTTCAGCCACATTATGTCCACCACGAGGGCTCCCATTTTTCCCTGATTTACATAGTGAGATATCTAGATCTTGGAATAAACCATATTCATCTCGTGTTTTTAGCCCTCAAACCACCACTTATTCAAGAATTAGAGGGCTAAAAGAATATGGTTATGAATCGATGCCCCAGGCTGAGCAAAATTTAGCGAGTTATCTCGCGCCTGGTCCAGCATCGACTATGAGAGCCCCAGTTTTGCCCACTAGACCGCTAAAAACTACATCTAGTTTAGTGGGCAAAGCTTATGCGGCGGCAGGTCAAGCTGGAGCGTGCTTACACACTATGGCGCTGCTCCAGGCTTATCAGGCTGACCTGCTGGGGGATTTGGATAACAGTGAGGGTGTTAGTCATGACGATGTTCGAGAACTTCGTAGGGCTACCGATCTTTCTCTTAGGGCTACTAAAGAGACCGCTAGAGCTATTGGGCGGTCTATGGCAGCTTTGGTAGCCACTGAGAGGCACTTATGGTTGAATCTTTCTGAGATTAAAGATAAAGATCGAACTTTTTTATTAGACGCTCCTCTTGAACCCTCTGGTCTCTTCGGTGACGCAGTCCACGCTGCAGTGGAAAGGTTCCAGGAGACTAAAAAACAGTCTGATGTATTTAAAAAGTTTATCCCTCGCCGTGTCCAGCCCCCTGGGGATGCTGGGCGTGAGCAGCCCCAGCCGCATAGCTCATCATATCGTGTGCAACAAAAAGAGAGTGTTGCGTCTCGCGCATCTCCACGTAGATATTGGAGACAGACGCAACCCTCTCAACCGAAGTCGACTAAGCCTAAGCCGGATCTGAGGACCGTTCTTCAGGCGAAGAAGGCTTCGGCTCAAAAAAAAAAAAGGTCCTGATGCTTAGGCACCAGGCCTGTGGGGACAGCCCCGACCGAAGTGGAGTGGTGTTCACCTCATCACACGGTGCCCGTTCCACTTCGGGGTCCTCACGAGGCCCTCCTGCCAACCCTGCCACCTCCGGTGCTTCAGGGCGCAGTGGTCTCCAGCGAGTCAATGATGCTGTGTTGCGGCACAGCATCGGTTTCGCGCCCTCTGAGGGGGGCTTTAGAGCAGTCAGGTCAGGTAGTTCCTGCCATTATGTTTCAGGCTCCAGATTTGGCTCTCTCAGTAACACCAGAGACCAGCCTCGAGAGGCTGGTTCCCTTAGTAAATTTTCTGGCAGCGTGGAAACTTCTGCCGAATATTTCTCCTTGGGTCCTGCAGATTGTAGAGATAGGATACAGAATCCAGTTCGGTTCTCGTCCTCCTCGTTACAGCGGGGTGCTGCCCACAGTGGTGCGTCCCGAGCAGGCTCTGGTATTGGAACAGGAAGTAAAGGCCCTGTTAGCAAAAGAAGCTATAGAACAGGTGTACTCTCCCGACAGAGAATCGGGTTTTTACAGCCGTTATTTCATTGTTCCAAAGAAGGATGGGGGGTTGCGTCCCATTTTAGATCTTCGCCTGTTGAATCGGTCAGTTCAGAAACTCAAGTTCAAGATGTTGACCATCAAACAGATCGTGACCCAAATCAGATCCGAGGACTGGTTCGTCACGATAGATCTAAAGGATGCATACTTCCATATCTCCATCCTCCCTCAGCACAGGAAGTTCCTAAGGTTTTCTTTCGGGGGCAAAGAATACCAGTATCGGGTTCTTCCTTTCGGCCTAGCTCTGTCACCCCGCACATTCACGAAATGCATGGATGCAGCTTTAGCCCCTCTCAGGCTTCAGGGCATACGCATTTTGAATTATATCGACGACTGGCTGATTCTAGCGGAATCAGAACAGTTGGCGGTTCGACACCGAGGTGTCGTTCTCGCTCATATACGAATGTTGGGGTTGAGGCTCAATGCCAAGAAGAGTGTACTTTCTCCAGTACAGAGAACCACTTTCCTTGGTGTGGTATGGGATTCAGTGACGATGAGGGCCAGCCTGTCGCCCGTACGTGTAGCTGCTATCCTGTCAGCCATCAAAGAGCTAAAGCTAGGTCAGTCACGCACTGTAAAACAGTTCGAGAGACTGTTGGGTCTACTGGCAGCAGCGTCCAACGTGATACCTTTTGGCCTGCTGTACATGAGGCCTTTACAGTGGTGGCTCAGAACCAGAGGGTTCTCCCCGAGGGGAAACCCGTTTCGTATGATCAAGGTTACGCGGCGATGCCTTCGTGCCTTAGAGATATGGAAAAAACACTGGTTCTTAACCCAGGGTCAGGTGTTGGGAGCTCTTTGCCATCGAGTAGTGATCTCGACAGATGCTTCTCTCACCGGCTGGGGAGCGGTAATGGAAGGCCGCTCGGTTCAGGGTCTGTGGAAAAGCCATCATCTTTCTTGGCACATAAATTGCCTGGAGATGATGGCTGTCTTCAATGCGTTGAGACATTTCCTTCCGGACCTAAGAGGCCATCATGTGCTCGTTCGAACAGACAACACATCTGTGGTCTCTTATCTGAACCGCCAGGGGGGTCTGCGCTCGCGTCCGCTTTGCAAACTGGCGCACCAGATCCTTCTGTGGTCTCTGGGGAAGGTACTCTCCCTGAGGGCAGTGTATATTCCTGGGGACCAGAATATAGGAGCAGACATCCTGTCGAGGCAGGAGCTGAGGCCAGGGGATTGGAGACTCCACCCCGAGGCGGTGGAGAAAATCTGGGAGGCATATGGTCAGGCAGAGGTGGATCTGTTCGCGTCTCAGAACACGACGCACTGTCCGCTCTGGTATTCGCTGACGCACCCAGCCCCCCTGGGGCTGGATGCCATGGTGCAGACGTGGCCGAGGCTACGTCTGTACGCCTTTCCCCCTGTTGCTCTGCTCCCAGGAGTTCTGGAGAGGGTCCGTCGGTATGGAATAAGCCTATTGCTAGTAGCACCACGCTGGCCAAGTCGGATCTGGTTTGCGGACCTGATCCTTCTTCTAGACGGGCCTCCATTGGAGATCCCTTTGAGGAGGGACCTTCTGTCTCAGGCCGGGGGCACAATATTTCACCCTCGGCCAGAGATATGGAATCTTTGGGTTTGGCCTCTGAGGGGGCCCAACTTATAGATAGTGGTCTTTCAGCTGAGGCTGCTGAGACCATCTTAAGCTCCAGAGCTCCAGCTACGAGGAAACTGTATGCGCTTAAATGGAGAGTTTTCTCCTTATGGTGTCACCGACACCAGTGGGATCCAGTTAACTGTTCTGTCAACACAGTACTCGAGTTCCTGCAGGAGCGCTTTGTGTCAGGTCTTTGTCCTTCCACACTAAAAGTTTACGTGGCAGCCATTGCGGCTTACCATACTATGGTGGGAGGTATATCTTTGGGTCGAGACCCCCTGATTACACGTTTCCTTCGTGGCACCCTGAGGCTGAGGCCTGCAATCCGCACTAAGGTGCCAGCTTGGGACTTGACTATAGTTCTAGAAGGCCTGTCTAGGGCCCCATTCGAGCCCTTAGATTCGGTCTCAGAAAAGTTCCTGACTCTCAAGACTATCTTTCTGCTAGCTATTTCGTCCCTAAAGAGAGTTGGCGACCTTCAGGCTCTTTCGGTCTCCCCCACCTGCCTTGAATTTGCACCGGGGATGGTCAAGGCGTTCCTATATCCAAAACAGGGATACGTCCCTAAGGTTCCAACCTTGACTCCGAGGCCTATTGTGCTGCAGGCTTTCTGTCCTCCTCCATTTGCAACTGCGGACCAGGAAAGACTGCACCTGTTGTGTCCAGTGCGAGCATTGGACACATATGTACATCGGACTTCCTCATTCAGAAAGTCCGACCAATTACTGATTTGCTTTGGATCACCTAAAAAAGGTTTTCCTGCTTCAAAACAGACAGTCAGTAAGTGGATAGTCGAGGCTATTTCACTAGCATACGAGTACTCGGGCCAGCCTTGTCCTTTGGTGGTCCGAGCCCACTCGACCAGGAGTATGGCGGCTTCTAAAGCCATATTGCAGGGGGTATCTCTTCAAGATGTTTGTGATGCGGCGGGCTGGTCCTCTCCGCTCACATTCGTGAGATTTTACAGTCTGGACCTGGATGCTGCCCCAGGTTCTCAGGTGCTGAGTGCTTAGATCAACAAGAAAGAAAGACTGACACTCAGTTACTTGTAATTATGGCGGGTTGGGTATTCTCGTTCCCACCGTGTCGTTTGACGCATCTCGAAGTTCCCTTTTTCGATAAAGGGAACGTCTCAGGTTACTATTGTAACCATAGTTCCCTGAGAAACAGGGAACGAGACGATGCGTCCCCCTGCCATACTTCCTGCGTCCCTGCGATCGGCTTGCTTCGGCACTGTCGAAGCTAAATGCCGGCGAGCAGCGGAAGTGCTCTTATCCTTTCCTGGTTCATGACGTCACCCGCCCGTGACGCTCATTCTCTCATTCCATTGGACTAGTTGGCATAGATGCTTCAGACGCAATCACGCAAGAGGCGTTCCCACCGTGTCGTTTGACGCATCGTCTCGTTCCCTGTTTCTCAGGGAACTATGGTTACAATAGTAACCTGAGACGTTTTGTTCCTTGTTACTGTTTCATGTATGTCATGTGATCGCTTGTTCAAGGCCTGTGATCCTGCCATGTGTTCCCTTGTTTTCTTTTCTTTTCTTTTCACAAGGGAGGAGCAACCTGTCACTCACATGAGATCCACCAATAGCAAACCACAACCAACCAATCAATTCCTCACAGACAAAATCAAGCCCCGCCCACATTTGTTCTTGTTCCAGAAGCGTTTAATTTAGATTTAAATCACAATAGGATGAAGTAACTTTAATAACCCTCTTCTTCACCGTCATATGAACCTTAATGCTGATTGTGTTGTGTCGGTCCAACCAACTTTCAAACACCACTTTTAAAATAGCGCTTAACCCAACCTTTAGTTCCATTGGATAATCTAAAAATAGTTTGTAAAATATATAAACGTAAAGGTGTCCAATACTGCTGCATGTCCAGAAATGTTGCTTCTGTGAAAAACATCACCACAGTTATGATTATGCCTTATCCTAAAATAACTACTGCAGGTTTTGCATTCGTGCAAATATATAATTTCGCAGAGGAGTGTGATTGGCTGATCACAGTTTTACTGCTGTTAAACTAAACAGAAACACATTCAGCTTCCAAGGACAGCAGTGAACAGAGATCTCTGTAGTGAGATATGTCCTATCTCTCCTCATCACACTGGAACACATGCATCATGTCTTTGTCCTTGAGGTAGTTTCATCCTCGCCTTACTAGAAGAAAAATGTGATTACATACGTCGCGCCTCATGAGAAACTACACGCTAGAACCACCAAGTCATCACATCTGTGGTTTGGATATTCCTTATCAGCGAGCACGGTACCTCTGGTTTTCTTCCTCGTCTGGGCCTGTGTTTTTCTTCAGGCAGACGAAGAACACGTCCGGAAGAGTGACACAATCATTGTTTAAAGAACGCAGACTACTGCACTTCAATTACTGTTTTTATTACAGGGTTCAGTAAGAGATGTTAGCTGAATACAAACCATGAGAAGGAGTTAAAAATCAGCAGATTAAAGAAATGCACCTGGAAAAGACTGACTTCTGAGTAAAGCATTCGTTATTATGACACGCAAAACATGCAAATGAAAACAAAACATGCAAATCAACCAAAACAAATAAACAGTAAGCAACGGCAGAATATAATTTGTGTTGTACCAATGGATAAGCATTAGAGGTGATTTTGTTGCAAAATAATCTGTTTTTGAAAGAATCTTTTAATTTGACAAATCATTTCTTGTTCTCTTGCAAGCAATAACTCTAAACTTTTACTTTTGTAGCACAAGCAGTCAATGTGAGGAGCATTTCAATGGTTAGACCTAGTGAAAATACTCTTATTTTATTTTTATATATTTTAATATTATTATTATTTTTTTATCTATTTTATTATTATTTAAATTTTTTATATATTTTACCTTGTTTTCATTTTTTACATATATATATATATTTTTATATATATATATATATATATTTTATATATATATATATATATATATATATATATATATATATATATTTATATATTTTTTTTGAGTTTGTAGACAAAAAAAATGCTTTAAAACTATTTTCTCTCACTCCGTAACAAACAACAATAATAAAAACAGGTCAGGTAACGTTGATTATATATATATATATATATATATATATATATATATATATATATATATATATATATATATATATATATATATATATATATATATATATATATATATATATATATATATATATATATATATATATATATAATTATATAGTAGGCTATATAATATTTTCTGGTTATATATACCATTTTTTTACAACTTCAAACAAAATAAATGAAAAAAAAGTGTATTGTTGCCTTTATTCCCCCTTAATAATTATTTTCACTTCTGTTACCTTAGCTATTTTGTATTTAAAATCCATGGAAATATATTTGTTCAAAGCAATGTCTCTTGAAATGCGAATCACTGAAACACAACAATATTTCATGTTAATATGCCCTCCAATGTCACAACTCAAAGCAAATGTGGATGTCACTCTATGTAACACAGATAACATATTTAACATTACACCAGTTTCATATAATGTTGTGTTTTTATAAATCTAAAGTACAATTCATTTTCACAAAGGGTTGTGATGCAAAACTGCCTTGGACTGAAGAAGTGAAAAGCACACAGATCAATCAGCTAGACTGATATAGCAAGCATGTTAACATGTGAACAAAATCCATCAGATTTCCTTGGGATTGACATGCACGCTGTTGTCATTATTAAAAACAAAAGGATTTTAGCTTACATGCGTCAGTCCAGCACTGAAATCATGTCTTTGCTTGGGCCAAACTCAGAGAAAATCATTGATTTCCAGGGTCGTAGATCTGCTGAACGTCACCGCATGCTAACCTTGCAGCCCACGCCGTCCATCTGTCGAGAGAGAGGCTCTGCTTTTAATTATTCAGACTTGTAAGCAACTTTCTGCTCCCTGGGAAGGTGTGGGCTGGAGAAAAATGTCTGTGTGTCATCTGAGGCCAGGTGTGGCTTCATCTGAGGTGCCCTAATACTGGAAGAAGCATTAGTTGAAAAGAAAGGTTGAATGTGTTTTAAGTGGTTAGCAGTTTGGGAAAATACTGCAGAATATGGACTTTATGCAGATCAATATCAGTAGCACGTGCAAACATAACATCACGTCAAGAACAACAATGCAAAATACATTAAATGCTTGGTGAGTAATGTTTTAAAGTGAACAACGGGTATTAAAAATTGCATGGCTTTATATCCGGCTTCCCTTTAAAGTGCCTCTGTGCTGTTCTTAAAGGAGTAGTTCACTTTTTAAAAAACTTTTGCTGATAATTTACTCACCCCCATGTCATCCAAGATGTCCATGTCTTTCTTTCTTCAGTCGAAAAGAAATTAAGGTTTTTGATGAAAACATTCCAGGATTTTTCTCCATATAATGGACTTCAATGGCGTTCGTTCGTGACCTTTTCAGCATAATTACGTATTACATGACGTCACATGAACGCGCATCACAGAACAGAGCAAGGCGAGCATTTGTGCTTATAAAACTTAAACTTTTTTATTTATTTTTGAAATGAGCGATGGTTTGGCTAGATAAGACCCTTATTCATCGTCTGGTGTCGTTTAAAGCCCTTTGAAGCTGCACTGAAACTGTCATTTGGACCTTGAACCGTTTGGGTCCCATTGAAGTCCATTATATGGAGAAAAATCCTGGAATGTTTTCATCAAAAACCTTCATTTCTTTTTGACTGAAGAAAGAAAGACATGGACATCTTGGATGACATGGGGGAGTAAATTATCAGCAAAAGTTTTTTTAAAAGTGAACTAATCCTTTAAGGTTCCTGCTTTTGTTTTTGTGTCTCCTATAATAGGTGTACATGCATCTAAGGTCTCTCTAAGCCCCGCCTCTCTGAGAGCTGCTCTGCTGTGATTGGTCAGATGGCCCAGTCTGATGTGATTGGTCAGAAACCTAATGCCCATCATATCTGAATCTCAGCTCTTGATACACAGTGATACGAACAGTAACGATGGCGTGGGTTAGGGCTGCACAAATAATCACAATTTCCATTCACACCGATGTGGTGTGAATCTTGTCAAGATTTTTAAATCTCAAAGATTGTGATTATTTGTAATGTGCAGCTCGTCGTTGATGATCGGCTCTGTAAACACTGTTACATCTGAAAGCACTTTGAGTTTGAGTCTCTCATAATGTGCATTTGAAAAAGCAACACGCGTCAAACATCTTTCCAAACATTAGAAGCATTCTGTCCAACAAAAGACAACATTTAATAACATGTTTACTCCAAACTCACTTCATCAGGACAGCTGAGCTCCTCCTTCTGTGAGATGATGTGCTTCTGACACAGAATAATGCAGTCGTGTGTTTATTACTCATGTATCATCAATCAAAGCGTTTTAATCTTCTGTTTATTCACATACAGCGATGCTGAGAGATTTCCTGGAAAGTGTTTGAGGGCGGGGCAAAGAGACGCTGTTCAGCCAATCAAGATCAGAGGCGGGCATTATGCAAATGTGCTACAAAACAAATTTAATTTAATCATGTTAAAGTCGCCATGAAATGGAAGTTATGCTAGTGTTTTCTGTGCCGTATATTCGTGTGAAACGGCTTCTGGAACATTAACACATGTGGGCGGGGCTTGATTTTGTCTGTGGTTTGATTGGATGGTTGTGGTTTGCTATTGGTGGATCTCAAGTGAGTGACAGGTTGCCCCGCCCCCGTTATTCTTATTCATGATGACAAGGAACATGAATTTTAATGACATACACAAATACATCATTTATTATATATAGGCTACTGCAGTATTCCATGAAAAGAGAGAATTGTCAATTTTGATTTCATGGTGACTTTATGAGTCTAAATAAATATATTCTGTGGCTTTATGAACTCTAACAAAAACAGTACACAACAGCCTTGATTCAGAGCAACTGTGTGTCATTTAAAACAAGCCGGGGTATTATTACCTGTCCTTGACCATGATTTCTGAAATGAAATTGTAGGCTTCAAAATCAATTAACCATCTTCAGAGTATTTTATTTTATCCGGGTTTTGGATGTGCACATCTAGTTTGTATTATTATTTTTTTTTTTTTTTACCATTCTGAAATGCACTTTTATTGTGATTTATTATTTATTACGACTCTTGAAAGCAATTACTTTTGTCCCGTACTACAATGAGAAACACTCTGAGGACATTGTAAACACACTTTCCACATGAATAAAAGACAGAAAAAACAGTCTAATTAATTCACCGCTGTTTGAAATATAATGAAATTTGTGGTAGATAAAAAATCACGTGTTATGATGTGACAAACTGTAGAAGAGTTTATCTGGCGTCAGATATATAGATTTGACCCGTCCTGCAAACCAGAAGTAGTGAGTGCATAAGGATTATGATTATGGATGTAATCTATTATAAGCGTCTGTTGAGTGTAAATATGACACGTTTGTATATGCCAAATATTATCCATATCCAACCATATGCTCCAGAGCAGAGCCGTATCATGTATCATGGCATCTGAACATTAAACCTGCATGATATAAACACGCTAATACTAATAATCATAATAATATCCATGTCTCTACACTAACAGTCTAAAATAATAACTGTTTTTTGAAAGACTATCCTCTGCTCACAGAGCTAAATATTTCTGTTTAGAAGATAAATGAGCCTTTAAATATCCTTTGTAAAATGCATAAATAGTCATCACTTTAGATGAGCTCATAAAAATAGTTGTCTATTACTAAAGTATGAAAATACAATTATTAAACACAGTATAGATATGCTTATAAATCAAATTTATATCTGTATTTATAAACTGCTTATTATGCTTTATAAATTATTAATTGACTGTTTACTAATGTTTAACTAATGATTAGTGTGCAGTTATTATAGTGTTACCGAAATATTTAGTAAACATATAAATGTTTTACTATCACTTTGATCACTTTTGTCCTTGGTGAATCATTTTGTTTTTACTTTTTTTATTGTAATGCAAAAATAACTTGAATGATTATGTATCATGGATTCCACAAAAATATTAAACAGCAAAAATAAATAAATATATATTGTGTGTGTGTGTGTGTGTGTGTGTGTGTGTGTGTGTGTGTGTGTGTGTGTGTGTGTGTGTGTGTGTGTGTGTGTGTGTGTGTGTGTGTGTGTGTGTGTGTGTGTGTGTGTGTGTGTGCATTTTCAACTCATCATAATGTATACACTATCATAAAAAGAAAATGAAGGCATATTTTCTATTCTTTGTTTTAATGTAATTACGCAAATGTAAATGCAAAGTATTTTGCAGATAATAGTGTGGTTCTATTCAAATAACAAAATGCATGTGTTCAGGATTTTAATCTCCAGGATTCTGGTCTCAGTCTTGATAGTTACAGGACGCGTTTACACGTACATGGTTATTTTAAAAACGGAGACATTTCTATGAAGGTAAATTAGTAGCAAAACTCGAGAGCACGTAAATGTGAATTTGAGAACTTGTACAATAAATATTCGTACTTGTATGCTAAAATTGACACTCACAGCTCCGATGTGAAAACCTGTAAAATACAAATCTGAAGTTGAATGATGAAATTTGCACTCGCAGACAATAGCCACAAAGCTGCAGACAAGTGTGTAAAATACCATTTACAGAAATACAATGACAGACACAAACTTGAAATATATATGCACTTAATATTACATTCACATTTGCAGTACAAGCTCAACTTGCAACTTCTCAAATCTGTCACTGCAATTTCAAATTTCACGCCTTGACTTTTGCTACTCTTTTACTCTTCTTTGCGATATATTAGATGCAAAACTAAAGTGTGCACTTGCAACTCAGTGGCGGCGAGAGAGGAAGGGGGGGCGGGACCGGGGTGTTCAAACGAGCCGTTTGATTGGTTGGCACCTAGCCAATGAAATACGACTTCTATTTTGTGATGATGTCATGAAACCGGCGTCATTGGGGACGTTCTGAAATGCTATCATGGCATTTTTTCATTCGATATCACTAAAAACGTGTGGATGGAAACATAGCTATTGATTCTCATGACGTCACGTCCACATTTCTCATTCAAAATCCTGCGAGTCATGTGACCTCTGTGTGCGAATCAGCCCATTCGTCTTTCTAATTGTATTCTTTCGTTCAGTGCATCGATTTATTGCAGCTTGTGGAGAAGCAGTGCAGTGTTTCGCCGAGGGCTCAAACCCTCATGAATCGTGTGTCGCCGTGTTTGAACTGCAGAATAAAAACACCTTCTGATTAAGCTTATGGCATGAGGTATAAAATCAGTAATTAAATATGCAACATCGTACGACTCATAACTTATTGAGGCTTTTGCCTTTCCCTGACAAATTGTCCTTTTTAGACTCATTAGGCAAGTCATGCATGTAGCGTTTCATCTGCATAAAGAACAGGAAAATAATTGCTTCCTTGATATGTTGGGTTCTGGTTATGAATTATTTAAAAGATCACAAAAATCCAGTTCGGCTTTGGTTTCATGTGTTGTCACTACAGTCAATGCCTCCGTCAATATTACAGCCCAGGAAAGAAAACACGGGCTGCTTTGAAGAATATTATAAAAAAATCAAATAGAAAAAAACTTGGAAATTACTTTTGAAACTGGGAGGGATTTCATCGCAAGGACTCGTATCTCAAATATATCTAAATATAGACGAATGAATCAAGTCGGCGCTAAAGTGCATGTGTGTGTGATCGCTGTGCTCATGTACAACTCATTTGCATAGTGCAATAGTCTTTTTTTCTTTATTTTCTATATGTATCTTTGTTGTCAATGCTCCTGTGTTATAATAATAATAATAATTATTACTAACCTTCTCACAAACAGAAGGTGTGTGTGTGTGGATTGTACATGTATAAAGTCCAGTGTATGAATGTATTTATAATAAATTTACTTAATATTTGCCTAAATACTACTAAATGTAAATGAATCTCACAAAACCAGTCAAGAACAACATGTTCACTAATTATAAATTATATTTTGCATAAACATAATGAAGCCTATTTTAGCACCATTATTACTTTTATGTTATGTTTTATTGTTATGTGCTATATATCAGTATTTGAGGTAATTTTTATTAATATTTTGAATCAGTTTAATTAATTTTCACCATTTACATTTTAATTTTAGTTACATTTTTAGTAATTTGTTAGTGTGTTTTTTGTCATTTTTATATATATTTGAATATGTCTATAGGTTTTATTCAATTGTATATTTTATACATTTTTATTTCAGTTTAAGTTATCTCTATACATTTAGTTAAACTAATTGAAAAAATGTGAAATATTGCCTTTTAAGTTTATAAATTTATTTCAAGCAACAAGATTTTTTAACGGTTTTAATGTTTGTTTGTTTTTTTCAGTTATTGGGTATTGTCAAGAACAAAAGCTAAAACTTCCAGACACATTACAGTATAATGAGTTTGTGAAATGTTATGTGGTATAATGTGAATGTTTTGGTGAGATTGGTCCTTGTTTGTCCACGTGTGTGTGTGTGTGTGTGTGTGTGTGTGTGTGTGTGTGTGTGTGTGTGTGTGTGTGTGTGTGTGTGTGTGTGTGTGTGTGTGTGTGTGTGTGTGTGTGTGTGTGTGTGTGTGTGTGTGTGTGTGTGTGTGTGTGTGTGTGAAAGGCTGATATGTAGCTAATCTCTGCAGAACAAGGAGAATAGAAAACAGTTCTTTAAAAGAAAGCCACTGATCAAAATAATCCTATTATTTGAAGAGGGACTTTGAAAGCGTATTTGAGCTCAAGATATTAGCTGAACAAATCCATCCCATAATACGCTTAAATGAGGGTGTGGTGATGTCAAGTGCCTTTTAAAGTTACAGCTCGTCCAATTAGGGAGCTCTCATTAGCTCTTCAAATGAGCATGCATAATGGTTTTGTTTGTTTGTTTGTTTGTTTGATACTTTTTCCATATTTACAGTATCTGCTCCAGTGTCGTATTGATTCTATGTATGTCTGTCCCTAATAAGTTTTAACTAAAACTGTAAATATTAAGAACAGTTCTGTTAATTGAAATAAAGCTGAAATAAAATACAAATATAAATATCCGTTGAAAAACTTTAAAGGTGCATAGCGCAGGTCTCGGAGTTTTTGTGCAGAACTACGCCCCCTCTGGCGACAAGCAAAACTGCATCACACGCACAGTGTTCAGCTTGGATCTGGACTGGCTCATTTGGATTTTCCTGGTGTTTAGTCAGTGTCTGATATCATTCACCGTGTGTAAGAGGCGGAGCAGGAAGAGAGTGAAAGGCATGCTGGGAAGGCGGAGGTTAATTCCAGTTGGACCGGATCAGGAACAGCCGATCTGTTGTGTTGGCATTAATGCGGCTCCACAGAAACAGAGATGAATGTTAGAGCTGATGTAACCAGTAGAACAACAGACCCAACGTTTAACCCATTAAAGCATCATATTTAATATGCAAATTTATAAGACCTCGAAATGATCGCACAGAATTTACTCCAGATCTTCTGCTGTCTCATTGATAGTTTAGACTTTTTAAGCAAGGCTTTTAGTACAACTGTTCAAACCTTCAGCTCACGCTTCACATGTCTTTGTGCTGTCAAATATGCACTGATGTTCATAAAGTAAACGTAAGAATAACTTTTAGTAATATTTATAGGTACACATAAGTCAGGGTTCAGTACACACCTCAGTTTTGGGGTCATGCTATGATATGAGATCAGTTCAACAGTAAAAAGTCCCCAATGTTATGTTTCTTTTCATTTATTTTGAACAGACAGTTTTGAAAATTACAGTTTATTCCATAGAGGCGTTTAGTCCCCGAGTTACAGTACAGACTCCTTTACTGAATGCATTCTTGCAGGAGTCATATTATTTTGTAGTGCTGATAAAAAACAAGCTATTTGGTCACAATCCGCTACAAAACTGAAAAGCATCTCTTGTGTTGTAAAAGTACAAAATAATGAAAAATGAAACATGTGCAGCGATTGTGTGAAGTCTGTTTATGTCTAGCTCTGGCACATCTGGATGATGTTGTTTGATATTTCCCATCCCCAGATTCAGCATTGGTAAAAAAAAAAAAAAAAAAAAAAAAAACCGGTACAAAAAAATTAAAGGAATTGTTGACTTATTCGCACAGGATCAGTACTATCGGGGGACCTCATGTGATTTAGAAATTACCCCATCACATCTGAATTTCATGTGGCGCATTCGTGATTTCATCCTGTGATTTTACTCGAGTTTACCACTTATCTCCCGGATATGACGTCAATAGGCTATTGCTTGGAAATGTCTTTTCGTTATAGGTCTAGCTGTATGATATATAGTGATGTATGTCTCGAGACCACTTTTACTTGGTCTCGGTCTTGTCACGGGCTTGACGGTCTTTGGTTTCGGTCTTGTCTTGGTCTCAGACCTCTTGGTCTTGTCTTGGTCTCGCTGTCTCAGACCGACATAGTGGTCAGGAGATTTAGCAATACTACAATATCCACGACGATATCCGCAACGGATTGAAGCGCGCGTCCGAGTGAAGGCGGTGTGGTGTGCGTGAGCCGCATGAGAAAACACCGTATAACACCCTCCGGTCTCGACTTGGTCTGTCTTGGTCTTGGTCTCGGTCTTGGTCTTGATACCCTCTGGTCTTGGTCTCGGTCTAGGCGGTCTTGACTACAAGTCTAATGATATATCATAAACAGAATAAAGTTCCTTACTGTACGCTGCTATACATGTCATTCATCTCCATCTAATCATTCTTTTTGTTTTTGCTCTTCTGATGATTTTTAGCTTTCACTTTCTGCAAATTGTGTAGTTGTATGGTGTGTATATATAGCGATATAACCAAGCACCCAAAATACTATCAAAACACTTCAACACAGCCTCCATTATTCACGGAATATGGATAAAAAGGCGCACATGAAACAAAAATCTTGAAAAAATGATATATGATCCAGCCAAATCACAGAGATGTCGATTCGCACGGGACTGATATTATTATCACAGGACCTCGGCGTTCGGTGAAATATGGTTGGTCATTATTTTACTTTTTTTACTTTTTTTACTAATTTTTACTTTATAAATTACAGACATGTCCGATTCGCACGAGATTAAGATCACAGACAACCTCTGCAATTATTACAAATGACCTTAGGTCACCAGGTAAAACTTATCCAGTGCGAAAAGGGCTTTAGTTGATAGATGGACCAATACTGCACGGTAAAATGCCTATTGGTGTCATCATTGGTGTCATTGTCTTTGTGCGTGAGAGTTTATTAACTCTTCAATGGCGGATCTACAAAGTTCAATTTTGCGCTTTTTCAGGAAATTTCAGGAGTGAGAATGTGGAAAAGAGTCTCCTTCAGCTTTCCATGAGGAGACAGCGAGTGTAGCGAGTCTTCATGTTTACAGGACACTTTTCATTCATTTTTCACCGCTGGACTGTAGTGAGACTTCCACGACACAAATCAACACAATGACAAATGATTTTGTCTCATTATACCAGCAGAAACAACTTAAAATACTCTGTCATACAAACTATGGTCATACAGGTCTATTTTTACATGTGTACACTCAGATTAAAAACAAATCATTGTGCTTTCCATGATGATGTGTCCTTTAACTGTGTACAGTTGGCATGATCTTTACAAGTATACTAATGTTACTTATGTATACGCAGAGGGATAGTGGATTACCATGTGTAAGCATGAGGTATAACTTCCATTTTAAACTTAAGCAACATGTTTTTCTACCTTACAAGCAGGGGCGGAGCCAGAAGATGTAAACATCGGGGCTTAGCCCAAACCTACAACAGCCCGCCGGCAGCCAGCCCCTGATGACAACGATGAAGAAGAAGATTTATATTCTTCTTCGTTAATTTTTATTGGCAGTTGGCAAACAAGTTGAGTGATGCGCGATGCATTACCGTCCGCCACCACGCACAGTAATAGAGCTTTTGTTTCATTTTTGCCGCTCCAGTCAGAAAGACTGAGAGGAAATTAGTTATTTTATTAAGTTATTTTAAAAAACCTAAAAGATTTGGGGCTTTTGACAAAACATTCGGGCTTTAGCCCAATTCCTTCTCTGTCTGATACATGTATAAAATAATAAATAGAGATCTCTTGGTAAAGTAACTGGTGTAGCTTCCATGATTCAACAATAACAGGGGAAAGCATGATTTTCTGTTATCCCGTTTCCTTTCTGTGAAGTTTGTGGAGATTGTCACAAAAAATAGTTAAAACTCAACGTATATGCTAGCAAGCTACTCGATTGAAGGAACTCATGTTTACTTGATTTTCCATACATGATTTTGTCAAAAAATCTTGTTTTATTTGTTCATATCTCAATCATCAACAACAGAGCTTTATTTGCAAAACTGAGAAATAAAATAAATATTTTTCTCATTTACAGTGCACTTTAACTATGACCGACGAGCTGACAAATGGCCTATTCCCGTAAAGCGCTTCTACGTTCCCGAGATTAATGAAGAGAAGCCTCTGAGTCTCCATAATATCCAGCAGATCTCCTGACAGCCTGTAAGTGAGCATCTATCGCTGGGTGTCGAGCGCCGCTGTCTCCCCGGGCAGTAAAGGTTAGGGCACAGATCCACCTTGCTCCATTGCCCCAGACATCTTAAACCTATTTGAAACAAATGAGCTCCGCTCTGAAGCAAGGCCAAGGCCCAGGAATCAATCTAATTGAGAGTAGGGGGCTTTACAAAAGAGCTCGCAAGCACTTTCCAACATCGCTCTAGAGCCAACATTAGGGGAAGCGTTTCTTACACTTCTCTCCTCAACTAATCCGGCCTCAAATCCCTAAGCTGTGTCAATGGACGAGACTCTGTCTGGAAGTAACAAGCAGGAGCGTCGGGCTTAGCTGCGATCCAAAGGCCAGAATCTCAACTTATGCTTGGGGCTTTACTGTAGTTGAGCAAAAACAAAAAGCTGAATGAGGAAGAACATCGGTGAGATGTTTGTGTGTGCCGTCGACTACGGTAATGCGTTTAGATCTGTGAAAGGTTACATGAGAAACTGAATTGATGTCATTTTAATTTTGCCCTTTTTCACTGAGTGTGTGGATGGTAGAGCAAGAACAAGAGAGTGAGTTATGAAATCTATTTAATATCTCAATTTGGTCTTCTTTAGAGTTGAGATCATATTGCAAAAACAGCCCTAGAGTATTTGAACAGGACCAGTTTTCAAAATGAATTTTGAGCTATAATTCTTATCACACAATGACTGTGATTTACCGTACTGATTCGGATGAGACTAACATCTCTGCTTTTATTATCTGTGTTTTTTTAGATGTGAGTGTTACACTGCAAAAAAAATGATTTTCTTACTTAGTATTTGTGTCTTGTTTCCAGTCCAAATATAAAGAAAAATCTTAAATCAAGATGCATTTACTAAAGTAGGAAAAGTCTTGTTTTCTTGGGAAAAAATATCGAATCTTAAAACGAGCAACATTATCAGCCAATGGGGTGAGAAAAATAATCTTGTTTCTGTTTAAATTAAGATTACTGGAAACAAGACAAACATACTAAGTAAAGCATTTTGGCATTTTATTGCATGCATTTTTACAGAAGGCTTTTTATATATATATAATAAGATACGATAAAATAGGATTTATATTTATATAATTTGTTTTATTATACAAAATATTTAATTAAACTTCACATGAGTGGTACGTAACTGAGTACCGAACACTAGACAATTGTCTTACATTAAAATGGCCAGATGTAAAGTCTTATATTTATATTATATTACTTAATTTGATGATATCTATATTGAAAGGTGCAACAGAAGAAAGACACAAGGAGAACCGATGGGATCAGCAATCACAGACATTTCAACCCGATCTCACGGCAATTCGTATGAATTTTACGATGTGGCTAATTTGTACATATTCATATGACCTCACTCGTATGAATTAGTACGGTTTTTGATAAATCGTACATATTTTACGAGTTGCCCAATCCGTATGAATTCGTACGTATGACCTACACCTGACCCGCCCCTAAACCTACCCATCACGTGGGTTTAGACAAATCGTACAAATTTGTGCGAGTGAGGTCGTACGAATTAGCCAGCTTTTAATCGCTCGTACAAATTCGTACAAATTGGTCGTGAGATAGCGATGGACATTTGGATTTGGACATGGATTCGATTTCTCAGAAGATCATTGAGTTTGCTTAAAAACATGTAATGGTTACATTTTATTTCGATAGTCCACTTTACTAACTTTAAGTAACTTTGCAACTACTTGACAACTAACTCTCATAAGAGTATTAGTAGGCTGTTAGATTTTGGGAGCATCTACATAAAGTGTTTAGACAGTTGACTGTCCATTTTAACATCATTAGCTATGTTTCCATCCACCTTTTTTATGAATTTTTGGGATATCACATAAAAAAGGCTGGATGGAAACTGCAAGATTGCTCATAAAATCATACAAATGTATGTGCTCAATTAAGGCATATCATTTTTTTATCCGATAACTAAGATGGAAACACATCCACTAAGAAAAAACTTCATGTGACTTTGAGTGAGAATAGGCTGTGATTGGATAACTGCATTAACCAATCGACCAATGGCATTGCAGCGTCTCAAATGTTGGTTTGGTGTTTCTGAAAGTGTGTGATCAGAATGATTGGGTTTAATTCCTCCTGAAGCGTCTCACAGACACGAGTGTGTTCCCGAACACCAGCATCCGAACGCTAGAGAACATTTAATGTGTTACTCTGACACACACTCGTTTATGATGGAGGGAAAACGCCACAGTGGTTTCCATGATTGCAGCAACTTCCACAATTACCCTGAAAGTGATGATTATGATCTCTTGAACACATTGGATGGAAATGCTGCTTTATTCGCACAAGTTTTAAGAATTTACCGTGTGCATTATGCGCATAAGTTAAATCCCCAACTTTGTATGAAACACAGCTAGTGTCAGTCAGGTAAGATACTCGTCTAGATTTCTCTGCACACTTTTGAGGGTTTGTTATAAAAAGCCAGATCTAGAAACTCATGTGAAGTTTATCTGAAGTTTAACTTTTCTCATCAGAGATGCCAGACATCCACATTTATTTTTTTAGCTCTGTACGGGACTCTTACTGTACGACAACTATGTTTTGTTTATCCTAAGAAACTGTAGGAGAATCCCTGAGACGAAGCTGATCGCTGATCGCAAGCAATGAAAGAGCAACTTGTGAGCAATAACGTTTTCCTCTGGGAGATTCAAAAGTGACTAGAAAATCACATTCGGCCGTATTACAATAACTGCAGAATATTTTCCCTTATCATTTTTGCAAAACTCTTGGATTTACCGCTATAATCGAGTCAAATTAAAGTCTAATGTTTTATTAAAGGCAATATCCATCAATTTGGTGCAGTTGTTGCCGCAGTGAGATCACCATGGTGATGAACGTCCAAAAATAATTTATGAAATGATGAAGAAAAATTTCCCATTTTGTTTCTTTGCACATTCACAAAGAGCTAAAACTGAGGATTTTCTCTACGCCGAAGAGCCAAGGTTGGGTCTGATTACAGTCTAAGAGCTAACAAGTGCTCAAAATGATCTGTGAAAGTTAATAACATGAGAGGAATATGCACTTTCATACTAATATAATTTTTAATATGCTGCACGTACTCGCTCGGGCAACTTACAAGTGAATTCAAAGGATTCTCTAAAACGTCTCAGTGAATTTTTCCTTGCATTAATTTTATGAAAAATTTAAAATCAGTGAACATCAAGGATGTGTGGCCAAGAATAAAATCAGTCATGCATGCAGGATTATGAGCAATATTCAGTTCTAATATGTAATTTTTCATGTGCACATGTGTAGATAAACGCTGCAACTGATTGATCAATCAATAGCAAACAAAAAAAAAAAGGTCAGGTTTAACTATTAATCATATTCTCTTTGATAGTGACTGAATTCATTAGCAGTCTGTTGTGGTCTTACGAAAGGTTCACACAACCCCACTGGAAAAGAAAAAAGAAAGGCAGAGTAAAAGAAATGGTCTTCAAAGCGCAGCTTCAAAGGCAGACAGCGCTGTCATTTATTCTCATATTATCACAGATTAGGCAGATCAGACCTGATCCTTTGCATTTGCCCTCCTCCTGTGAAACACTGCATGTAAAGCTATGTATTTATGCCAACTTACAGTCAACAGCAGTGTACGTAAATCAGCTCCACATGTCACTAACTCTTAAGGCACTTCTCAATAAAAAGAAAAAGAGATGTTGCCGGAAACACTTAATAATAGTCAACATAGTTTATTCTTTCATAGTGAATGCTCATTTAAACAAAAAAATGCTTTGCTAAACAACCACGAGGTTTATTTAAATATTACATGAGCTGTTTTACTTGTGTAATTCTGATGTTTGACATTAACATTTATGAAATATTAATTATTGTGTCGTAACAACTGTCAGATACACTAGAGAATTGAGGTAAATAACTTATACAGTTTGAAAAAAGATAGTTTATTTTAAGTTAGACACTCTAATATATCCAAAAAACAATATTGTATTTTACCAGTTAGCACCACATTCATAGAAAAGGTGCCTTTATTTATGTTTCCACTTTCCACTTTAATGTTATCATTAGTTTACAGAGATATTTATACCTGGTTTAACCTGCAAAAACGAGTTTAAATTGATTTATATAGGTTGGTTCAGTGATAAATATATGAATATTAATATGAAGATACAATACTAGTTCCCTTATCGAAAAGGGAACTTCGAGATGCGTCGAAACGCTACGGGAACGCCTTCTGCGTGATTGCGTCTGAAGCATCTATGCCAACTAGTCCAATGGAAAAAGGGAATGAGCGTCACGGGCGGGTGACGTCATGACCAGGAAAGGATAAGAGCACTTCCGCTGCTCGCCGGCATTTAGCTTCTGTGCCTCAGCAAGCGATCTGTGTCAAACTGTCCCTGTCTATTTATTGTTGTCTGTTACAATATTGTTGGTATCGTTATGGCGAAACAAATGTACAAACAGTGTGTTCCTCCCTGCCCGCGTTTATTTAAACGGGTGGGGACACACACAGCTTTGTGTCAATTTGTTTGAGAGTAAGAGCATGCTGAGTGCTAACATTGTGAAAGTGAAACTACCAGATTAGCATGCTCTGCTCTCGCCTGTCACTCTGTATGATAGTGGCAGGCTCGCGATTCTCACGGGATACAGGACCCGCGTTTGCCGAGGCGGCGCGGAGAATGCATTCCTGGGGATCGCAAAAGGATCTTTTGGAGGGGTGGGAGAACGGTCCGAGGGCCTTTTCTTCTTCCTTGCCCGGAAGATCCAGCTCTATCTCCCCGGTGTTGGAAGCACGCTCTGCGGTTTCTTCCGCTCGGGGAGAGAGAGCCCTTTTTCCGTCATATTTTTCCTCCGAGGAGGTTTGTGTTGAGAATATTGAAAGTGAAAGCAAGCACACACACTGTTGAATTAGATTCGCCATCTATTTTTCCAGTATATGATGAACTGGTGGAGGTTTTGTCCCGTGCTGTTAGTAAATTAAATATTTAATGGCCAGCTGAGAAAAAGGAACGCTCGTCCTAAGAAACTTGACGAGCGTTTTCTTATTTCTATCACATTATCTCCACCACGAGGCTTCCATTTTTTCCCTGATTTACACACTGAATATTTAAATTATGGAATAAACCGTATTTATCACTACTTTCAGCCCTCGTGTTAAATGTTTATTCAAGATTAGAGGGTTGAAAGATTACGGTTATGATATGATGCCCCAGGCTGAACAGAAATAAAAATAGGAAAATGCTATTTTTTCACCTGGTCCAGTATCATCATTTAAGTCTCTGCTTTGCTCATAAGTCTATACTAAAGAATCTCGCGTTTGCCGAGGCAGCGTGTAGGTTTATGTTGTAATCAGAATCTAGCTCGGATCTCGCGTTTGCCGAGGCACCGCTTAGATTTCGAGTGTATTTTGCAAAAATAAGATTCTGTGGCTGGATCTCGCGTTTGCCGAGGCAGCGCGTAGGTTTAAGCAGTACTACTTTGGTTTTATGGGTAAAGCTTATACGGCAGCAGGTCAGCTGGAGAATGTTTATAGAAATCTATATTATAATGCTCCAGGCTTATCAGGCCGATCTGCTGGGGTTCTGGATATAGCGAAATTTGAGCCTTCGGGTCTCTTCGGCGACGCATTCCATGCGGTCGTTGTTAGGTGATAAAAGATATATATATATATAAAAAAAAAAAATATATATATATAAGGTTTCTCCCTCGCTGTGTCCAGCCCCCCTGGGGCTGCTGGGCGTGAGCAGCCCCAGCCGTCGAGTTCATCATATTATGTGCACAGTAAGAGAGTGCTGCGTCTCGTGTTCCTCCATGTAGATACTGGAGACAGATGCAACCCTCTCAACCGAAGTCGCCTAAGCCTAAGCCGGATCTGAGGACCGTTCTTCAAAAAAAAAAGGTCCTGATGCTTAGGCATCAGGCCTGTGAGGACAGCCCCGACCGGAGTGGAGCGGTGTTCACCTCATTATACGGTGCCCGTTCCACTTCGGGGTCCTCACGAGACCCTCCTGCCAACCCTGCCACCTCTGGTGCTTCAGGGCGCAGTGGTCTCCAGCGAGTCGCTGGTGCTATGCTGCGGCACAGCATCGGTTTCGCGCCCTCTGAGGGGGGTTTTAGAGCAGTCAGGTCAGGTAGTTCCTGCCGGTATGTTTCAGGCTCCAGATTTGGCTCTCTCAGTAACACCAGAGACCAGCCTTGAGAGGCTGGTTCCCTTAGTAAATTTTCTGGCAGCGTGGAAGCTTCTGCCGAATATTTCTCATTGGGTCCTGCAGATTGTAGAGAAAGGATACAGAATCCAGTTTGGCTCTCGTCCTCCTCGTTACAGCGGGGTGCTACCCTCAGTGGTGCATCCCGAGCAGGGTCTGGTAATGGAGCAAGAAGTAAGGGCCCTGTTAGCAAAGAGGCTATAGAACAGGTGTACTCACCCGACCGAGAGTCGGGTTTTTACAGCCGTTATTTCATTGTTCCAAAAAAGGATGGAGGGTTGCATCCCATTTTAGATCTTCGCCTGTTGAATCGGTCAGTTCAGAAACTCAAGTTCAAGATGCTGACCCTCAAGCAGATCGTGACCCAAATCAGATCCGAGGACTGGTTTGTCACGATAGATCTAAAGGATGCATACTTCCATATCTCCATCCTCCCTCAGCACAGGAAGTTCCTAGGGTTTTCTTTCGGGGGCAAAGAATGCCAATATCGGGTTCTTCCTTTCGGTCTAGCTTTATCACCCCGCACGTTCACGAAATGCGTGGATACAGCTCTAGCCCCCTTGGGCTTCAGGGCGTACGTATTCTGAACTACATCGGTGACTGGCTGATTCTGCGGAATCGGAGCAGTTGGCGGTTCGGCACCGAGGTGTCGTTCTCGCTCTTATGCAGATGTTGGGGTTGATGCTCAATACCAAGAAGAGTGTGCTTTCTCCAGTATTGAGAACCACTTTCCTTGGTGTGGTATGGGATTCAGTGACGATGAGGGCCAGCCTATCGCCCGTTCGTGTAGCTGTTATCCTGGCAGCCACCAAAGAGCTAAAGCTAGGTCAGTCACGCACTGTAAAAGAGTTCGAGAAACTGTTGGGTCTACTGGCAGCAGCGTCCAACGTATACCTTTTGGCCTGCTGTACATGAGGCCTTTACAGTGGTGGCTCAGGACCAGAGGGTTCTCCCCGAGGGGAAACCCTTTCCGTATGATCAAGGTTACGCGGCGATGCCTTCGTGCCTTAGAGATATGGAGGAAACACTGGTTCTTAACCCAGGGCCCGGTGTTGGGAGCTCTTTGCCATCGAGCTACTATCTCGACAGATGCTTCCCTCACCGGCTGGGGAGCGGTAATGGAAGGCCGCTCGGTTCAGGGTCTGTGGAAAAGCCATCATCTTTCGTGGCACATCAATTGCCTGGAGATGATGGCTGTCTTCAATGCGTTGAGACATTTCCTTCCGGACCTAAGAGGCCATCATGTGCTCGTTCGAACAGACAACACATCTGTGGTCTCTTATCTGAACCGCCAGGGGGGTCTAGGTCGCGTCCGCTTTGCAAACTGGCGCACCGGATCCTCCTGTGGTCCCTGGGGAAGGTACTCTCCCTGAGGGCAGTGTATATTCCTGGGGACCAGAATATAGGAGCAGACATCCTGTCGAGGCAGGAGCTGAGGCCAGGGGATTGGACACTCCACCCCGAGGCGGTGGAGAAAATCTGGGAGGCATATGGCAGAGCAGAGGTGGACCTGTTCGCGTCTCACAACACGACGCACTGTCCCCTCTGGTATTCACTTACTCACCCGGCCCCCCTGGGGCTGGATGCCATGGTGCAGACGTGGCCGAGGCTACGTCTGTACGCCTTTCCCCCTGTTGCTCTGCTCCCAGGAGTTCTGGAGCGGGTCCGTCAGTGTGGGATAAGCCTACTGCTAGTAGCACCACGCTGGCCAAGTCGGATCTGGTTTGCGGACCTGATCCTTCTGTTAGACGGGCCTCCATTGGAGATCCCTTTGAGGAGGGACCTTCTGTCTCAGGCCGGGGGCACAATATTTCACCCTCGGCCAGAGATATGGAATCTTTGGGTTTGGCCTCTGAGGGGGCCCAACTTGTAGATAGTGGTCTTTCAGCTGAGGCTGTTGAGACCATCCTAAGCTCCAGAGCTCCAGCTACGAGGAAACTCTATGCGCTTAAATTGAGAGTTTTCTCCTTATGGTGTCACCGACATCAGTGGGATCCGGTTAATTGTTCTGTCAACACAGTAATCGAGTTCCTGCAGGAGCGCTTTGTGTCAGGTCTATGTCCTTCCACACTAAAAGTTTACGTGGCAGCCATTGCGGCTTATCATACCATGGTGGGAGGTTTATCTTTGGGTCGAGACCCCCTGATTACACGTTTCCTTCGTGGCACTTTGAGGCTGAGGCCTGCAACTCGCACTAAGGTGCCAGCTTGGGATTTGACTGTAGTTCTAGAAGGCCTGTCTAGGGCTCCATTCGAGCCCTTAGATTCGGTCTCAGAGAAGTTCCTTACTCTTAAGACCATCTTTCTCCTAGCTATTTCGTCCCTCAAGAGAGTTGGTGACCTTCAGGCTCTTTCGGTCTCCCCCACCTGCCTTGAATTTGCACCGGGGATGGTCAAGGCGTTCCTTTATCCAAAACAGGGATACGTCCCTGAGGTGCCGACCTTGACTCCGAGGCCTATTGTGCTGCAGGCTTTCTGTCCTCCTCCGTTTGCAACTGCGGACCAGGAAAGACTGCACTTGTTGTGTCCAGTGCGAGCATTGGACACATATGTACATCGGACATCCTCAATCAGGAAGTCCGATCAACTATTTATTTGCTTTGGATCACCTAAAAAAGGTCTTCCTGCTTCAAAACAGACAGTCAGTAAGTGGATAGTCGAGGCTATTTCACTTGCTTATGAGTACTCGGGCCAGCCTTGTCCTTTGGTGGTCCGAGCTCATTCGACCAGGAGTATGGCGGCTTCTAAAGCCTTGCTGCATGGGGTTTCTCTCCAAGATGTTTGTGATGCGGCGGGCTGGTCCTCTCCGCTCACATTCGTGAGATTTTACAGTTTGGACCTGGATGCTGCCCCAGGTTCTCAGGTGCTTAGTGCTTAGCTGAACAGTCTGACACTCAGGTACTTGAATTATGGCGCATTGGGTATTCTCGTTCCCGTAGCGTTTCGACGCATCTCGAAGTTCCCTTTTCGATAAGGGAACGTCTCAGGTTACTATTGTAACCATAGTTCCCTGAGAACAGGGAACGAGACGATGCGTCCCCCTGCCATACTTCTGGCGTCCCTGCGATCGGCTTGCTTCGGCACTGTCGAAGCTAAATGCCGGCGAGCAGCGGAAGTGCTCTTATCCTTTCCTGGTCATGACGTCACCCGCCCGTGACGCTCATTCCCTTTTTCCATTGGACTAGTTGGCATAGATGCTTCAGACGCAATCACGCAGAAGGCGTTCCCGTAGCGTTTCGACGCATCGTCTCGTTCCCTGTTCTCAGGGAACTATGGTTACAATAGTAACCTGAGACGTTTTCTTCTACTTCTAAAAGGCACTTAATACTTCTACTTATTAATCTGAGTTAATGTTAATTTCAGCGTTTAGTGACCTCTAATACATTTTACATAAGATCAAGTATTGTATCTGCTAACATTAGTCCACGCACTGTGAACCGAAATGAACATTTTAATTAACAAACACTGACAATAAATACTGTAAGAATATATTGTTCGTTGTTAGTCAATACATTAACATATGTTACTGAACGACACATTATTGTAAAGTGAAACCGGATCATCATTCTCATTACAAGCATTATAAGAACCACAAGACATAAATAGCAAGATATCAAATTACAATTATCAAATGATATGGATATAGAGTAAGGGATGAAGTTTAGATGAAATGACCAAATTCAACATCCAGAACATCAGACTAGTTTCTGTTAAACTGCACACTTTCAGATACATGACGGAGAGAATAGTTACAGAGAGTTATGAAGAGAGTTATGTAGAGAGTTATGAAGAGAGTTATGAAGAGAGGAAAGTCTTGTGTTGAAACAGATGAAAGCAGGCGTCGAGTTAAAAGAAGTCAGGTGTTTTGAAGCGTCTGTGGCTGAAGTCATTCCCAGTGAAGGTCACCTGAGACTCATTTGACTATCAACACACTGCAGCGTTCATGAGCAGAACGTCACCGTCACACGCACAAACCCTGTTATTCCTTCACACAAATATGATAAAGGAATGATTGATATGTCAGAAGACCAAGGTCTTTTTTTTGGGATGAGGGGAGGGGGACAGAGCAAGTGGCAACACATCAAGCATCAATCATCACATCCATATTAATTAGAACCATCAAGACAAAACCATAAAATATTGTCATACTAAGATTGACATCTGAGCCATGTTTTCAGTGCCAGCTTAAAACCTTCTGGTCATCTTTAGATTTCCTGGCAACCTGTTCCACAAGCTTTGCTACATACAAAAATGACTCTTTACCTAAATTACTCTTAACTCTAGGAGGTACAAAATCAGTAGAGCTGCCCCTGGTGGAGTCGCTGTGAACATCTCTCACTTTATTAAAATAATTAATCAAATATATTAGGACAGCCCCATGCACAGTCCTATGTACCATGCTGAATCTGAGAGACTCGACCTTCTACTTTTAACCACCCAATAGTCTCAAAATGAGAAATATCAAGATGAGATCTCATGGGGAGGTTCAAAATAAGCCTATAACACTATTTTGAGCAGTCTGAAGCCTATGTTTCAGGTGCTTTAAGACACCCTTGTTTCACCCGAGGTTTACCGCAGACCGCCGGATCCAGGGCATATCCAGATCTGATGAAGGACCATCACATGGACACGACGACACGCATTAACAGGGCTGTGAAGGCCCATGGACACCTCACCACACTCATCTCCTCACCGGCGGGATGACCCAACCCCAACCAGATGAACTGGATAATATCGTGAAAGTTCTGATCCCATCTGACTCCTGACATTATGCTGCCTAACTCATAATCATACACTGTTCATTCGTTGGCCAAAGGAGGACTGGCCCCCCGACTGAGCCTGGGTTCTCCCAAGGTTTTTTTCTCCATTCTGTCACCTGATGGAGTTTTGGTTCCTTGCCACTGTTGCCTTCGCCTTTTGGCTTGCTTAGTTGGGGACATTTAATTTTCAATTGAACAATACTATTACAACATTGTTTTCCTGTTATCTCTGTAAAGCTGCTTTGAAACAATTTGTATTTTAAAAAGCGCTATATAAATAAAGGTGACTTGACTTGACTTGACCCTTGTACCAAAAGCAACACGCATAATCAAAATAAGGCTGAAGTAGAGCTAACATTGCTTTTTTTGTCCAAAAACGTTGAGATTCTGGACAAGAAACGTACTCTTTGATTTGATACAGATAAAGTAATACATTATGTAAATTTATATCATTTCCATACAAGTAGAATTACGGGGTCAAATAAAGATCTTCCAGACTTCTGGATCCACTCATGTTCACGGTCCTCCATATCAGAAGATATGACATTAAAAAATAACATTATATATAACATTATATATATAAATAACATATAACATTAAAACAAATGCATTAAAACATCTAAAACTAAATACATTTCAATAAAAACTGGACATAAAAATAAAATAGAAAAAACTTGAATATTAAAATTTAAAATATAAACAATAAAACCAATTCAAAATATGAATAAAAACAATAAATATATAGTTGTTCCAAGTTAGTTCTGAAAGCACAATATGTGTACCATATTAATTATAGGGAGGATAGGGCAAGTTGTCACAATGTACATATACCGTACTTATTAACAATGGTTTTGAGTCAAAATTCCAATTACACAAATGTGTGTTTCTCTAGCTGTGCTTTTTATGTTTGTTTTGTGAATTCTCTCCTCCGAGCAACAATTCCACGTTCATCATCATGTTATAACTGCTGTTGGGAACAAGTGAACACATACAATCAGACATTCAGAAGGTGACTGGATAATAAAGCTGGATTTGAACTGAAAGGTTGAAGCTTGTGTTCTCAGGACAAAAGCATTGTTCATAAATGTCAAGTCGAGGCAAGCTGTCATGTGTGTTTAAAAGGTATGCAAATTATTAATTACACTTTCTGGTAACCAAAACAATGGTTTAATAGTTATGCATATTGCACTTACATTTTTCAAAAAACAAAAAAAAAAATATGTTTAAAACCCTATAAAAGTATTATAATAACCCATTATATTACAAAAAGTCAAATTGTTTTCAATGACCGGTATCCTTTTAATTTTTTTCAATAGTTTTTTGTAGTCAAGACTTTAAGTTAGATACATTTGAGAATATTCTCTGGACTAAAGAGTGTGACAACCAAACGCACTCTCGCCTTGTAAAACTCAAACTCAATGTGCGCTGTAGGATATAAAGTTAAAACAACCAGTTCTAGATATTATTACAGCATTTTAGTCAGATTTAGTTAGTGGTGATTAGACAAATCCTTGAAACGAATATGCTTGGCAAAAAGTTTCAGGGATTTTACCCCCTAAAAAAATGTGCTTAACCAAACTTGTCGTCTTATAACCTCTTCTCGACTCAATTTTTGACAGACTGAAAAAGCAAAGACATCTGAGCACCAAATTAGATTGAAATACAAAATAACCTAGATGTTGAATTATTAAAGCAACACAAGTTGTGTCTCATTTTCCGCCTGTGGCCACATACGTTATCATCATATTTCATAATTGCAAATATAAAAAGTATTTTTGATGGTTTAAAAGTTGTCTTGCTTTAGGTCAAGGTTATTACTACACACCTACAGTCTTTTGTGTATTCACATTTTTACAAGTAAGCATAAATGTTGATTGCATGCGATATAATATTGGCAGCATTATTCTTTTTAATTAGCCGGGGCTGTTAAGGACCCGGACGAGCACTACAGGACAATAATGAATTCAGCCCCTGTTAATCAGAATCCAGGAGGAACATCACAGTTCGCTCAAGTGTCTGCCAGCTTAGCAAAATTTAATTAGAAAAGCCATAAATCTTACGCTGGCTGATGCATGTTGGGAAGTGGCGAAAAAAACAAAACGCTCCTGTCAGAAAGCCTCCACTGGTTTTCCAGTTAAGCAAACACTTCTTGGTATTTGCTTCGTTTTTTTTTTTTGTCAGCATGTCTAGTAAGTGCATGATTTTCAAGTTAAAATGTCAGTGTTTAATTTTTGAAGCGGTGTTCGTGGCATGTTGATGACACAGAGCATGGCGTGTGGATGACAGATGATCAAACGCAGTCGGCGCCGCTCCATTCAACATCAGTCGACTCGAAAAGCAGTTCTGAGGTGGAGAGACAGGAACAGGGGACATTTTCCTAATTATTAACATTGAAAGATCCCCTATTATGCTGTCTTATACTGTAGGTTCCTAATAAAGTGTCCTACAATAGGTGTACATGCATCCAAGGTCAAAACACACTTTGATTTTCTCATAATATATATAGCTTTTTTCAGTGTCTGAAACAGTTTGATAAATGATCTGGGGTGTGTTTCCCATACAGCGACATAACTCAATGTTTATTTAATATAGTACGATGCATCGATGAAGAAATCAACTAGCTAGTCACGACTGTTTCTCGAAACCATATTGTCGCAAAGTGGTCGTTCAACCATGTTAGTTAATGATGTCATGCATGTGGTGGAGTAATAACTACTTTTAATGAAACTGTTTGAGATCAAATTAACGCTAGATGTTTTGCTATAAATTACGAACATGTCATCTGAGAAATATTTCTCATTTTCTCAGTTATTTTGCTTTATTTCCAGATTCAATCATAGTCTCGTTCTTACGCACTAGAGCTCGTTCACACATGCGCACTCTTCAAAAACTGTGCTTTAAAACTCTTGACAAACTAAAAGACGTAAATTACATTTGTTTGTATTCTAAATAAAAGACACAGAATGCACTGAATGTCAGCTTGCTTATTTAACTCAAGATCAGGATTTATTAAGTCCACATGTCATGCAAACAAGAAACTCTGATACCAGACGATGAATAAGGGTCTTATCTAGCGAAACCATTGGTCATTTCAAAAATAAATAAAAAAGTTTAAGTTTTATAAGCACAAATGCTCGCCTTGCTCTGTTCTGTGATGTTTGTTCATGTGACGTCACGTAATACACAATTACTTTGAAAAGGTCACGGACGAACGTCACGAACGCGCATCACAGAACAGAGCAAGGTATGAAAGTATAAAACTGAAACTTTTTAATTTATTTTTGAAATGAGCGATGGTTTGGCTAGATAAGACCCTTATTCATCGTCTGGTGTCGTTTAAAGCCCTTTGAAGCTGCACTGAAACTGTCATTTGGACCTTGAACCGTTTGGGTCCCATTGAAGTCCATTATATGGAGAAAAATCCTGGAATGTTTTCATCACAAACCTTCATTTCTTTTCGACTGAAGAAAGAAAGACATGAACATCTTGGATGACATGGGGGTGAGTAAATTATCAGCAAAAGTTTTTTTAAAAGTGAACTAATCCTTTAATGAATAATAAACTGGGTTAAGAGAATTAATTTTAACATACAACTCTTCCATAACCTTTCAAGTGCAAAACAGCACATTTTATATGCGGCGTTGTGAGGCGCTTTTGATCAAAAACTGAGGTCAAAGTCTCTGCATCTCCTTGCCATAATATGTATAACTTAAATACAATGGATGTACAAATGTGTATTCATTTATTTAAAGTGTTTGTATTTTTACTTGACTGTTTTTGAGAAAATGTCTGGAGTGGCGAGTTATGCGGAATGAGATTATATATAGTACAGCACATCTGAATGTCACATTTTATGTGTCTTTATTTTTTTCATGTCTGATTGAATATCTTTGTTGGTTAACTTCTAACCTGATGAAAAAATGTCCCAGATTCCCTTGATGTGACACTTGATTCTGCAGTCAGTCTTCAGAAGAGTGTTATTCGGGTCCATTTTCTGCAGTTATCTTAACTCGGTCAGTCAGGCAAACATGTGACAGCCTTGTAATGCTTAAAATGTCATTCATTTGGGACAAAATGTGAATTAATTCATCCCTGTCATGGTCTAAAGAGCTTAAAGCTGTAATTTTGTCTATTCACTACTTGCAAAATGTCAAAGGTACTGGCTTTCAAAAAGGTGAACTAACATTGGCATAAAGAATGGCAGAAACATTTCTCAGAAAGCCATAGAAATAATTAAATACACTTCATAGGTCCATTTTAGACATTCTAGCAACTATAAGCAACTTCGCAACTACATGTTAGCTAGCAGTTATTCTATAACATTTGATGGCAATAATGTTTCACTGGTAAAAGTCATTAGAAGATGAACAAGTTGATGTTTTCTATAGTAGACGGCTTGTAATCTTTACTTTGAATCGCTCACATCCCTGTTAGCAGTGAGCGACGGTCTAATTATCATGCTTACAACTCAATTTAAAAAGTTCAGCATCATTTTGCAATTCATAATAATGTTAACAGCCAGTTGGCAAGTCATTTTACTTACCAAAGCCAATTTTAATATCCTATAATTTTCTTCTCCAAATGTGTTATCATGCAGCCTTATGCTAAACTGCTTCAAATTATTTATTTTCCACATCAATCTACAACATCATGAAAAATAAAAAACATTTAATTTGTAATAGCTTTGCAGATTTATTAAAAATAAAACCTGAAATAACTGCATAAGTATTCACACCCTTTTCTTGGACACTGGATATTTAATTTCTCTGGATCGTCTTTGAAATGTTTCTACACTGGTTGGAGTTACCTGTGGCAAATTCAATTGAATAGACATGATTTGGAAGGGCACACGCCTGTCAATATAAGGTCTAACAGCTGGTAAAAGTCATTAGTAGATAATTGAGTCTTGCCAGATGTTTTTAGACGGGTTGTACGTCTTTACGTTGAATCACTCACATCCCTGTTAACAGCGAGGGTCTGATTATCACGCATAATTTTGCAGTTCATAATAGCGCTAACAGCCAGTTGGCGAGTAACTTTACTTACCAAAGCCAATTTTTACTCACATTTGGCGTGTTATTTTTGGACCCTGGCTGTAAATTATATCCTCTGTTTGTGCAAGTGATTGAAATGAAAAATTAACTCATGAAGAGATCTGCAACTCAACTAATCTGGGGGAAAATAAAAAGGCACAACAGCAAATAACAGTATGAAAATATATTACATTTAATTTGACAATCATGTTTACTAGTTCAATTAGTACATTGTTGGTCCAGTTCTAATACACTATACATAAACTATAACTGATATGACGTGAAATCGTCCCTTCAATTTGTGTGACAAAATGAGAAACTATTTTATTTTACTCACATGGTGTAGAAAGTGTCTAAATGATGTGTCTTAATTTTTAAGTAATGTTTTTTAATTGGGGAAATCATATGTCACATTTACATGCTTTGGTGATTAAGAATGATTAAAACTTTTATTCTCTAATCATTTCAGTGCAGAAACCTGTTGTCAGCTTTGTTAATACCATCATATTAAACACGCTTCCTTCAGTTTGAGTGTTGTTTGTTACGTGTCCCTATAATTTCAAACCATAATAAGATTATTACAAACCCACAGCCTCTGTTATTAATATGCTCAATACACTCCATTAGCCTTGCTTTTTCTGAAGTTTTAGTCCACTTTGATACCCATTAATATTCTATTTTTCTTCTTAAGGGCACAAAATGTGCGTCATCTTAAATGGAGAAACTCAATTGGAACCATCACATTTATTGATGGCTAGAAATTACTTACAGAAATGCATTTGATCTTTTGTCTGGCTGATGAGCACGTCGAACAAATGATAGTGAGTAACAGCAGTGAGGGCTTTCAACAAAGACAGACATGAGAGCGTTTGCTTTTGTCTACGCCACACAGCGACATGCAGAGGGAAAATGAAGATATAGCCTGAAAAAGAAGGTAGGTTTTATTCAGCAGTACAAAGTCATCTAGAAAAAGAAAGTTCATCAAAACAAACGTTGAATGTTGGCTGGAGAAATCCATGCATGCAACTTGAAGATTAGTTTGAGGGTACGTTTACACAACAACAACGCACAAAAAACAGAAACGTTTTTTCCTTTGTTTTTTTCACGTTGTCAAGCGATCCCTGTTCACAAAGATCTGTGAAAACAACTAAAAATGCTGTGTTATTTATGCTAGGCCAGTAGTTGCCGATGCCACTTTGTAAAGAAACACTACACACCTATAAACTGAAGAACTATAGACTGAACTATAGACTGTTGTTTACTTGGAGAAAATAATCAAGCGTAACGTCAGTTCTGGCAGGTCACGTTAGTCAAGCTCGAGAGTCAGCTGATCCACGTCTACCTATAGGAATTCAACGCCTATCACTGTATACATATAAGCTCCTTCAGTATTATCAGCAGCTATCGCGTCTCTCAGGAGTGAATTACCCTCCTCCCTCCCCAGCTCCACCTGTCTCCAGTCAGGATTTGGTATTCTGATTCCCCTTGAATTATAATAAATTCTCGAATTATGTTGTACTTAAAAACCTTGAATTTATGATTTTTGCATGCATTCATGCTGGTTCTGTTCTGTTTACCCTACACTCTAAAAAATGTGGGGTTGTTTCAACCCATATTTGGGTCAAATATGGACAAACCCAGCCATTGGGGCGTTCGTCCATATTTGACCCAGATGTGGGTTAAAACAACCCCACATTTTTTAGAGTGTAAAGGGGGGTTTTGCGGCTCTTATCCATGTTAGGTTGCATGGATGCGCAGGGAGTTCTCGCCCAGAACGGAACTATACCGCCGATCCTAACTGTATGCTAATTGTCAGTCGTATTAGACGATAGTGGTCCTGACAGAAACAGGTTCGTTTTCAAAAACTTGCACTTTGAATCTGTTTTCAAACTAAAAATGTCAAACTTTTTATGCGTTTTGGCCGTTTATTTACACGACAACAGCGTTTTGGTTTCCTGAAATTGCAAACTTTTGAAAACAGTCTTCTGATATAGAAACTTCTGATATACAGGGATTTTCACACACAACCATCTCTAGGGTTTACAGGGAATGGTCCGAAAAGGAGAAATTATCCAGTGAGTGTCAGATCTGTGAGTGTCAGCTGATAGAAAGGCAACAGTAACTCAAATAAACACTCGATACAACCGAGATCTACACCCGTTTTGATTTCTGCTGTGATATTTAGATGGTAGGGTCAGAAATTGGTGTAAACAATGTGAAAGCATGGATCAGTCCTGCCATGGATCAGTGGTTCAGGTTATTGGTGGTGTAAAGGTGTAACGGATATTTTCTTGGCACACTTTGGGCTCATTAGCACCAATTGAGCATCTTTAAAGGCCACAGCCGACCTGAGTATTATTGCTGACCACGTCCATCTTCTGACGGCTACCTATAACACACCACATCACAAATCATCTCAAACTGGACTCTTGAACATGACAATGAGTTCACTAAACTCAAATGGCCTCCAGTCACCAGATCTCAGTAGTTTTGGGGTGTGCTGGAACAGGCGATTCACATCACAGATGAGGAGATCTAAAGCAAATGTGTGATGAAATCATGACAATATGGACGAATCACTGAGGAGTGCAATTTAGCCGTTCTGCTGCTGCAACAACTGTAATCGTTTGGTGATCGTTGTTTAGATACATTAAACCACGTAAAGCTTTTTCACGTTAGGAAACTTGTTTTGCCCATGCAAACCGTGGGGAGTGAAAATGTGAAGCAGAAACGCTTAATGTCAGATAACATCCATAATAATTGGACTTTGGGTTCGATTTTTTGACCGTTTTCAGAGGTTATGAGGAGCAATATGAGAGAGAAATTTGGTAATCATTGTTTAGGTACATTAAACCATGTCATGTCATATTGTCAACATGGTAGGCCTACTTATGAAGCAGAATAGTGGGTCTAATAATGTCTAATACTTTTTGAAAAGCTTTCTTCTTCATAAAACGAGTTGGACATCATCATCATCAAAGACATCGTCTTTCAAAACATGACCTGCGCGAAAGAGAAAATGAATGCCTCATTGTACCCAGCACTTCTGAAAATGCAGTTCAGAATGCGTCTCTGTCCCCAGCACATTTCAAACCACACTGACGCCCATTGAATGTACACACTACAAATAAACAGATACTCAGAGGATTTACGTGTACATAATAGCTGATGTTGTTTTGATGTTTAGATTAAGGCATTTCTGAAGGCAAAATACGGTGCAAACCAATAATATCCAGGTGTACTTAATAAAGTGTCCGGTGAGTGTATATCTGTGTGTATTTCTGTCTATCATAAACTCTTACTGAAATAATACATCACATTGTATTCCAGTAAGAGTTTCAGTACATTATGATTCAGCAAAAAAAAAAAAAAAAATCCAGTCTAATCCAAACAGAATAGAACTGGGTATTGAGCCATTCCCCTCCTTTACTCAAATATCAGACAAAAGGATCAAAACTGCACTCCATTATCAATACAGAAAAAATACAAAAACACATTTCTTATTTTGTTGTTGTTGCAGAAACCTTGGTTGTTTTGACGTGTGAGTGTGTGTCTTTGTATGATCCTTTACAGACTGTATTAGTGCTAACTTTTTTCCTTGGGCAAACTGCTCCGAAAGCATGACATGCATTCAGCATGAGTTCAGAAAAAAAGTGAGTTGGAGAAACAGTGCATTGTTACAGTTCTCTTTTTAAGCTATTTTGTGTCCAACTTTTAATATCCCCATATTTGTCTTCAACAAAGTAGTTCAGAAATCTATACTACTTGCATCTAAATTGTGATTTTTTATATATATATATATTTGAGCCCATTCTTCACGGAAAGCAAGTCAAATATATTAATTTCTTGATCATGTTTAATGGTGATTGTTCATTTATAATTGATTAAAATGATGGTGTTACCGATCGCCATGTGTTACAACCATCCTTATCACAATGTGTTGCCATTAAAAAATCGAAATGACAGCGGGATAAAGCTTAATTTCTCCATGAACTCTTAGCACGGTGAACATCTGCTCAATGGAATTAAAATGCAATGCAATAGTGCCAAATATTGCTCCATTCATGATGTTGTGTCACTATACGATCTTCTGTTCTTGGCAGACGTGTGCGATTGTGTTGTGACGAAGTGTAGCCAAGAACGCTGTCTTTCCAATTAACTTTGCTATTGTGTTATAGACCTGCATGATGAATATTCACTGATTTACTCAGCAGCCGGGAGACATTTCAAGGAAAAAGCATTTACGACTCAAAGGTCAACCTGCGTGTATTGGTTTTATGCTCTCTGAATATCACAGCGCACATGAGCAGTGCTTCGCTAGCAATATTCACTGCTTTCTGAGACATCACAGTCTATAGTGAGCATTTCTCCTTAAAATGTGGACATGACATTCAGAGGCTTCTCCTAAAACTACCTCAGGAGAAATAAATATAGACACAAATTAATCTACAGTTTGAGGATAGACCAATATGGATGCCAAGATAACAGAAAATTGCATGGAGTTAACAGCACAACTAATGCAATACATCACAGGCGATTGCATTTTTAACTAATAAAGAATCACCATACATCCCTAGATGCAAGTTTTCTGGAATGTTATGTTTAAATATGCAAATTAGACATTATATAATAAAAAATGCACCAATTTCCAGAACAGATACTTGAACAAAAACCCATTTCTTGTTTAATTTTTGCTGAAATTTTAGATATCTCTTTTATCACTCCATAAATCATAAAATACTGTCAACACTCATAAAACAAAAGCATGTTTTTTCACAATTAAAATCAGTCTGATCTTTATATGAACAAACCCCTGTGTAAAACCCCTTTTTTTTAAGTTTTGCCTGAAGCGCCTTGCCTTAAAAAGGATTTACATGTCTGATATAATGCCAGTAAGAAAGTTATGCAATGGGAAAACATTTTGTAGTCAAATGAGAGAAACAGACCTCTTTAGTCAAACCTGAGCTCAGTCTGTGAACAAACCAAAGACTGACCGCACTTCAAACAACATCACTGTGGAGTTTAGTGTAGAGATATCGCCGAGCAGGAGGTTTCTTTTCATCAGCAGGGATCGTGTTAAAGCACAAAGAACAATGGATGATGCAAAATACAGAGACATACTGCAAGAGATGTTTTTTTTTTTTTTGTCTTAACATAAAACATTAATATGAGACTTATCATTACATTAGGGATCCTACACTAAAGTTTTAGAGTTAACATGATGTAAAAACCTAAAGGGACACATTTTCTTGTAACTTTTGACATATGAGGTCACTTTACTATAAAATATACTGAAATATTCAGACCTTCTGACCAAATTTTTGTATAAATCAAGCTGCCAAAATGACATGATAACGCTCACTCTTAGCGCGCTAAGAAGACAAGATATATCTTACCAAAGTTGTTTAAGTTCCTAAGTGTGTTCCCCAAAGTGTCCCTTAGGAAGCTTCTTAACACGCTCCTCTTACGTTCGACGTTACAAAGGCGCTGTCCCAAGTGAATGTGCTGAATTAGTTGGCATCGATTGCTCAGGAATCGATTTTCCACTTCACGCGAAGGTGCATTACGGCGTTAAGAAAGACAACACGTTCTATGCAAATTAAACATTCCTCAAAAATATTCCAGTAACATTTATTTTAACATAGTTTAAGTTATCAATAAAATATAGACTATTAATTAAATTATCAAATGGTCAGTAATATGTTCACACGATATGTTGTGACGGGTAGACAAACCGGGTATCCGTCGCTAATTATCCTCCCTCCTTATCCCATGTGCCACTATTAATGGTAAGGTACTTTACAATCAGAATTGATTGGCAAGTAGCTCCATAATGGGAGGCGATTTTTTTTAATATAAAGCCACGTCAGGCAAAATGTCAAAAGGGCTTAAGTTGTGCTGAATAAAAAAATTGACATGGACTAAACGGCTCCGCGCCGGCCCCGTCTTTGATTCAATACAAGGACACGTTGGATCGCTGCCATAGTTGGTCGCTTACTGGACACCACCATGCTTACCCATTTATAGATCTTAGCCATTTAGAGCCAAATTGTTTGCCAGATTTTATTCATCAAAAGTGATTGACAATTTACACGCTTTAATGACATTACGAAATAGCCTACTAATTACCACCATATTAGTTCTGATAACAATTCAATTCAATTCAATTCAATTCAAGTTTATTTGTATAGCGCTTTTCACAATACACATTGTCTCAAAGCAGCTTTACAGAAAGTGCATTTCAGAAATGTACAAAGAAAAATACAGTTAGTTAATCATGTATAAATTTAGGCATAACATATCGCCGGTCTTTAGTCGTCTCTTCACAGGCGTCGAGTCGTCTCTCCACAGGCGTTTAGTCGTCTCATCACAGGTGTTGGGGCATCTGAAGTCTCCGTGAGAGGCTGGATACAAACTGGAGCTGACGAACGCTATTTACCTCGGGACTAGCGTCCCGAGATAACAGCAGAAAGACAGATGGGAAATAATTAGCATAGCTCATGTTCATAATATTAATGCATTCGAACTGATTCAGAAGTAGTATAAAAGGTAAGCATTAAGTGAATGCTTGGTTAAAGAGATGCGTCTTTAATCTAGTTTTAAACTGGGACAGCGAGTCTGAGTCTCGAACAATATCAGGAAGGCTATTCCAGAGTTTAGGAGCTAAATGTGAGAACGCCCTCCCTCCTTTAGTAGACTTAGATATCCTAGGAACGACCAGAAGCCTCGAATTTTGTGATCTTAAAGAGCGCGATGGATTGTAGGGCGATAGAAGGTCTGTTAAATACACAGGAGCTAAACCATTTAGAGCTTTATAAGTCAATAGTAATACTTTGTAATTGATACGGAACTTAATAGGTAACCAGTGTAGAGATGATAAAATTGGTGTTATATGATCATATTTTCTTGATCTAGTAAGAACTCTAGCGGCTGCATTTTGGACTAACTGAAGCTTGTTTATTGAGGATGCAGGACAACCAGCTAATAAAGCATTACAGTAATCTAGTCTCGAGGTCATGAATGCATGAACTAACTTTTCTGCATCTGAAACAGATAGCATGTTACGTAGCTTAGCAATGTTTCTAAGGTGGAAAAAGGCTGTTCTTGTAACATATGAAATATGATTTTCAAAAGTCAAGTTGCGGTCTAGCATAACACCAAGGTCTTTTACTGCAGTGGATAGAGTAACAGGACATCCTTCTAAATTAAAGTTGTATTGTAAGGGATTTTGTGGGTAGTTTTTTTGACCAATAAGTAATACCTCCGTTTTATCTGAATTTAATAGCAGGAAATTACACGTCATCCAGCATTTTATATCTTTTAGACACTCTGTCAAGTTAGATAAGTTAGTGTTTTCATCTGGTCGTGATGAGATATATAATTGAGTGTCATCAGCATAACAGTGAAAATTAATTCCATGTTTTCTTATAATATTACCAAGTGGCAGCATATATATTGAGAATAGCAGAGGGCCTAGGACAGATCCTTGCGGCACTCCATAGTCTACTGATGTTATCTTTGATTTTTCCCCATTTAAACAGACGAAATGGCAACGGTCTGATAAGTACGATCTAATCCAGCTTAATGCCTGTCCCTGAACACCAGTGTAGTTTTGTAGTCCATCTAAGAGTATTTTATGATCTATAGTGTCGAACGCAGCACTAAGATCAAGTAGAACTAGTATTGAGATACAGCCTTGGTCAGAGGCTAAGAGTAAATCATTTGTAATTTTAACTAGCGCAGTTTCTGTGCTATGATGCGGTCTGAATCCCGACTGAAATTTTTCATAGATATCATTTTCTCGCAAGAAAGAGCACAATTGAGCGGACACAATTTTTTCTAGTATTTTAGACATAAATGGAAGATTTGAGATGGGTCTGTAATTTGCTAGGTTATTTGGATCTAATTGCGGTTTCTTAATGAGAGGTTTTATTACTGCCAGCTTGAATATTTTTGGAACGTGACCTAAAAATCAAGACGAGTTAATAATATTGAGAAGAGGCTCTTCCACTACAGGTAACACTTCTATAAGTAGTTTAGTGGGTATTGGATCTAATAAACATGTTGTTGGTTTAGATGCAATGATAAGTTTATTTAGTTCTTCCTGTCCTATAGTTGTAAAGCGGTTTAGTTGTTCTAGGGGGCCATAATTGAGGCTGAGTCATAAGACACCATAGAGGATTGTACATTTACAATTGTGTTTCGGATGCTTTCTATTTTCTCATTGAAGTAATTCATAAAATCATTACTACTATATTGTAACGGAATATTTTGCTCTGGAGATGTCTGATTATTTGTTAGTCTAGCCACGGTGTTAAATAAAAACCTTGGATTATTTTGGTTATTTTCAATTAGTTTGCGGATATGCTCAGCCCTGGCTGATTTTAGAGCCCTTTTATAACGTGACATACTGTCTTTCCACGCGATTCTGAAGACCTCTAAATTAGTTCGTTTCCATTTACGCTCTAAGTTACGAGTTTCTCTCTTGATAGCATGCGTAGCACTGTTGTACCATGGTGTTTTAGTTTTCTCTCTAACCTTTTTTAATCTAATTGGTGCAACAATATCTAGTGTACTAGAGAAAATGTTGCTCATACTGCTAGTCATTTCCTCTAGTTCATCTGTTTGTTTGGGTTTACTGAGCAGCTGAGATAGATCAGGTAAGCTATTTGAGAATCTATCTATAGTGGTTGGAAGGATTGTTCTGCCTGGTCTATAACGTGGTGCAACATGACAAATTTCAGCAGTGCGTATTATGCATGTTACCATGTAATGATCAGTAAGATTGTCACTTTGCGGTATAATATCTATATCGGTTGGATCGGTTCCATATGATATAATTAAATCTAGTGTATGATTTAGACGATGAGTGGGACCACTGACGTTTTGCTTCACCCCAAAAGAGTTTAATAAATCTGTAAACGCAGCCCCTAACGCATCATTTGTATTATCTACGTGTATGTTAAAGTCGCCAATAATTATTGCTTTATCGACATTGACCAATAGGTCTGAGAGAAAGTCTGCAAAATCTTTTAGGAAATCAGCATATGGCCCTGGAGGTCTATATACGGTAGCCAATGCTAGAGATAATAAGGATTTCTTTCTTACATCTAAGAGCGTAACATTTAGCACAAGTACTTCAAACGAATTAAACCTATGACAAGTTTTCTGAGTAACATTAAGAATATCTCTATAGATTGTTGCAACACCGCCGCCACGACCGATCAGACGGGGCTCATGCTTATAACAGTATCCTGGTGGAGTAGACTCATTTAGACCGAAATAATCATTTGGTTTAAGCCAGGTTTCAGTAAGGCACAGAACATCGAAATTATTATCTGTGACCATTTCATTTACAATAACCGCCTTAGGTGTGAGCGATCTAATGTTTAGAAGACCTAGCTTTAGAAATTGTTTTTGTTCACTGATATTTAGATTTTCTGGTTTAATTACAATAATATTCTTGCTAGATCTTACAGTAGATTTGTTGTTTGGCTTCACTAAGCGAGGAATAGACACAGTTTCTATATAATGTTCTACATTGGTACTTATATCAATTAAGTTGGGACAGCAAAGACTATGATTTGGACTTTGACTTACTAGTCAGATGGTGTGTAGCGTCTTGGAGATGTTGTCCGACAGAACAGCCGCTCCGACTCTGCTGGGGTGCAGACCATCAGGACGGAAGAGCCTAGGTCGCTCCCAAAACAGATTCCAATTATTTACAAAGAGCAGTTTCTGTTCATTACACCATGACATTAACCATTCATTTAAAGCAAATAATCTACTGAACCTTTCTTGTCCAAGTCGGTAAGTGGGAAGCGGTCCAGACACGACGATCGTTGCTCTAGGCGCTGTGCTGCGTACCGTCTCGATCAGGCTCCTGTAGTCCTTCTTCAGAACCTCCGTCTGCCGCAGCCTGATGTCATTTGTCCCCGCGTGCAGCACGACAGCTCCGACGCGCTCGTCACCGTTCAGGATCTCGGGAACCTGCGCAGCGACATCAAGAACACGAGCACCAGGAAAGCAGTGAGTGCGCACCTTACCTTTACCCGAGGTAGCACGGACATGGCGGACCATGGAAGTGCCGATGATCACGGCGTCGTCGCGTTCCGACTCGCGAAGAGGGGAGAAGCGGTTCCGGGTGGAGATCTCGAAGACCGGGAGGGGCGGAGAGGTTCTTGCTCTGGTCCTGGCTCGTGTCGTGACCCAGGGTGCAGGAGTGATTGAAGGCAGAGATGATCGCGTCCTCCTGGGCAGAGAAACGCACGGAGTAGACGAAGTCGGAGTCAAAGTCAAAAAGTTACTAACCACTGACTTGTGAGCATCGGCGCGTGATGTTTCAAGCGCTGATCGCCGATCTCGCAGCTCGGCGTGCTTCTCCAGCAGAACACGAATCTGCTTCTCCACCGACTCCAGCTCCAGTCGTACCGAAATCAGCTCGAATGTGTCCTCACCTGCACTCAGAGGTAACGTTAGACACACATCCGATATGTTCGCCATTATAACAGATGAACAGTAAATTAGTAGTAACAGTAAACAGTAAAGCAATCCGATTGTTTTTTTATAAGGAATAGTATCGAGGATAAGTTCACATGATATAAAAATAGAAAGTGCCTGTTTACAATTGAGTGGTAAAGAAGAAAATCAAGGATTAATGAATCAATTCGACGGAGCTCCAAACACAAACACAGACCGCACGCGCATGTGCTTAACAAATAAAGTCAACTTCATAAATAGGCCTGTATCCATTGCGAACATATTTTATTATTAGTCTTAAAATGTCCATAACATAAAATAATTGTTGAGCCACAACATTGTCAACATAGCCTACCATAGTTTGACTTGTACTGTTCTGCGTTGATTTCTAAAGACTGCTACACAGTGGCGGCGACTAGCGTCTTGAGCTCAAACAACGCTAAGAGAGAGCTTACGAATGGTCTAGACCAGTGGTTCTCAATCAATTGTTTTCATGCTTTGTCTTGTCACTAGCCAAGGTTCCATCCACTTGTCAATCGAATTATCTGAAGTTCGGTAAAAAAAACTCATGCGAATAAAGCTGGTGAAAGTGTTTTTCTATCCAACGGCTTTAAAGCGAATAAAAACCTGTGTGTAATGACGTCACATGCTGTTTTGCGATCGAATTGATATAGCGAAATTGATTTGAGACATTTTAAGGTGTTTCCATTCATTTTCGCACTAAATTGCACAACATAAGCACACAATTGCAAACAAAGTTTTGCTAGACAAAATGGATCGCGCCATAATAACATTTCCATCAGCGTTTATCGCATAAGCCGTATATCCATCAAGACCGAATCCCATGAGACCGAACGCATTTCTTTTGAGTCGATATTCATGAAATTCAGTCGAATTTTACTGTTTCCATAAGGCATTTTTCATTCGATATCACTTAATTCGGATACAAACGTGTGGATGGAAACATAGCGATTGTCTTGCCCGAGTTCTCATTCATTCAGTTGTTTTCATGTTTTCTGATTAGTTCACACCTGTTCCCCGTTCCATTGATTATTCCCGGTGTATTTAAGCCCTCAGTTTCCCTCTGTTCATGGTTCTGCATTGTTGATGTTTTTTTTTGTGTGTGGTTTTCTAGTTCTTAGTGTTCATTAAAATTATCTTTTGACGTTTATTCTGCGTCACACTTACTCTTTGTGAATTAAATGCACAGAACACGTGACAACTTTCTCCACATATTTGCATCTGTCCGCCTCAATTCCTTTTATTCACACTCTCCTGGACCAAGCATCAGGGATGTGTGTGAATAAAAGCACAGAAACGGGAAGGCTTTGCCAGTTTAGATGAACAGTATCATGCAATCCCAGAATAGGATTGGAATAGGAACAACTTTCTGGAAATTCACTTTCAGGCCATTCCAGGTGTGTATGACTATCTTTCTTCTGCATAAATCAAATGAAGATTTTTAAAAATATACATGCACATGAATGGTGATTAAAACTTTAAAGATCCACAAGCACTCAAAAAACTCATCATTCTGCCTCCATTATAGATTATCAGAACACTACGCATCAGTACATTATCAGTGCATTGTTCTTGACCTTTGCTACATGCTTTTTGCACACTTCAATATAACATAATGACAGCTTATGGTATTTTGCCAGTGCAGCCAATAAAAAAAAAAAAAAATAAACAGCAAAAACAAAAATACTCAGTGTGTGATTGGATTGCACGTTTCATCTTGATGTATTGGATATCGATTAGAAACATGCAATTGCACTGATGAAATTCAGGTCAAAGAGTCACAGCAGAATAATGCATTCAATTTGTGTCTGTGGTCCCTCCAGTGTTATTTACTACATTCATGTTTCCAAAGTGCTGAAGCTTCTGCTCTAAATCACTGCAATACTGCATCAGTCATGTCACATATGATGTAAAGTGAAGTCATGTTAGTAATTCCAATATACTTTACACTGCAGTTTGAAGACTGTTGAGAATATAACACGTAGGCCTATATGAACTCATTAGATTTATAAACCAGAAGGTCATGCTTCATCAACTGGAGTACAGTTATATCATGGCATCACATTCACACACACTGACACACTGTACATACAGTATGCTACTGAATTAAAGTGTGTTAGGTAAACTCAGTCAGCAGAAGTGAACGAATGTACAACACCCTTAAATGAGATACATATGCATTAAGAAGATGATGTTGGGGTAAAGATTGTTTACATACAGTATACTGTAAATCAACATGATTTCACTATATGCACAATTTTCACTGTAATATATTGACAGCTAAAACTTTAGACATATACTAACATATACATACAGTACATACTGTACATAGAAGTTGATTTTATTGTATTTAATATACAAGATCAATTAAACTTGTTTAATGCTATATATATTCATCACATCTGTGTCATTTTTAAAGACTTACTGTACTGACATGTACTGACACACGCACACACACACACACACACACACACACACACACACACACACACACACACACACACACACACACACACACACACACACACACACACACAGGTACGTTATAATTGAGCTTTGATGATAATCCTACTCAACCATACAAAAATAAACAGCAAATAAATGACTATTGTATGTTTTCATTATCTCGATATTGTACATTTATGTGTCTATCTAAATCTAAAACATTTGTGTGTGTTTACTGTATTTTATGTAGGAGTGCATCAGGGCTCTGGTTTGGGACCATAAACGTTTTCAAGAGCATAATTTTAGATTATCCATAACCATCTTAAGTGAGGGGAAAGCTAACATTACTGTAGATTGTACACTCAAAGAGAACGACAGCACAAATTGACAGCTTACAACATGATTGTTGTGTCTATTCAGACCCATTTTGCCATTTTTTTTGTAGCGAGAAGGCAATTGTTTTCTTGGGAAATTGTTTAAATATGTCTGACACCACAAGCACAGCTTTGCTTCTGCCTTATTTTGGAAAAAGCATTGAAAGAGTGTGTCAGATCATTTCACCTGAACCTACTCTGATAAGCTTCTCTGTCACTGAGAACACAGACAGCGGCGTCTCCATCAGACCATTCACAGACAGCTCCTGTCATCATGTGCAACAATCTCTTTTCACATAATTTCCCATATCTGACTGACAGCCCTGCCATTTTGTCTTCGTAATTATGCCGAGGTACTGATCCAATGACTTAATGTCAGCACTGTCACTTAGCGTGCTGCTCTGCTGGTTGAACCTATTGATTGCTAAACAGACGTCTGCATTGTTTGGGTAGTCTAAATTATTTAAAGGGGCCATATTCTACAATCTTGTAGCTTTTAATTATTGTTTCCCCCTGAAGACCATTTAAAATATTCATCACATTTTTCTTTCATCAAAAAACTTTCTACAATTTCATTAAAGAACCTGTAAAATCAAAGTTGTTTTGTTATTCTATGATGCCTTCAATCACACCTAAGCTTTTAAGTCCAAGTTAGACAGATATTTATTACAAGTTGGAAATATATATATATATATATATATATATATATATATATATATATATATATATATATATATATATATATATATATATATATATATATATATATATATATATATATATATATATATATATATATATAAAGATGGCCTGTTGTGAATAATAAGTCAATGCTCCCAATTGAATACACACGTGTTACATTTACAAAACTTTATGATTTATTTATAAGTGTAATAAAACTAATGGAGTTTCACCATTGCATTTAATCATTTAGCAGATGCTTTTTTTCAAAGCAACTTACAAAAAAGGAGAGCAATAGAAGCAGTCAAATCAACAATAGAGCAATACAATGCAAATATTATGACTAGTCTCAGCTAGACCAGCGCAGCACATAGCATTGTATATAATAGATGCTAGTATTAGCGAGTAAAATCTTGGCGAAAGAGATAGCTAAAGACTCGGGTGAGTTTTCCAGGTCATTCCCCCAGCTTGGACCAAGTTTCTGGAGGGCATGTAGGTCTGAAGTAATGAGTTAAGAGTATGCATTAAGTATGTAAGTATGAGTATGTATTAAGAGGAGCAGAGCCACTGGTTGTTATAGGCAAACATCAGTTCTTGAACTTGATGCGAGCGGCTATTGGCAACCAGTGCAAGTTTATGAGGAAAGATGTGACTTGCGTCTCTTCGGCTCGATAAAGACACTCTTGCTGATCTGTATCAGTTGCAGAGGTTTGACAGTGATGCTAGAAAGAGAGAGCATTACAAAAGTCCAGTCTGGGTAGAACACGAGTTGAGTAGCATGCTCTGATAGGAAGTGCCTGATCCTCTTAGGTCCTGTTTACACGAGAACGATTCCGGGTGAAAACGTAAAAACATTTTATCGGATGTGCCTTTAATTTACATGGGGACAGCGTTTTGGGGGCTTAAAAACGCAAAAAAGTTAAACCACTCTCCAGAGTGGAAATCATAAAAACGTTTAAAAATAACAACCAACATGTCGGATTATTTCCATATGTCGGACCTTCAAGTTTCCCAAGCAGCTCTGATAAACGTGCAAGAGTCTTTTCAGCAGTTGTACAAAATATTCTCAGATATTGGTGGTGTTGTGTGGCAGTGCTTCACATCGCCACCTAGCCGCCTGGAGTGCATACTACATCGAATTGCACACACTTTTGCATCACCATATGCACGTGAATTCCCCCCCATAACGCTCGTCTAAACGCAGAATAAAAAGTTATAACGCTACGCCACTTTTGCGTTTTCTCTTCAGATTGTTTCCGTGTAAACATAGCCTTAATGTTGTATAAGGCAAATCTGCAAGACCAAGCAGTTCTAGCAATGCGCTCTATGAAGTTACACTGATCATCAACCACATCACTCTAATACATTCTAATATATTCATTACAACAATACATGTTCTAATACATCGCATAAAAATACTTTTTTTACTTAGTATTTTTGTCTTGTTTCCAGTCCAAATATAAAACATTTCTTAAATCAAGATGCATTTACTAAAGTAGTAAAAAGATGTAAGATATTATGTCTTATTTTCTGGGGAAACAAATCAAAATTAAGTGAGTTTTTGCTTAAAACAAGCAAAATTATCTTGAGAAAAATTACCTTGTTTCTGTTTGAATTAACATTTTTTTTACCCCATTGACAGATCATTTACGGCTCACTTGTGGTGCTTTTCCACTGTATTGTACGGTACGGCTTGCTTCGGCTCGCTTTAAATGGTACCACCTCTGTTGATGTTCCAAGCGTACCGTACCGATACTAAATGTGACGTGAAAACAATGCAGATAACTGATTGGTCAGACAGAATCGTCACTACCAGCGTCATTGTATTTGCGAGACATCAAACCCGCTATATTTAAATAGGCAGTAATGGCGCTTTTCCACTGCATGGTACGGCACGGCACGCTTCCACCACTGTAGCACCTGTTTTAAAACTACTTACTTGAAGAAAAAAGAAAGAAAAAAAAATCCAAAAAAGAAATGGCTGAATCGTGGTGAGTGGACGAAATGCAGACGTTCATCTCGTTGATTGTCGAGGAGTGAATAAAATATAACGATCAGACTATAACCCCACCCACTTTGAAGTGGTAACGTTACTAACTGCAGTGGGAAAGCAAACCGAGCCGAGCCGAGTCGTACCACGCAGTGGAAAAGCGAAGCAAGCCGAACCGCACTGAGCTGAACCGTACTGAGCCGTACCGAGCCGTATGCAGTGGAAAAGCATCATTTGGTACAAAGGTGTACCTTTAGAAAAGGTACAGCCACAGTGACAGCTTTTGTACCTATTTTTCAGAGAGTGCAACTGCAAGCTTTCTGGCTGACCTTGATGGAGTGGTTGATGAATGCACAGCTGGAGGAGAAGTGGTGGTGTAGTGTTGGGTTAGCCGGGGTCACAAGCAGTTCTGTCTTTGTAAGGTTGAGTTGAAGATGCTGGTCCTTCATCCAGCAAGAAATATCAGTTTATATACTGTACACCGTTATATATATGGCTTCACTTGGTCATTCATATGCACATTTTGTCTGGATGACAAAACCAGTCACATGGGTATTTTTTTTTTTAATTGAGTTTTATACATCACATGCAATCTGATTAAATAAGCTTTAATAAGGATAGGACAATATTTGGCCGAGAAATGACTATTTGAAAATCTGGGGGTGCAAAAAAATCGAAACATTGAGAAAATCGCCTTTAAAGTTGTTTACACAATATTTTCATGGAACATGATCTTTACTTAATATCCTAATGATTTTTTTGCATAAAAGAAAAAATTGATAATTTTGACCCATACAATGTATTGTTGGCTATTCTCTGTGATACTTAAGACTGGTTTTGTGATCTAGGGTCACATTTGTGACATTGTTCTCAGATGACAATAAAGTCTATATAAAGTCATACAAAGTGTGTGTGTGTGTGTGCGCAGAACAAGCTTTCAAGATTTCAAACCAAAATTCAAAGTTTGTCTTTATGACTTTGCAGTGTTCTTTTAGTGACTCCTCCCTTATGTATCAATAGTTGGTTTGTATCCTCGCTGTCTGCTGAGTGAACTGTCAAAAGACAAGTCGGTAAGAAAGCTTTCTCCAAGATTATAAATTGTAAATGTAATGTAAGATTTTCATTATGATGTGGACCGTGAAGCCCAGAGTTGAATCCCCATCTCTCTGATATACACACACTGACAGCATTCCCCCTGTTCATGAAGTAAATGTTTATATTGAGCGTTCGGTCTGCGAGAACATGTCTTCGACGTGCAGCGATGTGCGAGTCAGCTGAAATGTAGTCTAATCTGCAGTCTGCAAGAGAAAGAGGCGCTGATGGGGGCCTGAACGTCTGTCACGGGACAGCTGAGATCCCCAATCTCTCCCCAGGCTTCAGGCCTGCCAATCAATCAGCCTCCGAATGGCCTAAGCATTAATTATGGGCTGTTTGCAGAGGTGACAGGAGGTCAGACAAGTCAAACGCCAGCGGTGCGAGAGGCTCAAGGCTCCTGACAGCCACAGCCAATCGCAGTTAATCCTCCACGGATGCGTTCGGCTTGGTGTGAGGACAACATGCAGCAGCGCACGCCATCAACTCTGTCCTGAGTGCTTTTGTAACCTTTCACGACTTACTTTTGGTGGAGAGATACAACATGACATTAGAAGAATGTGTTGTATTATGACAAAACATGGTTACACTTTATTTTAAGGTGTCATTGAAAAAACTTTTGCTGATAATTTACTCACTCCCTTGCCATCCAAGATGTCCATGTCTTTCTTTCTTCAGTCGAAAAGAAATTAAGGTTTTTGATGAAAACTCAATTCATCATTCATCAGCAACAGTTTTTTAAAAAGTGAACTAATCCTTTAAGTCCTGAGTACTATTAATTAACTTACTATAGGGTTAGGATATGATTCGGATTTGGTTGAGGGTTAGTTGCATGTAATTATGCATAATTTACTGTTATTACTATGGTAAATATAGGGTTGGGTAACATATATAACAAGGATACTGTAAAATAAAGTGTTACCCAAAAGATTTGTGAAAGTTGAAATATTTGTTGGAGGTAATACAGACATTCCCTCGTTAAATAAAAGCATGCTTAATTGTATTGTGTGTGCTTGTTGTGTACTTCAAATCGTAAAAGAATATTTAAAAAAAAATACTGTATTTGCAGATAATATAAGATTAAAGTTAATGAAATAAAAGGCCATAAGTGTATTTAAAAAGAGTACACTTTCAGATGTTTCTTAACACATCCAATACTCTATTATAAATACATACTTTATATTTAAATACATACAAAGTCAATAAAAATAACATTAAAGTATATTTTAGTTTACTGCTATATTTCAAAGACAGTAGTAGACATTGTGCAATTATTTATAAAGATGTACTTAAAGTGAGTCAAAAATGCTAACTAATTACATTTAATATTAATGTATTAAATTGTAAATAACATGCTATTATTTGTCCGAAAAAAAAAACATTACATTCAGTTTGCAAAGTATTTCTGTAATAAGTGCTCTTTTTAAAGTATGCTAAAGGGTACTTCTTTTTCACAATGGATGTCATCATAATAATGACTAATTATACGTTTATTCAGCGTGTGATTGGCTGCTGAACGCGTGGCATTGACCTCTGCTGGCGGTTACAATGCTGGGTCGTGTGTTCCTATGTTGGGTTCACGAAGTTCACATGCAGTTTCATTACTGAGACAAAAACTAATTAAAAACAAACTAAAAGATGCATATCAGATTTAATTAGAAAGATAATCAATGCCTCATATCGATTTCACATCAGGCTTGTATTAAAATATATATTATGGGATCTATGCAGTTCCTGGTGAGATTAGAAAGTCAACATTAAAACATTTGCTGCACTGCAAATTAAAAAAAAAAAAATTGGCTTATCAGTTTATAAATGAGATTTATACTATTATTATGTATTTATTGTATGCAAGAATCTGAATTTTAAGAGATTAAAGTAGCAGTTGTTTAAGTGGTGTGTACTTGTTCTTGTGTTTCATAAATCATTTCTAGGACCAGTATATATATTGATCCAGATTCATATTGACTTGCCATTAGCAGTTGCTTCACAACATATGCTGTTTAAAGAAAGTAAGAACAATATAATGTTGACCTTTGAAGAAAATATTAACTTTAATTCAACATTATGTATATATTATGAATCATCTGCTATTCTGGATAATCAACTCATTATATGAATCTCACTTCTGATTGGTATATTGCATTAGCATGTGGCCTTTCTATGCCATCTTTTTTTTTTTTAAATTATGATTTTAATTAAAATAAAATTACAAATGTAACAGCCATAAGAAAATGAATGACTTGAACATAATTACATTTAATCTCTTTGCCTATTTTAATTGATTAATTTGCTTCATTTCTGAAAGCTATCAGTAAAACACAAATGTCAGACAGTTCGGACTCTACCAGTGAAGATATGATATCTGTGAATTTTTTTAATTGTACATGTCCATCAAGTTGCGTTCACCTGTTGTTTAGAGTCATCAGAATCGTTCACATTAGCCTGTAATCAAAGACTCTGTAGAGCTCTGGCAGTTTCTCATGTAATCAAGAGGACTTTCAAAGCTCATTAACACTGCAGCTTTATTGATTACATATAGATTGAGGAAACATAAGTTGGTACTTTCTACAGAATAGAGCCCTGAAACTCAAAAACTTGAAGTCAATTTTGTGTTATGGTCAACACGTGGTTAGTGCTAAACCAGAACAACCTTTTATGAATCAAACTTAACTCATAAAGTCCTTTATTTCTACGGTACTTTCTTTTTCATTTACTTACATGCGGATTGGACATGTTGCATGCTTCTGCCAAAATATGTCTTTAAAGCCCAGAGTTGGGGAAAGTTACTTTTAAAAGAAATATTTTGTTACTCTCAAAAAAGTAACTTGGGTAAGACTTTACTTGAAGGGGTGTGCATAAGACTGACATGACACCATCATAACCATGACATGACACATGTCATGAATTTGAAGGAGCTTTTATGCATGTTTATGATAACTGTCATTTGCTCAATTATGACATTTTTTATGCAAATATGACATTGTTTGAGATGTCTTTGTTATGACAACTTAACATTAAGTTAAATGTAACTGTCATGTTAAGGTTTTGATATTGGCTGTCATGAGGCCATTATAACTGTGTCATCAATATGTTTCTTGACCTCAACTATAGTGGTAAAAATTGAATTTATCATTAAAAAGTTAGGTAACACTTTATTTTGATGGTCCCTTTTGAACAATCTACTGACTATAAGTATCTATGGAACTACATGTCAACTTATTCTAACCCAAACCCTACCAGTCTACTATAATCTACTAATACTCTAATGAGAGTTAGTTGACATGAAGGTAACATGACATGACATAATGTGCTAAAGGGACCATCAAAATAAAGTGAAACGAAAAATTATAATGGCTTCATGACAGCCAATGTCAAAACCAACACCTGACAGTTTAATGTAATGTTAACCAATAAAGCTAAGTGCTTTCTTAAGTTTGATAATTAATCTGCTATGTCATGTTTATGACAGGTTGTGTTGTCTTAGTAATGTCAAGTTGTCATGACAAAGACACCGACAGGTTATGATGGATTGGTTTATGTCAAGATGTCATAACAAAGACATCTCAAACAATGTCATATTTGCATTAAAAATGGCATAATTGAGTGAATGACACTTAATGACAGTTATCATAAACATGCATAAAACTTCCTTCATATTCATGACATGTGTTATGTCATGATTATGAAGGTGTCATGTCAGTATTATGAACACCCCTTCAAGTAAAGTGTCACCCTTTATTTCTACTTTCTTTTTCATTTACTTACATGAGGATTGGAAATGTTGCATGTTTCTGCCAAAATATGTCTTTAAGGGTGCTTTCACACCTGCCTCATTTAGTTGGGTTAAATCGCACTAGAGTTCGTTTTCCCCCTTGGTGCGGTTCGTTTGGGCAGGTGAGAAAGCAGCAATCGCACTCGGGTGTGCACCAAAAGCGGACCAAACAAGTGTACCGAGACCTCCTCGAAGACGCTTTCAAACGAACTCTGGAGCGGTTTGTTTGTGGTGAGAACGTGATCCGACCTCGAACAGACCCAACTGCCAAAGATCTGCGCATTTTTGGACTAAACCAGCTGCCGTAGTCAAACAAAACTATTATTTAGATTGTCAATAGCGCTCCCTTTAAGCTATGACTGACTTACCGCGTTCTGCTCTCTCAATAAAACTCTCCTCATAAACACTGGAGTTGTCCGCACTGCACAGCGAATCTCTTATTTATATCGCGTCTAGACTTTGTTGTTTGTGCTTGTGCTGATTCTGAACATACATTGTGAGCGAATTCTCCGCATGTCTGCCGGATTTTCATCCTCTTTGTTTACTTCTGGGAGTTCTGTTGGAATTTTCCCGCACATTAATTCTGACCAATCGAAATGCAGTTGTGGAAATATGTTCAAGACACATCTGGCCAACGAGTGATGTGGATGTTGTCACGTGACTGCATTTTGGTCCGTTTCATCAACTAATCCACTGATTCGGACCAGAGCAATCAGTGTGGTGTGAAAAGGAACCAAAACGCCTGAAAATGATACAAAGTATAATTTTTTGCCCTTAGTCCGGACCAAATGTACCGAACTACAGGTGTGAAAACACCCTAAAAGCCAGAGGCGGGGAACGTTACTTTTAAAAGTAATATTTTGTTACTCTCAAAAAAGTAACTTATTGTTTTACACAGTTACGTTTTATGAAAAGTAATCCATTACATTACTTTTTGTCACATGGGCTGCAACTTGCTTGTTTGGTTTTTAATTACAATAAAAAAAGGGGTTTATTAAAGTTTATTTTGATGGTCCCCTATAGACATTATGTTGGCTGTAAGCAACTAAATGTCAACTAGCAGTCATTAGAGTACTAGACTATCTGCTTAATATCTGATAACACTTTATTTTGATGGTCCTCAACAGACAGTTTACTGAAAATAAGTAACTTTGCAACTATATATCTAACCTAAACCCAAATCTGGCAATCTACTAATACTCAAATGAGAATTAGTTGACATTTAGGTGCAATGTTACTTATAGTTAACAGACTGTCTGAAAAGGACCATTAAAGTAAACATATCACATTTCCCAGCAAAAGTGACATGAGTAAGCATCAGGCTGAAGAAAATGCAAAATCACATCTGTGTGGGCACAGCAATACAAGAAAAAAAACACAAATATGGTGTAGCCTATATTTAAAGTCTGTATGGTTGAATTGGATCATCGAACACCAGCTGCAAAAACATTGGATAATAAAGTGAGATTAAATGCATAAAGTATATTTGTATTATTTAACATATTTAATTACTGCAGGTTTGCATGATATTCTGTTTTGCATTTTACCATTTTTATTCATTTTGAGGAATGCTGAATCGGTTTTGTGAAAGTGAGATGAGTGCATGCATGCTCACTTTAGTCTAGACCTAAAATACCCATCATGTTCACACACAACGCCTCCGCTTTTACTCACGATTCCTCTCAACATGAGGACAGGAGAGCTTAATTTAAACAGTAACTCAGATAATGTGTTAAAAAAAGCAATCTGATTACGTAATGCCCATTACTTGTAATGTGTTATCCTCAACACTGCTAAAGACACCTAAACTCTTTCCCTGCCATTGGCCAGATTTTACATCATTATTATCATCACTCTAAAAAATGCTGGGTTGTTTGAACCGAACTTTGGGTCAAATATTGACAAACCCAGCTGTTGGGTTAATTTTTTACATTACATTTTTAACCCAACATTTGGGTTTGTCCATATTTGACCCAAAATTGGGTTAAAACAACCCAGATTTTTTTAGAGTAAGTATTTTGAATAAGTAATAACTTCACGGCCGCTAAAAAGGTATCTTATAAAGTATGAATATATGTAGTATGAATGTAATCTGGACGTACTACATTTGCCATGTTTTCATTATCATGTGATCTTCCAGTGTCAGTTGTCTCGCGTCACTATCATTCATAAATCCTCATGGGAGAGTAAAGTGTCCATCGAATGCACACTTTTACGAATGCAAGATTTGGGGACTTTTACCAAATCTTTTATGAGTACTGTGAATTTGGACATACTTATTTTGCTATATAGTGTGTGAATTCGGATACAGCGAATGCTTCCTTGCCATTGACGAGTTGTCTCTGCAATCCGTGTTTTCACTGTTATACTGTAGGTGGCGCTGTTACGTGTCTTCTGAAACTGTATTGCATCTGCAGATCCAAAAACAAGCAAAAAGAAGATCTGTGTTAAACAGAAGGAGCGGATAGAAGTTGTTTATGCACAAGTAATCTAACATTATCAAACCTTCAACAAATCAAAACTGCCAAACGTTACCGACTGAAATGTCGATGTACTTGATCTACTCCATCTATGTTTTTAATCAGCGCCCTGAATCCGAAATCTGTGACTTTTTACATATTCGTACATCAAAATATTCTGCCCATTTTTTGGGGGGAATTTGATCAACAATGCTGGAGCTGACTAGCAACGTTTACAAAATGCTGGCAGGGAAAGAGTTAATGCCTAAAATGTTTAAAGATATTTTAATGCATGTTGCAGAAGAGTTTGATTATATTCTTGTTTTGAATATTAAACAAACATTAAGATGTTTTTTTTTTTTTCTTAGTGATTTATTAAATCATGCATGCAGGGGTTAATGTGACTGTGAGTCTATATAGGAGAGTCATTCATTAGCTGGGTTAATCTGCTGTGAAAGTAAGCAGTTTCAGTATCTGAGAGACTCTGGCCGTGTCAGCAACACCTCAGCTGTGACCCAGTGTCCTTCACACTGCTGTGTGGACAGAAGAGGCAGAAACTCTGAGGACTTTAGCAAATTATGAATGAAAGACATTTGAAATCTGTGTGTTGTTTGTTCAGCAATTCACACAGTTTGTCTAATCTTTTACGCAGCAATCAGACGAAACTGATCAAATTCACATCAGTCAATACTGCATCAAACCTCCATGTGTGAGTCTTTAGCAAACTTTCAATAAGTAGAAAACAAAATCGGTTCTAAATAATAATAATAATTTTAAATATTATTATATGGCGACGTGTATAAATTTTACATGCAGTAAGATGTGTCACATGACTTCTCACTTTCTCTCTATACTTAAAACACTCACGCACGCACAGACGCACACACACACACACACACACACACACACACACACACACACACACACACACACACACACACACACACACACACACACACACACACACACACACACACACCAAAATAACGGAAAAACTCAGTGATTGCCTGCACATTTTGTGAGGCAATCAATCCCAATAAAAAAGTCATCAAGGTTTTTATTGAGTCATGTAACATTACATGGCATAGATGATTTATTGATTTTATAAATAAAGTGTACAAGTTACACTTTTAATTTGAAGTTCCATATTAGATATTCTACTAACTATAAGTAACTTTGCAACTACATGTCAACTAACTCTCATCAATGTATTAGTAGACTCTAAGGTTATGGACAGAGTTAAAATAAGTTGAAATGTAGTTGCGAAGTTACTAGTCAGTAAAATATATGTTGAGGCGCATCAAAATAAAACATTATCAGATATTAATAAGACAATACTCCAATGACTGCCAGTTTACATGTAGTTATTTATAGTCAGTAGAATATCAGAAGTGGACTATCCACTACACAGATTCTCATTAAGTCTCAGCACACCTGTCAAACACGACCTGTCTTCATTTATTCATGCGTAGACGTTTCTCAGGCATGACCATCCGCCACACACTCGCTCTTTACTCTTTTCTTAAAAGTGCAGCCGCCGTTAGAAGCAGCTAAGTAAAAAAATCCATAATTTAAAGGAGCAATAAAAGCTTTTGAGAGCAACGCTAAATTTGAAGTGAATTGCAATCGTGGCCGTCCGAGAGAGCCCGTCGGAGGAGGACGCTTCTGTGATTGAGTGAGACCTCCATGGTAAATAGAGATTAATGGAGGAATATTCCTATGAAAGATAACTTTATTCACAAGATGTCAGCTTTGGCTGCTGAATGCTGTAAACTGGACCGTAAGCTCTTTCAAAGCACTGTGTCGGATTATGCTTTGCTAGTCATTAAAATGTAATGCCAGCCTCAATGCTGTGTAAGTTCCCGGAAGAATATAACTTTATGATTACATTTCAAATTGATCTGGATGTTCACAGCTCGGTCTCGGTGACGTGTTCCCCGGTGGCGTCTCTGGCAAACGATGAGAGAAACTACGGGACTCGGAGGACTGACGTTGATGTGCCTTGTTGAAATAGTTGGCCTAGTTTGCCGCTGTGTTTCGTGCATTTGTTCTGCTCGTTTTATGCTGTCAAACGGTGTGACATCATAATGATTGAGGATGAAAAGCTGTGACTCATTGTTTCATCAAACGTCTCGTCAAAATGTTTCATAAAAGGTTTCATCAAAAGTTTTCCGGGGCCTGTGGGATGCATAGCGATATTACTTGAGACAAAGAGGATATCACAGATAAGTTAATCAAAACTCATATATTTTACAATGCAAATACCATTGTCTTGGGCTCATGAATATTACTCATTTCGAGATGAAAACACAGAAGTTTTGTGAACAATGGTTTCACTGCCATATCTAACAATTGCAGGATGTTACACTTACATCGCCTTGAGTTTTCAGTTTTTGGTGAATAAATATTGAAGCTTTATTGACAAAGTATGTTGGTTTTTTGTAACAGCCTGTTTTTCCTCCCTGCTGTGATAATGAAAGTCTTTCTGTTTATCTTTTCCCAACGAAAATATGTATCAAATATAGACATCATGTTTGATTGTTGCAATATGTTGTTCTTTCTAACTAGATAATGCATGTTTTACACATTTATTGTAACGATTCACTGGAGGCAAGCTGGTTGGGATCCCAATTGCAACTTTAAATCAAAACATAATCAAAAATAAAAGAAAGGCATGGAACAGATAATGCATATTTAAAAAAAAATGTATATTGTGATTCCATAAAACATGGAAGTGTGTGGTGTGTGTGTGTGTGTGTGTGTGTGTGTGTGTGTGTGTGTGTGTGTGTGTGTGTGTGTGTGTGTGTGTGTGTGTGTGTGTGTGTGTGTGTGTGTGTGTGTGTGTGTGTGTGTGTGTGTGTGTTGTGTGTGTGTGTGTGTGTGTTGTGTGTGTAAATCTGTGAAAAATGTCTCAACAAAGATGGCAATATTCAAAATCGTTGTCCTTGTGGGGTCATTTTTTAGCTTGTAAATCATACTAAGTGATGTTTAAAAAAAATGCAGAAAGTTTTCTGTGATGGGTAGGTTTAGGGGTTGGGTTAGTGTAAGGGGAGAGAATATACAGTTTGTACAGTATAAAAAAATATTACGTCCATATACTGTAAAACATGGAAACCTGTATGAGTCTGTGAATTTTGTGATGTGAACTTTGTGACGCTCCATTTTTAAAACTCGCACAAAAAGACTGTAAAAGCAACGAAACACGACACTGTGGTTAAAAATGCGAAAGCAGTGTGAGGGACTTTTTAATTAATCATAACTAACGTTTACTTTTGTAACAGGAAAAATATTTATATGCTTTTGAAATCTTAAATGTTTCAAACCCAGTTGAAAACTCATGACTTTGGGTGTGTGTAAAAATAACAAATATGGGAAATCAAAACTAGACAGATGTATGTCTAAGTTTGAAACCTTGTAATTATGAAGTAATAAAATCAGAGTTTGTTTCTACCTAGCAACAGAAGGGTTTGCATATGAAGAACCAATCAAATTGTAGGGAAATTATGTAATGTATCATGTCATTTTTGCCATGCTCCTAGTCTATACAAACTGTTATATTCCTTTTGCTGGTGGGATTCTCTCTGAAATATGTCTGAGATCCTCCAGCCGTGAATAAAGCATATTCAAAGCATTTTCTGTGGGTTATTATTAGTGTGCAGAAAGTGAGTTAAGGGAACAAGCAACATAGAGTTAGTGAACTCGACTGTAGACTCGCTGGAGGATAATTACAGCACTAGAATATGAATATTATAGGAAACTAACTTCGACTGTAGACGTTCGGGAACGTCAATTGTAGACGGGACCCATTAGTCTACCTAATTATTAATAATTAATAGTCAGGTGCAAACTTAGAAAAATCTACCACAGCAGCAAAATAAAGGCAAAACACATTTTATGTGACCAGACAGACATAGTCGGTTTATAAAAAAATGTGATTTATAAAATAAATATTATAATTTCATTATTATTGTTATATTGTAGAGAACTGAACTGTTTTTACAGAGCAGGATTGAGCACTTACATGTTATATAAGTGTTATGTTTCTTTGACAACAACTCCGAGGTGATATCTAAAGATTGAAACTATATACAAAATAGTAATGAATCCCTGGCGGTTAGTTTGTGATGGCCATGGTTAACCCGGCCGGATGAACGGCAGTAATTGTGTGTGTGTGTGTTTGTGTGTGTGTGTGTGTGTGTGTGTGTGTGTGTGTGTGTGTGTGTGTGTGTGTGTGTGTGTGTGTGTGTGTGTGTGTGTGTGTATATTTGTGTGTGTGCGCTACACAATCAAAGCGTTCTCTGATGTCATTTTGGCATGAGCATAACTCTGTACTTCCCACCTTAAAATGTTGTTCTTCTGTTCCCTCAAAGATTAAAGGTGTGTGATGTTACACCAGGTCTTCTTCCAGTCTGTTTCCGTGTGCTGGTGAACAGGTGTTGGTCTTCACTGCTGTTTATACAGTATTCATGTGGACTCTTGACCTCTTGACTCTTGGCTTCATATGACAGATCTCTGCATCTTTTACTTACACCAGCGTTTTTTAGACAGATTATCATCTGTGATGTTATGCACTGATTAGATTTGGATTGTCATCAGCCCCATATTTTTGACTATAAGTAACTTGGCAACTACAAGTCAAGTTATTCTACTAACCTGAACCCTAACACCTAACAGTCTACTGAAAGTTTACTACAGTCTACTAATACTCTAATTACAGTTAGTTGACATGTAGTTGAAAAGTTACTTATAGATATGTCTAAAGTGCACCTCTTATGCTTTTTCAGATATAACATTTCATGCAGTGTGTAATAAAGCTGTTTGTTAATGTAAAAGGTCTTGAAAGTTCGAGTCATCAGTAATTCATTCTCATTTGCTGCTGAAACTGCATAGGTCTGTAACTAATTTGCATAATGTCCGCCTCTGGTCTTGATTGGCTGAACAGCGTCTCTAAGCTCCGCCCTCAAACACTAGTTTATCTGAGACTGGAAGAGTTTGGTTCGTGTAGTTCGTGTCGAGAGGACGCTGTTTTCTGCTGACAAAGCAAATCGGTAAAACCCACGCCATCGTTACTGTTCGTATCACTGAGATCAAGAGCTGAGATTCAGATATGATAATGAGCGTTTGCTGTCTGACCAATCAGAGCAGAGGAAGCTCTTAGAGAGGCGGGGCTTAGAGAGACTGAATCCTCGATCGAAGCGTTTCAGACACTGAGAGAAAAGAGCTGATGCTGGGGTGGAGATTATGAGAAAATTCAACTGTTTTTTAACCTTGGATGAATGTAAACCTGTTGTAGGAGACCTTTCACATAAAATTATGAACCTTTAAAATAGCATAATAGCAATATAGTTACCAAATGTCAAGAGAGAGAGTGCTGGCATCTCTGTAGTTATTATATAATGATTGATGGCTGTTAGTGAAAGTCATGATCAGAAACCCATTAAAATAATTAACTTGGTATCAACTAGTACACAGATAAACTTTTGATTCTTGCAATGCAATTTTTATTTTTACAATGCTTTAATAAATTCACACTTAAATGCTTGCAGATTTTGATCAGTTTTGTATGTTAGGAAGATTATGTCTGTGCTTTCTAGATGGCAGCTTAAAACACAAATTCAATATGCTGTGACATGTAGAGTGTGAGCAGTGTGGAGTGGAAACATATTTTAATATTACTGATACCGCACCATCAAAAGCATAACATGCATGTCAATAGCCAGCACATGAATTCTGCAAGCCTTCACTGAGCATTACATAATATTAATATGTTATTAGCAGTATTAGGATGAAAGAAAGACAGAATTGTGCAATATTATACATTTTTTGTGTGTGAAAATTTTATGGCGCGAGGGTTTGAATGATCAAAGATCAAAGATTCACTTTTATGTAAAAAAATCTGGTGGTAAATAATGCAATCGGGAGAAGAAATGACTCGTCTTTCAGACACACGTGTGTGTCTTGTAGTCCTTCTCAACAATTAGGCTTCATTTGTAGATAATTAAGAGCTAGAAATGCAAAACTGTTAACCTCAATTATTAAACAATGTCACATTAAGCATCGATTGGAAGTAGATTGATTGAACAGAGGTCAGGTATTGAATTTAATTGTCCACATTATTTTGCCATTTTATACAGTATGACCTCAAATTATATTTGGTTACACTTTATTTTACTGTGTCCTGTTACACTGTAGTTATACATTTAAAGCTGCTCTAAGCGATGTCGGGTGACGTCACTTCTTGTTGATGTTGAAAGTATTGTCAAACAAAATGGAGGCTAGCTAGCCCCTCCCTCCTCCTCATCCGCGCACTAAACCCCCAAACCCCGCCCCCAAATCCTTCTTGTCGGTTATTGGCTGGAACTGTTTGTTATGTTTTGTGGCGCGGGTTAGCCCGGTTTGTTTTTGTTGCTGTTTGTGGAGCCTGGAGTTTCTGAGTCTTTTTACAGTGTGTTCAAATCCTTCTTGTCGGTTATTGGCTGGAACTGTTTACTGTATATAAAAATATATATATATTTTGGCCTAAAAACGCGTGACATCGCCTAGAGCACCTTTAAGAACTGATTAATATTAAGTTACTACACGTACTATACGGGTTAGTTGCATGTAATCAGGGTTCACCAGCCAATGTGGCAGACAATCAGAATATCCACTAGCCACATTTTTTCCAGTGAAAATACGAGAAATGATGAGTGCCACTGAATGCATTTGATCATTTTATGCAACACTCTCTAGTCTCTTCAATACGACCTGTCTTGGCAGTTTTAATCCTTAGGCTCTCCTGATGACTTCGGGCACTCTCATGGTCCTTTACTGCCTCGACTTTAAAATGATAAGTTCCCACCACGAAATTGTTCGTTTTCTTTTTTCTTTCGCGTACATGCAGCAATCCTGACAAAACATGACGACATTTTCGTGATCAAGCACAAGCCATTCACGACCCGTCAGCCATTTGGCATTCAATTTTCTTTTCTTCGTTTCTCTGTCCTCTGCCTCGTTCCTCTTCTCGCCCCCAAAAGTCTGTCCCAACCACCGCCGCATTTAGTTTAATCTTAACTTTTTCTTTACTTTACTACTCCCTCCTCTTTCAGTCTATATGCTCCCAGCTATGTTCCGTTTGCTCTTCTTCTTCCTTGTGTTTTCTGGTGGACGCTCCGTTCGTTTCCTTTCCTAAGAGGCGTATGAAACGTTATCACGTAGCATTACGGCACAGTGTTCATGGGAAATGTAGGAAGTAGTGCCAGGGGGATAAATGACAGACAACAGATACTTATTTATCATACATGTAATGCCTCATGCATCACTGGTCAAACTGGCTATAGTTTTTATTAACACCCAACAAAATGAATTTTAACCCGCATTTGGAGGGTGTTAATTTAGAACCCTGCATGTAATTTATAGTTATTACTATAGTAATGTAACATATGTAACAATGACACTGTACAATTAAGTGTTACCTAATTTTTTTTAAGTATAAAGTCGGCATGAAACAGAAGCTGTGCTCTGTGTATCCAAATGAAACACTAGAACAAGAACAAATGTGGGCGGGGCTTGATTATGTCTGTGTGGAATTGATTGGCTGGTTGTGGTTTGCTATTGGCTGATCTCATGTGAGTGACAGGTTATAGCTCCTCCCACATCATCAGAGAAGAGATGTCACTGTTGTTCTGATTCAAGATTACGAGGGCGCATGAATTTAAAACAATAATAATGATTTGCACAGATAAATCATTTATAATAAATACTGCAATATTCAAATAAAATTAAGCATGGTCTTTTTGATTTCGCAATGTCTTTAATACTTACATAGATAAAAATGTAACGTGTTTTGATGGTTTTGCGCTGCATCCTCTGTAATGAGTGTGTCCTCTCCAAATAAAGTGTCAGAAATAACCCAGAACACGAAACAGTGAAGTGTTGCACACTGTGTCCTGAGGGATGATACACACGTATAATGATACACCCAGAAATATTCCTGCGACAGGGAACAGATGCTGGAGTCTTTCGGGAGCGAGGAAGGGCGAGTGATAATTGTGTCAGCTCGAGTGTTGAGATCCCTCTCCGCTCCTCAGGAAAGCCCGATCGCTGCACTTGTGTAGGAAAAGAGCATTGTTTCCACAAATCTTATGTTTTTATGGCCATTTTTATCTGACCGACAATCAAGCTCGACAAGACAAAGCATTATCAGGGATTAAACAGAGGCAAGTAGTAATGAAGATGCTATCGAACGTTTTCTGATGACAGTCAGTTTCCTTAAAACTAAAACTAAAACTAAAATGCACTGATTTAATACTTTTTAAAGACCGGCTGGGACAGGGGATATTATTAAAGCATCTTAACCATAGGCTGATGGGGATATATGTAATTTAGAATTAATATACTGTTCAAAAATTTGGGGTCAATACAATTTTCTTTTTTTTTTAAAGAAATGAATACTTTTCTTCAGAAAGACGCATTAAATTGATCAAAAGTGACAGTAAAGACATTAATAATAATGCAAAATATTTATTTTTTAATTCAATTCTTTTCTCTTGAACTTTCAAAGAATCCTGAAAAAATAATAATCACAGTTTGCACAAAAAAAAAAAAAAACTGTTTTCAACTGTGATAATAATCATAAATGTTTCTCGAGCATCAAATCATCATATTATAGTGATTTCTGAAGGATCATGTGACACTGAAGACTGGAGTAATGATGATAAATTCAGCTTTGATCACAGGAATAAATTACACTTTACTATAGATTCACATAGAAAACAGCTGATTTACATTGAAATAATATTTCACTGGGTTTGTTTTTGTATTTTTAATCAAATAAATGTAGCCTTGGTGAGCAGAAGAGACTTCTTTTAAAAACATTGAAAATCTTACCGACCCCAAACTTTTAAACAGCAGTGTATATATTAGCTGTATTAGAGTCATTGATATTTAGTAAATTTTCATTAGTCTTGTGTTATAGATATTAATGTCCCGTCGCTGAATCTGGTGTGTTCTTCTAGTGTTTCCCATTCTTATTCTTCCTTCTCTTTTTGTGGATGCAAATCATTTGCAAAAGAACAGGCTTTTCTCTAAGTCATGTTATAGAATTTATCATCTTAGTTACAACACAGAACAAGAGTTTTGGAAAAAGAACGAAGGATACACTCTTAGATGAAAAGGTTCTAGAATGTTAAAGGGTTCCGTCATAGAACCTTCTAGGGGTTCCAACCAAGCGGCAACATTCTAATCTGAGAAATGAAGCCTACCCGGAAGTGCGAAAAACTGCAATACATGTAAACTCCGCTAGGGGCCGGTCCCAAAAGGGAGCAAATGTCCATAGACCCCCATGTTAAAATGTCCGTTTTCACAGCATAAATTCATGTTTTTACAGGTTGGTCCCATGGACTTTTATTGTATTTTTCGATAGGATCCGAGTGCCTGACAACTGTGAGGGGGGTGAATTTTTTTCTAGCTCGTTAGTTTAGATCGTATTTAGATATAAAATGTATGACAAATAAGGGCGTGGTTAACTTTGATTGACAGCTTGATTGACAGCTGATAACGGGCTGCGCCGAGTGGAATTCCTGAAATTTGACGTCTTGGTCATGATCTGACCCAACACATCACACCGCCTCTGTATCCTTTCTGAAAAGATTTTCCCAGATGGCGCCGCCCATACCCCCCATAAACGCCTCAAAACCGTTCTTCAGAAAGTCTATGGGTGACGTCACAGACGCTTTGTCCATTTTTTTTACAGTCTATGGTTACATCATAGAATCAGTTTATGGATTTAGTTTCAACTTGCAAAAATATTACCTTCAGATATGAGTATGTGCTCTAAATATAATTGTGTTGTATAAAATATAAAATAAAGTAAATATAAAATTATATACCAGTTGTTCAGAGAAAATTAATTAACATCACATGAAACCTGTCAGCATTTCTGTAGAATTGACACAATGACAGCAAATCAAATGAATACATGCTTTCAATCATGTTAATTTGCTCTTGCAATTATTATTTCTGAAATGACTTGCAAGCTTGCTAAATAATTTTTGTGTATAAAAGAAAAAACTTGAAAGTACAGAATGTGTATGTGTTGGTAGATTTCTCTCTCTCTCTCTCTCTCTCTCTCTCTCTCTCTCCTCTCCTCTCTCTCTCTCTCTCTCTCTCTCTCTCTCTCTCTCTCTCTCTCTCTTTTCTCTCTCTCTCTCTCTCTCTCTCTCTCTCTCTCTCTCTCTCTCTCTCTCTCTCAATTTTTTTTTTTTTGCAGGTCCTATAACATTTGCACTTGTTTTTAAACATGCAAACCTTTAGTTAATCAATGACTATCCTTGTGAAAAATATATAATAAGGGTTAATTAAAATTAGTCATTAATAACTCACCATTATGTCTTTCTAAACCCGTAAGATCTTCGTTCCTTTAGAGTGATTATTTTGACCCACTAATGTAGGACTTAAATGTATCTTTAATTAATTATATTTTATTTGAAATATGATTGAATGACAAGCACTTATGGTAAACGTAAATATACTTTAATGACATTTCTATTTAAACTTGTATGTCATGTATTTAAATATATTTGTCACAATGAACAGTTGCAATGTTGTACATTTAAATATACAATATTGAATAACACACTACAGTTAAAATTATAGTCAACTTATGCTTCAAGTTAGACTTCTTTATTGTGATTTTATCCAGTTTGCAGCATATAAAAAAAACTGATGTATACAACAATAAAATAAAAATAGAATATAATCAAGACACGTCAAATTGAGGCAATCTATTTTGATTCTTAAGGTGCACGAGAGGTCAATAAATAACTGATTACATAAACTAATTTTTAATACTGATAGGTGTGGGCGTGTCAAACTAATTGTTTTAAAGCACGACAAAATATTATTAAAACATAATTATATAAAATGTTCTATAGAGTAAAACTTTTAATGTGACATCAAAGTGCACTTTAAGAAACAATAATGAAAGTGTGCTCCTTTTATCATTAATATACAAGTTATAAATATACTTTTGTAAGATTATAAGTACAGAATATATGCGACATAAACATGTGAACACTAGTGTAAGCTGTTTACCACAGTAAAGTAGAAGTTTTACTGTGTTATTGAATTATTTCCTCTAACAGAACAGCACTTGTGTTTGTCCTCCGCTAATACACTTCTGCTTTAAATGAACGAGTCTGCAGCAAAGCGCCTTAAATAAAACGAAAGACCCTGGGTTAAAAGCTCGAGGGCTTAATGTTGATGTGTCTCGGGGTCGAACTCTTCTCTGAGATCAAACCTGCAATCTTTGTGTTACAAATATTAATATTTCAACAAAGGCCTACCATTACCGATAACTCGGGGAAAAGAAAAGCGATATAAAATACTGGTTCAGTGATTAAAGGCTTTTGATGAAATAAGGAGGTCTGTCTAAATATTAAATAGCCACTTGCAATCTTTTGCAATATTATTCGAAGAAACTCTAACAGCGCTTTCTGCTCGAGAACCGCAGAACTCAGACAAATAAATCAATGTTTTAAGGCCCAAGATGTGAAATCCTTAATCAAGTAGTTGCAGCCAGATGAAGCCAGTGTTAAACATGCTGAAATATACACACACACACACACACACACACACACACACGCACACGCACACGCACACGCACACGCACGCGCACGCACACGCATGCACACGCACACACACACACAACACATGCACACGCGCACACACACACACACACGCACACACGCACACGCGCACACACACAAACACATGCACACGCATGCGCGGACACACGCATGCGCGGACACACGCAATCACGCAAGCTCGCACACACTTAAAGATACAATATGTATCTTTTTTGGCCACAAGAGGGCGCAGTTTCCAACAATAACAAAGGCGTAGGTTTATGACGATAAGCTGAATGACGGGACTTGATGTCAAGCTGATGGATCTAATAATGTTTATGGATGTTTTTTAACATTACAGTGGTGTGAAGCAGGTCGCGATTGCTAAAGAGACAGATATCACACTCGAGTCCCGCGGATATAAAGGAATAAGGACATTTAATTCTACAGAACTACACGCAAGTGCTGGATTACTCACACAGGTCAGTTTATTAGACGAATTAAACTTGTGAGGTAACGCAGCGCTGTTTCACTCGCTCTAACAGTTACACTATCACACTAAACGCATTTGAATGTGTGTTGAAAGTCTAGTCTAGACTAGAAAAACGTACTGACCATATTCTAACATGTCATCATGTTGAGCTAACGTTAACATTGATTTGTTTTATGTACATTTGCTCACCTGTCTAATAAAGCTGCCAATGAGTGACTCGTGAAGCTCTGTCGAGTCCAAGTTAGTCGCGGACGTGGAGCTCTCGGCATCTCAAAAACGCCACGCTGATATAGATCCTCATTTTAGTTTAGAAGCTCCAGTGTTAAACATGCTGAAATACACACACACACACACACACACACACACACACACACACACACACACACACACACACACACACACACACACACACACGTTGGTGCAACAGCATTATGAGGACTCTAGGCGTAATGGTTTTTATACCGTACAAACTATATATTCCCCCTACACTGCCCCTGTCCCTAAACCTACCCATCACAGGAGACATGCTGCATTTTAAACGTTTTAATAAAACATTGTTTTTTATGTTTTTTAAGCCATTTGATTTATGAGGACTTTTGAAATGTCCTCATAAACCACCCATAAGTTGTAATACCAGTGTAATACACATGTCATAATACAATTTGTGTTCTCATAAATCACATAAACCAACTCACACACACACACACACACACACACACACACACACACACACACACACACACACACACACACACACACACACACACACACACACACACACACGCGTGCGCGGACACACGCAATCACAATCACGCACGCACGCACGCACACATGTTGACATTCTAAAGCAAATGTAAAGCACTTGATTATAATATTGTTGTGTTATTCAAAAATAACTATTTAAAATGTAATACAAACATTTAAATGTACTAAATTGCAACTTCATAATTACAAATGTGCAATTAAAAGTATTTTTCCATGTACTTTACTGTATACGTCAGTACACTTTAACCATATTTCAAATACTCTTCTGAAAATCAGCTTTATTCTGCAGTTTCCTTGAGGAAATGAATTAAAAACTGAAGTTGTGGTCAGTAATAAATCACAAGGTCACCAGCAGTTCTTTACAACATTTATGCTGGACTATTCTACAAAATGCTGCATTTGCTCTTGGGTGGTGATTATAATAATTTTTTTTGTAATTCTGTGAAGGTTTTCCTTAGAGTTCACATTTTAGATTTTCATCCGCTAGCATCAGCTTCACTAAACATGGAGCAGGATCCGGGATTAATTGGAGTGAGAGATTGATTCTGCACCTAATGCAGATATAAGTAAAGTAAAGTGAATTACTTTCAGGTTCCACTTTGTTTAGATAGTCCACTTTAGACATTATGCTAACTATAAGAAACTTTGCAACCACATGTCAACTAACTAGAATGTCGAAATAAAGTGTTACCAAGGAAAGTAACACTGATCTTCATTGGGACTGTAGACAGACAGACAAAATACTGTAATTATTCCAAACCTTTGACGATGGTGTACTTTAACAGTTGCTTGTTTAAACAGAACTAACAGTGCAGTTTTTATTATATGTTGTTTTGCATGTTTTGTGTGTGTGCGTGAGCGTGTGCGCCCGTGTGTGTGTGTGTGTGACCCCCGCGCATCTCAGGTCTCTGCTGACGCTGCACTGGAGTTGAACAGATGGACAGTGTTCAGCACAGGAGGACGCCTCGAACAGCGCTCGCCTAAAGACATCCGTGCAGTCACACCACGCTTAAGAAAATAACACATGAAGGTTACAGCATGCGTGAGTGAAACTGACAACTTTGGGACTCATTAAAGATCTGAAGCACAGTCTCTTTAATGACTCCCATGTTTCTGTCCTGAGCAGAAGAGCGTAATCTCACAATATCCAGAAGAGATCTCAACAAGGTCTTAAACTCAGATTAGTGAAGATACCAAAGTCTTCAATCAACAGTCAGAGATTTCAATATAAACCCAAACATGTTTCAGAAAATCAATTAAATGTCTAACTGAATATCCACATTCATTTTATAGCTCTATGCTCTTTTTTATTTCGGGGAAACTTCACTCTAAAAAATGCTGGGTTGTTTTAATCAATTTTGGGTCAAATATGGACAAACTCAAACATTTGGGTTAAAATGTAATTTAAAAATATAACCCGCTGGCTGGGTTTGTCCATATTTGACCTAAAATGGGTTAAAACAACCCAACATTTTTTAGAGTGTTTTTTTAGAATTAAACATAATTGATAACCATGGAAGCTTAAGTTTTGATAGAAAAATAAAACGAAAAGGGTAATTGTCACAAAATTCGTACTTTTTTAGTCACAATAACCAGTTTATATCTCAAAATTCAGACTTTTCCCTCAAAATTACAAGTTTACAAGAGCAAAAAAGTTATTGGTGAGGATAAAAACTCTATTAACTGTAAACTGTATATCTGATGGCAACATAATGAATAATAGACCAGTAAATGGTTGCATGAATTGATGTTCATACATGAAAATATTTTGCTTACCAGATTAAAAAAAATCCCCCATTGTCTATTTTGATTTGCATAATTTCCTACATCTGAAATATCACTTATTTAGGTGGATCGACACCTTTAGTCATGCGAATCACTCATCACTTTTAAACACTTTGAAAAGACAAAAACAGAAGTTGATTATTTTCCCCAAAAAATATAAATTAAATTGTCACCAGTCATAACATAAAACTGTTGCATTAAGACTATACTCTTCATGCAAACCAGGATCTGAATCTGTCTGATTAAGATTCAAACGTGCGGCTGACGCCAGTTGGGCCTGCAGGAGATTTAATTAAGATTATGAGGCCAACTGGGAGGTTATAGAGAACAAACAAACTCCATATCAGACGCATCTGCCTTTATCCCAAGAAAATAATAGTATTATTGACGATCTCTGCATGCAAAGAGAGAATGTCACAAAGCAAAATAAATACAATCTCACCAAAAGATACTGAAAACCTTTAAGTGATTTAAAATTAAGTCAAAATTTGCTTTTTCTTACTTTATAAACCTACTGTGAATTTCAAACATCAATACTCAACATTCACATAATTACAGCAAAAATATCATCAATACATGATTTATTATTGCTGTTCATTGATTCAAGTAATTTTTTTGACATTTGGGTATAAAGTGTTTTAATTCTACAATATATGGTGTAAAAAGGGGCTAGAATAATTAGCTATTATTATTATTATTATTATTTGCATCTATTGCAATTGGTCAGATCAGTGTTGCCGTGAGCAAATGAATTGCATTCCCGCTTAAAACGAGAGTTCGTAAATGTTTCCAATAAAAGTTGCGCTCATCCAGAAATGTGTTTCACTGGATTATTGTGAAGTTGTTGTGTTTGGTGTTGCTGTGTTGTGTTTGTGGAGAAGACGTCGGACTCTGAGATTTTGGGTTCATGACACACTCCAGAACCGGTATCAATTCGGAGAGTCTCACCGGCTGGTGGAGGAACTAATGTTTCTCCGGAATCAGCCAGCGCGAAGGACGTCTATATTCTGATTGGTTGCTGCCGTTTTGCCGCGGCTTGCTGCTGAACCGCATCATAGCTCATTTACCATAAAATTGAGCTACTTTCAACTTTCTGATTGACGCTCAAAACGATTAAAACGCCCAAACCGTGACCCCGATGGATGTGACGCTCCTTGCAGCGGAGAGAAGGCAGCTTCCATTGAAAATGAATGACTTCCGGTAGCTGGGAAGCGCAGGGCCGGGTACCTGATGCGGCGGACGGACGAGAGATGGACGCCCGTCTGGTTGCGGATTGACATTAAGCGGCCACGCGGACGCCCTGCAACACGATGGCGCGACTCGCTACGACAAGTTCTGGGACACAATTGGATGGGGCTCGCCCAGGAACGACAGACCTGGGCAGATTGTTGTGGTCTGCGCTGACCATCTTTGGCTGTCGAAGACAGACCGAATCTGGATTCTGGATGCTAGCTGGAGCCATTTACTTCCAGTCTTTGTGCTAAGCTAGGCTAGCGGTGGGTGCGTCAGTCAGAGTTACGGCACGCACGGTGATGAAAAGGGTATGTGTGGACTGATCTATCTCTGGGGGATACGGTGAATAAGCTCAAGTCCCAAAAAGTCGGCGTGTTCCTTTAAGTGTTGCTGCTCATGGAAAATATTGGGCAACACTTTATTTTACAGCGTCCTTGTTACATATATTACATGTACTTACCATAGTAATAACAGTAAATTATGCATAATTACATGCAACTAACCCTCAACCAAATCCTAATCCTACCCTAGCCCGATAGTAAGTACATGTAGTTGATTAATATTACTCAGTCCTTACATATACAATTACATTGTAACTCAGTCCTTACATATACAATTACATTGTAACAATGACACTGTAAAATAAAGTGTAACCAAATATTGTTGCATGCTTGTGTGCTCATCCCTAGAAATCATTATTCTGGTTGGAAGACAGCAATACACAGACCGACGTTTACCTTTGACAGGGACCTACTTTACATTCAAATTCCTCTTCAACAGTGTCTCTGATTTGCCTTTCTGCTTTGCCCACAAAGGTGGTCTATATTCAACATACAGAGGAATTGTAATAAACTTTATGAAAATTTCATCCGATGCTGATTGATTGGGGGAAAACTTTTGCTTCTTGCATGTTTTGCAACACTTTCAAAGTGAAATGTCCAGTGAGTGGCGCTTAAAGTGGACCTATTATGCAAATTTCACTTTTACATGATGTTTGAACATGAATGTGTGTCGGTATACACAACCACCCTATAATGACAAAAATCCACCCACTCCTCTTTTTTTAAATCCCCATAAATCATAAGCAGTGTCTGAGAACAAGCCGTTTGCAGATTCTAGCTTTTGTGAAGTCTCTTTACGCCCCGCCCACAACTGCTGACAGACTCCGCCCTATTAGCATAGACTCCACCCCTCACTGAGAGAGCAATTATTAGATGCATTCAACAAATCTATTTTTATTAAAGCTACTAAAAGTATTCATTGAAGAGCAGTGAGCGATTTTCTGTTTCTCTTTTGTTGTTTGATTCATATTAACAGCATATAAAGCAGTAGGTACTGTGTATTACGCTGCTTTCCCTTTAATACGCAGATCTAATATACACATGCAATTTATTTCCCTGCTGTTTACGTTCACATACATAACTGGCAGTGTTTATGTGAACTTTGTGTGTTTTTGAAATAACCTTGATAACTATTTGAGTGCAACACGCTCAGAAAACCCAACCCGATCTCACGACCAATTCGTATGAATTTGTACGAGTGGCTAATTCGTAACAATTCATACGACCTGAATTTGTACGAATTTGTAGGATTTTTGCTAAATCGTACATATTTTACGAATTCCAAATTCGTATGAATTCATACGAATGACCTACCCCTGACCCCGCCCCTAAACCTACCCATCACGTGGGTTTTTTAAGCTGTACAAGCTCCGCCCTCTTCTGGAAGGGGGCGGAGCAATAGCTAATTTGCATTTAAAGATAGGCTACATGCATGAAAACAGTGTTTTTTTCCTCCCACTCAAAAATGGGCATTTATAACATGGTATAATAAATGATATGTGTGGTATTTTGAGCTGAAACTTCACAGACACATTCTGGGTCACCTGAGACGTATACATCTTGTAAAAAGGAGCATAGTAGGTGCCCGTAAGTGCTCTCAGTCCTTAAACACATGAACAGGACTCTAGAAGCATTTTATTCTCTCCGTATCGCAGCTGTTCAGAATATAAATGCCCGGTGAGTTGAGCTAAAAGTTTAATGTACTTTTAAAAATAACATATCACCTTCGCTAGACAATGTTAACACAAGCAAAATGCTGAAGAAACCATGGCATTTCATCTCTTTTATCATGAGTAGTATTTTGCAAACCTCAAAATGTATTCGTTTTGCAAATCATTTACTATAGTAAAAGTGCTATACTTTTGTGCATGAAGTCTTTATTATTCAATAATCTGCTCCTATAAGTATAATTAGTGTGAAATTAAATAAAAGTTGTTGGTGATTTACTGCCATTACTGTTAATTTTAGCTGGAAACTTTTTTTTGGGAAAATATAATGAGCCTTGTTTGGAAAATCCCAATGGCTGGAAAGGATCTGGCTTATTGATTTCAGTGGTGATAAATGAATCATATATAATCTTGCTTCCATACGCACTCTCACAATGGCTTCGTTCACTCAGTGTGAGGGTTTGTATCGTAAGGTTAAAGTACATGTCCACACCATTATGCCATATCTTTCATTGCACAAACAGATTGCGAGATGCCAGCCAATTGTCATTCTCAGCGGAGCGTGTGCTGTCATACACCGTCTCCATGGAAACTGATTACTTGCACAGTGTGCATGTGGTCGTTCGGGGGTGAGCTGTGAAATAAATTGCTGAATTCCTCAGACAGCTCTCCAAACAATCTCGAGCACAAACAAGGGGAACGAAACGGCACCCGGCGCATTCTGATGTCTCTGCATTTTGTGGTTCTTGCCATTGTCGTCGCCCGGGCATGTTGTGTGAAGATGAGACGGGATCTGTGCTGTACAAGGCCACTGTGAGCTCTATATATAATCACCGCCTGGAGAAACGCTTGCATCTCCAAAACACCAACTTTTCAGCAGAACAACTCAGAATGAAACTACATGGATTCAGTACAAGCTGATGTGTTTTGTAAATCCCTGAAGGGTGCGTCAGCGTAAACTGGAAGCACAGAGGAACCTGTGCTGATCTCTCCTTATTTCAAAGATGCCGTTTGTTATTTTGCATTAGCCGTTCATTACAAACTTCTCTTTCTGATGCACACTACCGGTCAAATGTTTGGAATGGTTCATGTTTTTGAAGAGTCTCTAGGCTGCTTTAGTTTGATTACATGCACAGTGAAAACAGTGAAATATTAGAATTTAAAGCTGTGAATATATTGTAAAACGTAATTTATTCCTGATTAAACCTGAATGTTTAGCATCATTACTCCAGTCTTCAGTGTCACATGATCCTTCAGAAATCACTATAATATGATGATTTGATGCCCAAGAAACATTTATGATTATTATCAGTGTTGAAAACAGTTGTGCTGCTTCAAACTGTGATACATTGTATTTGTCAGGATTCTTTGATGAATGGAATGTTCAAAAGAACTGCATTTATTTTAAATAGAAATATGTTGTATATTGTCACATTTGATTAATTTAATGTCTGAAAAGTAACAATTTCTTTTATACATTTTAGTTACCCTAAAATATGGAATGGTCATGCATCACGGTTTTACAAAAATACCAAAATAGCAACTCTTGAATATTTCTTATGGCACCTCTTTCAAAAAATATACAAAAACGTATTCCAAACTTTAGACCAGAAACCAGATAATAAAATCCACATTTAAAAATGTTGCAAAAAGTGTCATCGTTGTTGCTGAGTAGTAGTTACTCCACCCTCCTACATACTTAATATTATAATTTAATTTTCCTTCAGTACCACGTCTGGGATTCTGCTGTAGTCTTTGGTTTTCTCCGGTCAATTTTTTACCGGGCCAATCAGCGAACAGAGGGAGTGTCTGAGAACGATGACGTTGATGTCGTGTGTTATTTTGAGTTGTAGTTCAGTAATGGCAGCGGAGAAAGATGCGAGCGAAGCCATTCGGTCTATTGTGGCGACGCTGCAGAATATCAAGAAGTTAAAGCCGGAGCAAGAGCAATCTGTGCTTAGTTTTGTTGGTGGCCATGATGTTGTGGCCCTCCTCCTCACAGGGTTCGGGGAAAGTCTGACATATGACATACGTCACGACCAAACGTTAGCGATTGGTTACGGCAGATCCAGAGTGACCCTGGGCAGAACCAATAGTTTTAGACTTCAATAGAGTTCCCGCCTACAAGGAAGTTAACGCTTGTCAATGGAGCGATGCCAGACTCTATGTACAGATGAAATGTATGAGAGTCTGGTGAGTAGTGTATAAGGAGTCAAAAATAGTGTAAATCAAACCTCCAGCTCATTTCTCAATTCACAGAACAAGTCTTTTGCTCTCAGTAACTTTAGACAATGTTTTCACTTTAAAGTGCACATCCTAATCAGTGTTGTGCAAGTTACTTCCAAACTGGAATACATTATATATTACATGTTACTGTTATTTAAAAGTAATTCATTACCTTACAATATTACTGTCTCAGAATTGTAATGCGTTACATTACTCCTGTATTACTTTTGAGTTACTTTCACCAAAATAACTATACAGAAGTAGAACTTAACATTCTAAAATGACTAGGGCTTTAACGATATGCGATATGAAACCGAAATCGCAACACTCAGATCCACAAACCTGCAGAATCGCGACACACCACTTCCAACTCCCAGCGTTATCCATACCGTCCAGATCCAATGCTACCACATCTTTAAATTACTATTAGTATTATTTGAAGTTAACTTAACATTATAAAATACGTAGACCTACACCACAAAACACTTAAGAATAAATTATTTAAAATTTGGGAATTCCAGCGTTATGGACATGGCATTTGCTGTCAAAACTTAAAAAATAAATTCTCAGAAAATGCATTAATACCAAAATATTGAAACGCCTGTTTATCCATAGGCTCCTCCCTGAAAGGAGTCCAGACATTAGAAAAATATCAGTCTAACACATGCGTTTTAATTTTAATATTAGGGAAATAGACAGTCATGCATGACAAAAAAAATCTTTAACTTTTAGGAGGCAACGATTTTTGTTGTTGTAATTTTGTGAATTAGCCTACACAGCGCAAATCGGATGAAGAAGGGTTGGCTCTCCACAGAACATAAAATATTTATTTTATTTTATTTTTCGTGTTCGCATTTATGAGGAAAAAACAATGTTACAGACGTGACAGTTCTCCGTTACGGACGCGAGCGCTCTGAAGCGGCACTAAAATACTGCTTTAAAACTTTCACAAAGACCTTACACAGAAGACACAAAGCCTTTCTTTAAAGTGAATTTCGTTTTGTATTAATTGTATCTTAATTTTGCCTGGATTTTATAAATGAGAAGTAGGCTAAATATAGCAGACAATTATAAATAATCAAGACACGGAGGACAATTCACTCATAAATGAACCAAAACTCAGTGTATAAGGTAGTCTATTCACTGACCTGAAAAATATATCTATGTTGAAATGTCTATGTGTAAAACAGAACAATTCAAAACGAAAGAGAACAGACTGCTCTCTGCTTATGAAATTAATTGTGCATTTCTCTCTGGTACTAGCCTACTGCGAAGATCGCGAGTCAGCATCGTCAACTTCGCCTTGACTATTAAAAAACAATTAAAATGTCTCCTTGTTATATTTGACATATTCATAATCATTGCTTTTGCCGGTTCTTTGTGACAGATTTTAGGTGCTTTATCGGCAGCGCCGCTTAAATGAACGCGTCACCACCGCATCAAAAACATGATTACCTGATGAAAACATGAAAAATACCACATAAACATAGCCTAACTGTTTAGAGAGAAAACACAGAACGAATAGCCTAATAGGCATACGTCCATCTCGCGAATGTACAGTCTTCTTCATGCCATCTTCACCATTAAGGCTTTAGCCGCTTTTCCACTGGCCAGCGCGAGCACAGAGGCCGAGATCATACCTCACGGCACTCCTGTAAGAAATAAATCGCTATACAAATATCAGACGCTGCCATATAGTTTTTATTAACAGACTTGGACACCACACGCGGTATCGACTGACCACGAACAGGTAATTTAGCCTACTTTCATTTTTCACTCATTAATGTCTCGCGGTCTTGCTGTGTATTATTATTATTTTTTTTTTTTTACAATTAAAACTAAAAGTCTGTTGTAACTTGTAACGCAAGCCTTACTGAACATGTACCGAGTAAAATATTACTGAAAATTGATTAGTAATGCCTTACACTACTGCGTTACAGCAAAAAGTAATATGTTACTGTAATGCATTACTTTTGTAACGCGTTACTCCCAACACTGATCCTAATTGATCCTGCACTTCTCTTCTGATCCCTTCAAAAGGAATAACACAAAACCCAGCACAGGGAAATCAATACAGATTAAACACACGCCTCCATTTAGCAATTAATTACACATAACTCCTCCCACATGCACTGGAACGAATACACAACCATCACTTACAAGGACTTTCAGAGCTTCATGGAATAATTGCATAAAAGACAATTTCATTACAGCTCAATCAGTCACTTTCCTCTCTGGTAAAAATTCACCTCAAAACACATCAAACTACAAAGCAAGATTTTAAATTACATTGTTTTTCATTTAAATGAAATAACACTGTGTAGAGACCAAAGCCATTGTGAGCATCTTCCCAGTTTCTTACTCTCCCTCATGTCATTTTAAACCCTTGTGACTTTCAGAATACATCCAAAAATCAGAAAACAAACAAAAATCCATGTTCTTACTCACAAGCCTTGCCATTGCTTTGTGTGAGCATATCTAAAGGTCTATTTGAGGTGTTATTCTATTATAATCTTCTGCGGTTTTATAATCTTTTCTGGAGCTTGACAAACCTTGACAACCAATTACTGCATTTTCCTTGTAAGAATAAGAAAAAGACCAGAGTTAACATCTTCTTTTTGGTTCATGGTCGAAATAATTTACATTTTTAGATCTTTCTTTTACTTTATTCTTTTCAATCTTCATTCTGTCCTCATCCTAAATAACTTCCCTTAGAAAAAAAAAAAAAACAAAAAAACAAAAAAAACTCTAAAACTGGTATGAATGAATTTGCTATCTGTAAAATTGCATTGTAGAATGTGTGCAGATTTGTATATTTAAAAAAGTACCAATTTTAAAGGTTTATATTGGTATTTGGTGTTGAAGTCTGACCCAGTTTAATTCACTGAACTTGTTTCAAAAAACCATGTAACACAAATTAAGATATTTTTGATTAAATCTGAGAGCTGGATCACTCCTCCATAGGCTTCTAAGGGACTGAAACTTGCCGGCCCAGAAACAGTATTAAAGACATTGGGCCCTCTCTGCGAAGATTTTGCATCTTACTTTAGTGAGAAGATCTCAATCATTAGATCTCAACTGTCACTGTCTACCTATATGCCACTTGAAGTTCCTATATGCTCTTATACATGGTCTGTCTTTGAACCTGTTTCGCTTGACTCTCTGGTTGAGATTGTTTCAACGTTAAAAACTACTAGCTGCTTTCAAGATGTGATTCCTACAAAAATTTTTAAGCAGGTTCTATGTGCTATCGGCTCGGATTTGTTGTCTTTCATCAACAAATGTCTCTGTACTGGGGCTGTTCCTAACAGCCTGAAACACGCCTCGGTCTTGCCGAAACTTAAGAGATCTAGTTTGGACCCAGCAATTCTAAGCAACTATCGCCCAATCTCAAATTTACCTTTTATTTCAAAAATTTTAGAAAAAGTGGTTTTGAGCCAACTCCAGTCTTTTTTAACTAATAGTCAGATTTACGAGAAATTTCAGTCCGGTTTTAAACTACGCCACAGTACCGAATCTGCACTTCTGCGTGTCATGAATGACATTTTGCTCAATACTGATACAGGGCAATCTGTGGCTCTGGTCCTGCTGGACCTCAGCTCTGCTTTTGACCTTGTCGACCATGATATTTTAATCTCTCGCCTTGAAGTATCCACAGGTCTTAGGGGCAGGGTGTTGGAGTGGTTCCGCTCATACTTGCTTAACAGAAGTTATTCTGTTCGTATCGGGAAACAGTGCTCATCTAAAATGAAACTTGGGTCCGGCGTTCCGCAGGGTTCCATCCTTGGGCCAGAATTATTTAATCTGTATATGTTACCTCTGGGTTCTATTTTAACTAAGCATGGGGTTTCTTATCACCTATATGCTGACGATACTCAAATTTACTTGCCCCTAAAACGTAATGACAAGTCTGCCTTAAAGCCACTTCTGGACTGCATTGATGAATTGAAACTATGGCTTTCTGATAACTTCTTGAGTTTAAATGAAAACAAGACAGAAATTATCCTTTTTGGCCCCAGTGATCGCAGTACACATGTTTGTGACCTTCAAACATTGTCACCTTACAGTACCACCTGTACTCGTAATCTGGGGGTCTGGATTGATAACAACATTAACCTTGAAAAGCAGATAAGTGCTGTGGTAAAATCCTGCTTTTTTCATCTTCGTCTCTTAGCTAAGGTTAAGCCGTTTTTGTCTGGTAAACACTTCGAGATAGCCATGCATGCATTTATAACATCCAGATTGGACTATTGTAATTCTTTATATATTGGAGTTACTCAGAAACATATCTCCCGGCTACAATTAGTCCAAAATGCAGCTGCACGCCTCCTCAAAGGAAAACGTAAATTTGAACATATTACTCCGGTTCTGATCTCGCTGCATTGGCTGCCGGTTAGATTTCGAATAGATTTTAAAGTTTTGCTTTTTGTTTTTAAATCTTTACAAAATATAGCTCCCCAGTATCTATCTGAACTGCTTCACCCAAAAATGAAGTCAAGATCACTAAGATCGGGGAATCAAACTTACTTTCTGTCCCCAGGACCAGATTAAAAAACAGGGGCGATCGTGCTTTCGCAGTTTATGGTCCGAAATTATGGAATAGCCTACCCACAAATATCAGATCTGCCCAAACTCTGACATCTTTTAAAGCTTCTCTGAAAACGCACCTTTTTTCTCTTGCTTTTAACGTACCTTGATGTGTCTGTCTTTCTTCCTTGATGTATATCTGTTTGTTATGTGCATGTTTTTGTCTACCTTTAATTTTACTGCTTTGTTAAGCACTTTGGTCAACGCTAGTTGTTTTAAATGTGCTATACAAATAAAATTGTATTGTATTGTATTGTATCTTGCACCCAGCGCACGATCTGAAACGCAAGTGTCAAAGCGCAAATGGCGCATGCATGGCGGATTGTTATTATTATGGCGCATTTACCCGGCGCGCTTCAGAATCGTTTCACAGCTGAGGAGATCGATGTTCTCGTCAGGGCCGTAAAATAAAGAGAAGTGACATTGGGGATGGGACAAACCCACCCAAATCAATAGAATAAAATATGAGAAAGCTCAACTTAACTGGTAAGTTAAAGAGTAAGGTTTTTAATGTACTTACATTATGGTAAAGGTGATTTCGCAGTCTTCCGATTTTTTTTTCCTAGTTCTTGACGGACAAAATAATTTGTCAGATGTCCTTATATACATATGTGTCTTGCCACTATTGGGCAAACAGGTCTGATCCGTCAATTTGCCTGAAAAATTACCAATATACACTGGTAAATGTGTAAGCTAGATTTATGCCTATTTTTTCGCATCTTCATGGACACCACACTGATTTCCCTCGTATGGTAATATATTTCCTTGTTATAATGTATGATTTGCAAAAATAAAAACTGCTGCATCTGTGTTGATGAGAGAATCAAAGTGTGTGCGCGTTGTGCACCCGCTACATTATGGCCAAGCATGCGCGCTTAAAATAGCATTATGAACAACACGCAACGCGCCATTGACTTTAGACCAGGTTTTTTTTGGTCAGTGGCGGAATTGTTTTCTGGAAGTGCAAAATAGCACTAGGGAATGTTTGCGCCGAAACACGCCTCGTTTTTGCGCCGACCCGCCCAGGGAGCGCAAGTTCATTTCCTAGTTTACCGACGCGCGTCTGTGGAGGGAAAAGCCCGCTTTGCGCGGGTGCAAAATAGGAATGATACATGCGTCAGTGTACAAAGTCAATTGCGCTGGGTGCAAGATAGAGCCCATTGTTACATTGTTACCCCCCCAATAATGACTTTATTCAACCATCTCTTCTCTTCCATGTCATTCTCGTAAGCTATTGATGTAGTGTAACAGCGCAGCACATCTGTGTTTTACGTCACACTTAGGCTCACTATTGGCCAACGCTGGTCATGTGTGTGATGTGTGTGTCGTAAAACACAGAAGCGCTGCACTGTTACACTACGTGAACTCACTCAAGGCCCATAGAGAAGGAAATTAATAGTGGACACTTGGACTATTTTAACAATATATCTAATGACTTTTCCGGGCCGGCAAGCTCCAGTCCCTTAGAAGCCTATAGGAGGAGTGATCCAGCTCTCAGATTTAATCACAAATATCTTCATTTGTGTTCCGAAGATGAACGAAAGTCTTACGGGGTTGGAACTACATGAGGGAGAGTAATTACTGACAGAATTTTCATTTTGCGGGTGAACTATCCCTTTAAGTTTAGCTAGGGCATCTACATTCAACACTTAATAATAATTATATTCTAGCACTGCGTCTACAGTCGACAACTGGCTTTGAGTCTGAGGGCGTCTCGTTCCTGTTTACACTAGTACTCTGGAATAATATATCTAGTGTCCTATAACCTGCTGTGCACCACTAACTAGACAGACTCCAGGAAATGCCTTAAAGTATGATTTTTTCACAGCCGAGGGTTTCTCAGACCAATTTCAGAGAGAATCCCTTCGGCAAACAGTTTTTATAGAATCGGAGCATGGCAAAGGTGACATGATACATTACATAGTTTTTCTACAATATGATTTGTTCTTTATATGTATAATTCAGCAAACCCTTCTGTTACTAAGTAAAAGCTTTACTTTGTTACTCAAAGTCATGAATATCAAGTCATAGATATCTGACTAGTACGGTGGCTGAGAGAGCTCAACGCTTATTTAAACATAACATGACAAAATGTGTGTAACTGATGTATAGATTAAAATATTGAGGGGTAATAACGTTATTATAAGACCCTTGTGGTCTTTTTCTCTATCTTTATTTTTTTTATTTTATTTTTTTTAGCTCATTGTTAACACTTCTTTTCTCATTTGTATTCTGATGACATTGAATATATTGTAGACTATACAAAGCCTATGTCATAAACATGTAATCTCTGTATGTTTTGCAAAACAAAACAAAACAAAAAAATTAATACAACAAGCAGACTTTGAGCTGCACGTCCCAGCCGGGTTTGTCACTTATTTGGGTCACCTGGAAACATTTCTGTTGTGTTCTGTCCTATTTGCAGTTTGTTTCTGTATTTGGTTGTGTTGTGAACTTTTGCAGCGCATTTCTGTATTTGGTTGTGTTGTGAGTATTTGGAGCACACATGTGTTGTAAAACTAATGAAGATGTTTTCTTATTTGCGGGTGTTTTTCTATTCGCATGTGTTGTCTTCAGTTGCAGCGCGCTGAGCTCTCTCAGCCACTGTAGTTTAGTTTCCCCTTTTGTTATATTCAGACATGATTCAGACACACTGAATGACCGTGTATTTCAGGGTTCAAACCAATATAATTGTTAATCCTGCAAGAAAAATAAATGTTAGTTATGATTAATAAAAAAAATAATCCATCCCAGGTTATAATATGCTGTTTCAGTAACATTGCCAATATGTGTTTTATTTATTTTTTTAAACAGAGGATACTGTCAAACATGTTTCCTAAGTTCTTGACCCGATTACTCGTTTTTAGTGATAGAGACTCAAGATATGGATCAATAGATGTTCTCTGTACTTCATTACCGATAGCTAGTACCTCTGTCTTATATTTGTTTGGCTGTACAATGTGACATCCACAAATTTTTCTCTATGTAGTCCAGTAGGTTGGGACTTTAATTTTGGGCATCTAGTGCAAGTGAAAGATATAGTTGCATATTGGTGAAATATTGTACTACAAGCTAAAGAAAGCATGTATAGGAAAAATTATAGAGGACCCAACATTGAGCCTTGAGGAACACCTAAGATATAACATAATGCATGGAGTTGTGCTCAAGGTAACATAGTATTCCCTGATGTTTAAGTAGTATCTGAACCAGCAAACCATTCCATATAGCATGTATACTGTGCACCGTTTGTAAATATTCAGTTTAAATCAGTTTTTTGACCTGCTGCGTTTGCCAGGACAAGTGCATTGCTGCTGCTCAAACAGTAGGGCATGGTGCAAACAACACCAGGTTAAAGGTTCAATTCCCAGGCAATCCATGATAATAATGTGCTGTAAGGCATAATATCTATATTTAGTTCCATAGCCCACTTATATAACAGTAAAAATACATTAACATTCATTGTGAATGTGACTTTTGTTTATTTATTTGTTTTTTTGTTTGTTTGTGTGTGGAGAGGGGCAAGGGGGATATATTCTAGTAATCCCTATCCTGCTGGTAACAAATGAATGAATTAGTTTCATTCTTGTATGATGATTTTGAGAAGGGAATCAGCTCTTCAGATTAGTAGTTTATTAATTTATTGCTTTTTTTTAATTAACAAATAAATCTGTTCAGTCTAATCAGAAAATCAAAGCAGCCTTACAGTGGCACATCCATCTGCTCATTTCATCACTTAGCATAGAGAGATCATTCAATTGGTCATATCTGCTGCATGTGACATCACAGAAAAAATGTTTTGAGCAGGAGTTCATCAGTAGCATATGAAAAAAAAAATCAAACCATACTCAAAAAGGTTTAGAAAAAAGGTTTAGAATTTGGACATTGCTATTGGCAGTGCCTTCAGAAAGTCATCTGAGAGGATTTTATGCATGTATGTTCAATGCAGTACTATTGAACTAGCAGTAAAGAAGCATTCTGAGTAGACACATGACACAGTTTTTTCTCTCAATGCCTTCTGGGAGTTGGGTAGCCGAGGACTGTGTCCTTTCCAGCAGGCTGCTCCGGTGTTGAGCTTCTCTGTCCTATCAAAGCATTATCATCCAAACACGAGCAGCAGCCAATACAGACTGTGATAAAGCGGGCAGCGGACTGAAGAGGATCTCTGTGCAGAGCTGTCGGTTTGTGCATCAGCAGCAATGCCAAGAGACTCCCAAAGCTCTGATAACAGGGACTCAGTGAAAGAGGAAAGGACTGGAAACACCGAGAGGCACATGCAGTCAATAATCTCAGAAACATACAGTCTACTCTGCCATGCTTTACTGCAGATGGCCAGTGCTCGAGGAGGCTAAATAAATAAACCTATAAATATTAAATATTTTAGCTGTATTCTAGTAGTCCAAGTATATTCTAGGTTGCATTAACCCGTGCACATGAAGAAACTATTGACTTTAGAGGGTTGCCCAAAGAAAAAACACTTTAGAATGACTTATTGATTAATGCATGAACTGCAACAAAATGTTATTACAAAAGTCAACCTGCAATAAAATGCATTAAAATATTAAAACAAGCCATATATTTTATGCAATAAAAAAAGCATCAGCCAGAAACTGTAGGAGTGAATCCCTTGAATGATTGTTCAGTCACTCTCAAACTTGTAATGAGTGACATCCAGAGACATGTTGTGGACTGTAATCAACACAGATCCCAACAATTCAAGACATTTTGTCCAACATATTTTTGGGGAAATATTTGCAACTGGAGATGCATCAGCAAGAATATGTGGTGCAAGGTACTAAAACTAAAACCATAAAAAAAAAGCATGTTATATAACAAAATAATTGTTATAAATATCCTTTAATTCAAAATATTAACAAAAATAAATAGTAGTATATCAATGACATTAAAATAACACTGACCTCCTGGTGGAGGAACTGCGGTGCAGAAACATGTCAAAATGTAACTTCATATAGTTATATGTGTTAGCAAATTCTATTTCCACTGACTCATAAATTATGAAAGAACAATAGATTTTTCTCTGGTATGAGGACATGTGCTAAATGTAAAGCGTCACACACAGGAACCATGCGTTCTTTGCATGGTGAGGAAATGAAATGAAAATCTGTTCAAGAGTGATGGTCTGTTTTTCATAACATCATACATTTTGAATGGGCTACAATAAAAGGTTGGAGATTCCATTACACAAAGTTAATATTTACCTGTAGGAGCAGTGTTTGCTCTCTCTCAACCAGTGCTGTTTTCTTTGTAAACAAGAAACTTCTTTGATCGCTCTCTCTTTAAAATGTAACCACAATTTTTAAAAACAAAAAAACAGATGATATCCGTACTAGTAAGAGGCACAGTGTGAAGTTGACCATTTAGTCACTGGTTTGATATCCTGATGCATAAACGGCAATAAACCATTTAGCAACATATCACAACAAACACTGATCACAGATTAGACTTTTCAACTAAAACACACAAGTATCACGATGGATGGATGGATGGATGGATGGATGGATGGATGGATGGATGGATGGATGGATGGATGGATGGATGGACAACGGTGGATGGATGGAACGATATAGAATGATGGCATGATATTATAGAACAATGGATAAATAGAATGATAAACAACAAAGGATTAATACAACAATATACAACAATGGATGAATGGAATGATATAAAAATGATATGATATGATACTTTATTATCAGACAAGTCCGGAATTTTTCTTGCAAGACTGTATATATGTTTACAACAATCAACATCCAAATAAACATCGACATACACTTAATCCACATTAAACAAATTAAACTCACAAAAAATTAAAAATAAAATATGTAGGACAATAGATGGATAGAATGATATAAAACAGTGGATGGAAGGATGGAAGGATGGATGGATGGATGGATGGATGGATGGATGGATGGATGGATGGAAGGATGGATAGATGTACAAGGAAGGATGGATGGATGGATGGATGGATGGATGGATGGATGGATGGAACGATGTACAAGGAAGGATGGATGGATGGAAGGATGGATGGATGGATGGATGGATGAATGGATGGATGGATGGATGGATGGATGGATGGAACGATGTACAACAATGGATGGATAACATGATATACAATGGTGGATGGATGATGTAACAACAATGGATGGATGGATGGATATACAAGGAAGGATGGATGGAACGATATACAGTGCTGGATGGATGGATGGATCATCCATCCTTGTGGAATACAAGGATGGATGAAAATATATAGAGTGATGGATGGATGGATGGATGGATAAATGGATGGATGGATGGATGGATGGATGGATGGATGGATGGATGGATGGATGGATGGATGGATGGATGGATGGATGGAATAATATACAACAATGGATGAAAAGGTATAGAACGATGGATCTATAGGGGAATAATATACAATGACAGAATGATGGAGTGATGGATGGAACTAGATAGATAGATAGATAGATAGATAGATAGATAGATAGATAGATAGATAGATAGATAGATAGATAGATAGATAGATAGATAGATAGATAGATAGATAGATAGATAGATATAGATAGATCTTTAAAGGCTGTGTTTGCACTATTAGACTCCTCAGCCGCTCTCAGATTGATCACACACTGCAGCAAATGACAAAAGTAAGCAGGTCGTGCGACAGACAGCTTGAGTCTGGGGTTTAAAGGAAAAGAGGAAGAACGATTATGATCTAATCCTTCTGCAGAGGGGTGCACAAATCCCCAATCCCAGAATACACATTTAATTGAATCAGCGCTTGAGACAGTGGAGAGAGCAGCTTGTTAATGAAGAGTAATGGGGGAGATCAGTGTGTGAGCAGGTTCTCCTCAGAGAGATTACAGCGCCCAACTGAGAACACCCGGCAATTACACTAAACCCGAAAGGAAATACCGCAGGAGAAAATAATATGACATGGTTGGTGTGGCGGGTTTCAAAAAGTGTTTTTGTATGTAGCTGCGAGTTTTTAAAGTGCACCGGCAGCGCTGTGCTCGCAGAGATGGCCAAAGTATGAAATATGATCTTGATTAAATTGAGTTGCATGCATAAATTATTAGAGAAAGAGAGAAAACAACATGGGCCAGAGGCCAATGACACATTCTCATCTGAGGAAATGAGGGCTGCCGTTGCCAGGCGGAGGAATTTGTTTAATGACCTCCGCCTGTTCAAGGTAATGTGAAGGGAAAACAAAAACAATAAAAAGTAGGATGAAAAATGAAAATAATTATCCCTCAGAAAAATAGTCGCCTACAGTTATGGCTTTGTGTTTTTCACATCTGGCTTTAGAGATCTAATCAAACGTGCTGTACATTTGATGTGACGCTGGTAATATGTCTCTTGAATCTGTGGTGGGAATGGATAACCCAGGATGATTAGTCAAACAACAAACAGATGGTCAATTAACTTGCATTCGTTAACTTAATTGCATGAAAGAAATCGCTGCAAACCCTTCAGTGTGTGTGCTATTATTTGATGCATGAATGTATAACGTAATGCATTGGTCTAGAATATTTTAAAGGCAAAGGGTGTCATTTTTGCATGAAATTGCAAAAACAAAAACAATCGGTTCAAGAGAGTTTTGGATGTCATGTAGATTCTAAACTTAGTTTGGCTCTGGTCGTATTGATTGTTTTTCTCTTGCCTTCAACAAATCAGACAAACTTGGCCACTCAAATACTGCATACCGGAAAATAGTTCAATATTTTATGGAAGCTACAGGTTTTATTAATTTCTGCTATTCCAATTTTGGACTTCCAGTTTCATCTGGACAAACCAGCATACGTGCCTCAGAGTTTCAAATATTATACAGAAAGCTAGACAGTGACAAAGGAGAAAATTGAACGCAAGATAATATGTCATTACTGGTTGATAGCATGACGAGAACGTATACAGTCCCAAACCCTTCAGTGATATGTTGCAAAATACACACTTCCAGGCATTCCCATTCATATATCAATGGGCATTGTTTGGATGTGCTCGAATTGTTATCTTAGGAAGAATATCGAATTATTCAATTTAATTTAATCATTGTCACCTAATGTATAGGCCAATTTAGTGATTAGTTTAATATGTGTGGCTTGAATCAAATCCATTAATAATTTTTTCGGTTTATTTATTTATTTTTCATTGGCATTTCAAATTTAGTCTAACTTTGGTCTGTAATGTTCAACATTGATCCTAAAAGCCACTTTCAGGGTTATACTTTCATTTTTCACAGCAGGATATACAGTATTATTTAATATAATTCACAAGCAAGACATAAAGCACTTGATGTAGTGCTGTAAAAGGGTAGTTTACTCTTATCATCCTCATGTCAGTAGACTGGTTTTGTCTCATATATCTAAAGGGTTAAATACACCAGAAAGCCATACAGTAAATATACTGACAAACACTGACAGGCCACACTGAGATTAACCATTTCACTTAATTCCCGGTTTGGTCATACATCATACTTCAATCAGAATTTATTTTAGATGTCATGAACAAAATGAAAGCGAAAGCGAAAACCAAAGTAGTTTAATTAATTATACAAAAACAAACAATAAGTAAAAAGAGTCATCCTCATATTGCACGAATCTACTTTCTATCTAGAAAAACAGTTTGGAAACAATAAAAGGGTAGAAGCAGAATAAAATAAACCTCTATTTAAAGAGTGGGAATCTTCTATTCTGAGGCTGACAGCATCTGCTAAACGCATGGATGTAAAATGTTTATCAAAATCATTCAAAGTTCTGGAATACAAGCAAGACAAGATTGGCATTCAGTGGTCAGATATTTCCTAATCTAAACTGTCGTCCGCTGCAATGCCGTATATCTGACCGCTCATCCTGGTAAAAAATACTGTCACTATCTCTGCGGTATAACCTCCGCAAATCCGCTCTTTCATTTCTTACAAAACACTGCAGATTGTTTTGTACTATTGGACAGTTTGTGGCTGTGATTTAATCTAAATGCAGAAATAATTCTGGGTTCCACTTTATTTCGATAGTCCACTTTAGACTTTCTACAACTAGTAACTTTGCAACTACTAACTGTCATTCGAGTATTAGTAGACTGTAGTAAACTTTCAGTAGACTGTTGAGGTCATTGCACACTGAGTCTGAAATTTTCGTGTGCGTTTTTTCGTATTCGTGATTCTGTGGCTCTGAATTGTCAAAACACCATTCAAACTGCTTGCTATGAATGCGAAAAACGCATAAAATCGAACTCGATCCGATTTTTTTTTACGACGGAAGAACGTTTCGGAGGCAGTGTGCAAGCGTGATTGACATAACGTGAGGTCGTATTTATTTTTTAACGTGCGAAAATTTCGGATGCGAATTTCGAACTCAGTGTGCAATGGCCTTTAGGGTTCGGGTTAGTAGAATAAGTTGACTTGTAGTTACCAAGTTACTTATAATCAGTATAATATCTGTTGGAGAAATATCAAAATAAATTCTCTAATGACAGTTAGTTGACATGTAGTTGCAAAGTTACTTATAGTTGGCAGAATGTCTAAAGTGGACTATCGAAATAAAGAGTTATCGAATTCTAAATGTATTTAAAATCATTGAAGAAAGCATTGCAATGCATTGGAGAAGCATTTATTCCTTCTATTGAGGAAAGAATCACGATGCATTCAAGTTTTTTTCTCTTTTTTTTTTTACAACATATATCCAGTATATAGAAAGAGTTACATCGTTACAGTTTTTACACTTTGCAAATCCAATACAGCATACGTAGTCAAACCTGGAAGCTTCTTGTTTTCATAAGGTGACCAGTCGTCATCAGAAGTAAAGAAAAGTCATGGAAAAGCAAAAAAAAAAAAAAAAAAAATCGAGCATTGGCAAAGCAACTGAAGATGTTGTAGAGCCAACAGCAGTGGCAGTGTCTCCATGTCAAATGTGCTATAATTAGCTTCAGGCCAATTAAATCTCTTTGAGAAATGGGACACTGGGCGGTCGACTTGTAGAAAGCAACTCCACACTAACTCTCACAGCAATGACTTCAAGTGTAGTGAAGAAAAGAGGCTGCATCTAATCTCAAAGCTTTCTGGCTTCCAGTAGACCACATGAAACACGATCTGTAAACAGATCAGGAGGAGGAGCTACACGAGCACTGCTATATTATGTGAATAATGTGATGACCCCAAAACCCTTGTTTTAATTATTAATGTGTCTTTTCAGCTCTGCCAAATTCATATTTGTCTGTTTTGGAAAATACACCGAAAGACAGAGCGGAACAAACTTCCTGGGCTTTATGTGATCAGTAACAAAAACTTTCAGCAACAAATAAAAATAAAATTATTTACCACAACACAAACAGCAAAAAAAGTTGTGCTGGATAAACAGACCAGCTCAGTAAACACTTGTAGAAAACAAGCGCTTTAGAAGGCAGAAGCGGGACTGAGTCAAAATCGAAAACCTTGTTCATATAACTGACAATAGTGGAGTGATTTTATTCAGGCCCATCCAGGGACGCCGATTAAGTAATGATTGTTACTCATCTCACCACTGACACGTTTGTGTGTCACACGTCACTTAAAGGGATAGTTCACCCAAAAATGAAAATTCTGTCAGTAATAACTCTCCCTCATGTTGTTCAACCCTGTAAGACCTTCGTTCATCTTCGGAACACAAGTTAAGTTATTTTTTATTAAATCACACGCACACACATCATACACATGACCAGCGTTGACCAATAGTGAGCCTCCGTGTGACGTACAACACAGAAGTGCTGCGCTGTTACACTACGAGAACTCACCCGAGGCCCACAGAGAAGGAAATCAATAGTTGAATAAAGTAATTTTTTTTTTTTTTTTGTACACAAAAAGTATTCTCGTCGCTTGATAAACTTAAGATTGAGCCACTGTAGTCACTTGGACTATTTTAACGATTTCTTTTAATAACTTTTTGGGGCTGTCAAGTTTCAATCCCTTAGAAACCTATGGAGGAGTGATCCAGCTCTCAGATTAATAAAAAAAAAAACTTAGGAATTATTATCTAGATTAGTATCTCCTAGGGCCCTATTTTAACGGTCTGAAACGCAAGTATTAAGCGCGAAGCGCAAGTAACTTTGTGGGCGGGTCTTGGGCGTTGTTGCTATTTTACCGGCGGGATAAATGACTCGACGCAAGTTTAAAAGGGGTTGGTCTGAAATAGCTTCATTATTCATAGGTGTGATTTGGGCGTAACGTGAAATAAACCAATCAGAGCATCATCCAACATACCCTTTAAGAGCAGGTGCGCATGTTGCATGGCGGATTGTTATTATTATGGCGGATTTACCAGGCGCGCTTCAGAATCGGTTCACAGCCGAGGAGACTGACGTTCTTGTCAGGGCAGTGAAAGACAGAGAAGTGACGTTGTATGGGGATGATGTAGAAATAGAAAAAATAGAAAAATAGAAAAAATATGAGAAAGCTCAACTTAACTGGTAACTGAAAGCGTAAGGTTTTTCATGTACTTACATTATGGTAGCCTAAAGGTGATTTCGCAGTCTTCAGATTTTTTTTTTCCTGGTTCTTGACAGACAAACTCATTTGTCAGATGTCCTTATACACATATGTGTCTTGACACTATTGGGCAAACAGCTCTGATCCGTCATTACTATACATTACATTAGCCTGAAAAAATTGGGTAAATGTGTAAGCTAGATTTAGGCCTACATGTTTTCACATCTTCATGGACAACACAATGATTTCCCTCGTGTGTTAATATTTTTCCTTGTTATAATGTATGATTTGCAAAAATAAAAACTGCTGCATCTGTGTTGATGAGAAGTGTATGCGCGTTGTGCACCCGCTACATTATGGCCAAGCATGCGCGCTTAAAATAGCATTATGAACAACGCGCAACGCGCCACTGACTTTAGACCAGGTTTTTTCTGGTCAGTGGCGGAATTGTTTTCTGGAAGTGCAAAATAGCACTAGGGAATGTTTGCGCCGAAACACGCCTCGTTTTTGCGCCGACCCGCCCAGGAAGTGCAAGTTCATTTCCTAGTTTACCGACGCGCGTCTGTGGAGGGAAAAGCCCGCTTTGCGCGGGTGCAAAATAGGAATGATACATGCGTCAGTGTACAAAGTAATTTGCGCTGGGTGCAAGATAGAGCCCCTAGTCTCTTTTAGTCTCTAATTTATTTCTGAAGGGCATAAACTCCAGTGACCAATCAGAAGTCCTTCCCAGAACTTGAATTTATTTTGAATATTATCATCTTTGTGGGGACATTTTGTCCCCATAATGTAGGGTTTACCAGGCCGCACGCAGGCACGCACACACACACACACACACACACACACACACACACACACACACACACACACACACACACACACACACACACACACACACACACACACACACACACACACACACACACACACACACACACCCCTAAGGCCAGATTCACAGATTATTCTCATATTTTCTTATTTTCGAAATCAATAAATCTTTCTGAATGCAAAATATTCCTACCTTTATTTCCAAGAATGTTCTTATCATTTTTTGTAAGATTTTTTTTTTTTTTTTAATACAACACTTATTAATAATTTGAATTCCTGTAAAGAATGTTAAAAAGAATCATTGGTAAAATTCTCTTAAAGTCACCATGAACTCAAAATGGACAACTCTCAACTTTTTCTAATAGAATATTGCAGTGTTTTTGATTCATGATTTATCCGTGCACATCATTATTGTTTTAACTTCATGTTCCTGGTAATCTTGAATCAGAATGACTTCCTCTTGTAGCATCTCTTCTCTTCTCTGATGATGAGGGCGGGGCAACCTGTTAATCACACGCGATCAGCCAATAGCAAACCACAACCATCCAATCAATTCCCCACAGACAAAATCAAGCCCCGCCCACATTTCCAGAATCCGTTTCACTCGAATATACATCACAATATAGGGAAGAAAGTTAGGATTGTATAACCTCCAAACTGTCTTAAAAACTCAAAACTTTATTGTGTTGTTTTAAATATTATGAATTATAACACTGGCTACATATATTTTGTATTACTATTACTGTTACTAGGGATGTGCAGAAGTTCTCTGAAGTGAAACCAAAGATGTTTTGCAAGTAATTTCACTGGCAGAGGTTTTAATGTGGAAATGGATGGGTTTTTCTTTCTTTTATGAGCAGGTGAATTGAAATGGGAATGCTTTGGGATTATTTCCCTCCAGGTATTATAGACCTTCTTGAGACACACAGTGTAGAGGCTTTTACAAATATTACTAGCAGTAACTGGAGGCTGCCTTGAAGTAGGAAAAAACACTTTCAAAGTCTGTCAGAATAAAAACAGAAAATGTTTTAGTTTATCTCTGCTTATAATGTTCCCTGCAAGCAGGTCAACAGAGGGGTTCTGTGGTCAGCCCTGAAATCTGGAATAGTCTTCCTAATTTATATATATATATATATATATATATTTAATTTGGCATGCTTTGAATGCACATCTGCAACCATTTAATTGAATTACAAATGTAATGGCTGTATATTTTCCCAAACTCCCATCACAGGAGCTGTCAATCATCCTTGAGTGTTAGTCACCAGAATTTACTATGAATAAAACCCAAAAACCCTGTAAAAGTACACACTGTTGGGTGTGATCCATTACTGAGTAATTAATTACTGTAATTTAATTACTTTTTCTTTGAAATAGTAAAGTAAAGGAAATACTCTTAATTTATCTGTAATTTAATTAGTTACTTTTGATGTAATTGCATTAAATACTGCATAGAACAATCTATTTAAAACAATAGTGGATTTAACATCACAATTTACATTGTCTGATGTTGTCTGATGAATATATATATATATATATATATATATATATATATATATATATATATATATATATATATATATATATATATATATATATATATATATATATATATATATATATATATATTTGAAATAATTAAAAGAGCAGTTTCATGTTGTATTGTTTAATGAAGTTGATAAATAGTGCAATACTTTTTAAAGAGAGTAATTAGAACAGTAATCTATAATTGCAATGTTGAAGATGCAGTTAGTAGCTAATACATGAAATACAGCGAGTTTATCTAAACTTGATTTTTTTTATTTTATTTTTTATTCTTTTATTTTATTCCTGGTACTACTTTAAAGGGTATGGATTTAGAAACTTTTAACAGTTACAGTGACAGGTGACCTATTTTTACAAAAACTAAATCCATGGTTGTAGGTAAAAAAATATAATTTATTGATTTTGTTCATATTCTTGGGGCCTTATGTGAATTATTTTAACTGTTAGTATATGGAACAGAATAACTCCTGGCACAACACGTAATAGAGTTACAATTAGGGATGGGAATTGATAAGATTTTATCAATATCAATGCCACTAACGATTCTACTTATCGATCCGATTCTTTAACGATTCTCTTATCAATTCCTTATAGCACTGTGTGGAAAAAAGTAGTCATTCTTTTTCGGGGGGAAAAACCAAGTGGTTTTATTTGTTTTAAAGCTTAACTTGAGTAAGCAAACTGTACTTTTTATGTAATAATTGGAACCTTATTGTAAAGTGTTACCGATTAGTTATACACCGATTAAACGTTCAGTGTTGGAAAGATCATTTGTTTTAACCATTCATTAAAACGAATCGGTTCAAATGAGTCATTAGTTCGCGAATTGGACGTGTCATTATCGGACGTTTTGCCGGCGGTCGGACGGACATCCCACAAGATGTGTCATCACAAAAAAAATTTCATCACTGGATAGTTTTTTTCGTTTATTTAAAGTGTGGTTTGTCAGCTGAATGTGCGGAACGCTTTTCAGAGAAGATAAGGTATTTTAGCACAATTCACACCCAGCCTAATTCAGGAAAAACAAATCTCTGAATGCTCCACATGAAACTTTAGTCTCCTGAACTTACCATTGTGTCGTTAATTTTGATTAATATGTGCGAGGGAGAGAGAGCAAGACAGCGCTTAGTTTTGAGATGGTGAAGCCGCCTTGCTCCGAAGAGAGAGAGAGAGAGAGAGAGTGCGCGCGCGCGACCGGGGCTCTCTCTCTTTCTGCTCGTTCAGTTAAACATGCGCCCTGTCACAAGCGCAGCAGTTCGTCTAGATTACTCAACGATCAAATAAGACTTTGGTGGTACAAAAATTCGATTTGGACGCCGTGCTGCTTGATAAAGGACAAAGGGGACAGTTGTGAGTTCACGTGGCTGACTCAGAGCAGGAGCATCGATAAGAGGACTCGTTAACGTCGAGGGCATACAATATCGATGGATTGTTAAACTTAGAACCGGTTCTCGATTCCCATCCCTAGTTACAATTAGCATCAAGCAACATAACACAATTTAAAAGATTAATATTACACTTTTACTCAAAACTCACTTTAAACATCGAGTGTGTGTATGAACTTCCAATCGCGATCTAACGTGAATTTTAGTCATAAAATGTTTCTGCAGCCAGAAAAACATCGAGCATTAAAACATCAAGAGTAACTAAAATAAACACCGATCACCATAATGATGACATAAACACACTATTATTTTCATTTAAATGTCAACATCTAAACCTCTGTTAATCTCAATAAGAACTTGTATGACAGATACAAAGTCAATCTGGTTTGTAATAAGTAAAGTTTGTAATGCTGTTTTTGGAGTTGTTAAAAGACATTGAAGTCTGACATCAAACAAATGTTTAGACGTCAACTAAATTTTAATTTTCAACCAAAATTTGACGTCGAAGCGATGTTGGAGTCCACGTCCAATAACGTCTCTAGCGGGGGTGAGCTCAAATTGTGGCCATTGCACCCATAGGATAATTTTTATACATGTTCATGCATATTGCACAACAACATTACATTTTCCAAGTTACTGTACCTCATCCAGCCCAGGCTCATTGGAGAAATGTTGCCTACCTGTAGTAACATTTCTGTAAAATGATATTACACAAGTACAATTCTGTACACAGCAAAAAAAAAAAAAAAAAAAAAAAAACATAGTTAAATTAACTCTCTCCAGAGTTTATTTGACTCAACATTCAGTAGTTTAACAATTGACTCTGAAGAAGAAAGTTAATTAGATAATTAAGTGATTAATTGAATGATAATTGACCATTAGTGGAGACCCCTGATGTTAACAAACAGAATCACTGAAGGAAACAGTCACCATTTTTAGTGTTTGTTTTAGATTACATATATGATGTATAGCCTTTTAATCGCTACACCTGCTTAGCATCTATAATGTAAACATCCGTTATATGAAAATACACCAAATTACATAAAAATCACACACAAACCATATACAATCATAATTGTGTGTTTATTAGCTTCTTGTTTCATGTGTAGACATGTTGTTTTGAGTTTGATTTTAAAAGGAGCTGCAAATATAAAAGTGTTAAGGACAGCATCATCCAGAAGGGCAGGAATTATGATCATGTAAGATGATTGACAGCTCTAGATCAAATGATTCATAACTCATCAGAATAGGAGAGACAGAGCTTGGTCTAAACCCACTTTCAGCTCTTTAGATCACATAATTCAGTGGGAAATTAATATAAATAATATTCTGTATGACGAAATATTTTGCAAACTTGAGAATAAATCAATAATTCTTCAAATATAAGAGCCCCAACGGATGTTGCCTAGAGTCTCTATGTAAACACTAAAAAACCAGAGCAGACGTGACAGAATATGAATTTGTGTTGTTCCTCTATTCAAAATATGAAAAATTACTGATTGATTGTTTTGCACTCCTGATATAAACTAATAAATTAAAGTCACTACAACCTAGTTTTATCATAAAAAGTGGTCAAATATCAAAGCTGGAGTCTTATATATTTCTAATAATTCTCAGTTTGTGCAACTATATCAACTCTCATCAGAGTATTACTAGACTGTTAGGTTAAGGTTGGGTTAAGTAGTTGCAACGTTACTTATAGTCAGTATAATGTCCGTTGAGGAGAATCAGAATAAAGTGTTAGCAGATATTACGCAGACACTCTACTAATACTCTAATAACTGACATGTAGATGCAACATTACTCATAGTTAGTGTGTGTAAGGTGGACTACCAAGTTACATAGTTTTACAGTTTTTTACCATCGCTATGACAAGTTTTTCAATACTTTTAACAAATTTACTAAACTCTTAACACACCAACACACCTACAACACACAATTGGCAAAACAGTTAATTTCATGCTTAAAATCAACTAAACTCCAACACTAAGTTTCAAAATACAATAATACACTTGCAACAATACACTGTCTACCAAACACTGCAAACATGTCTCAAAATCAAAAAAAAATTCAAAACACTAAAATATGTTCAGGAAGATTTAGTCAATCATAGCACAATGTCATAAAAACACTAACATCAGATGGAATTACAGAAACTGCATTATGTTATATGTGTGAGGTCTGCATTATACAACACACAATATACTGTATTGATCATAGTTTGTGTTTTTCACTGCAGTTTCTTTTGAAGCCTCTCTACATTTTTGAGTTTTGTTGGGTTTAGGTCTTTTGCTGCATAAATTCAATCAGCTGGTTCTCAGTAACAATAGAATAAAATACAGGGGATATATTTGTGTTTCAATTCACAATATAAACAGCGGTTTACCTTTACTTTAGCCGGCAAGGTTAGAACATGTGTTATCTGTGCTGACATACAGTGTTAAAGCATTGGTAAATCTGCCAGTAAAAATCCATTGGTTTGGTCTTGTTTGAGCTTGTGTGTAAAATAAGTTCAAGCATTTTAAATGTGTTTTAATTGTATGCATTTTGTGTCAAAGCAACAATAAATGTGTTAATAGTATAGCTTACACAGACAGATGTAGTGCTAACTGTGTTAGGAGTTTAGAAAATGTGTTAAAAGTATTGAAAAAATTGTCATAGCGATTGTAAAAAACTGTAATTACACACTTTTTGAGTCTCTCCTTTAGCACGGTCACATGCCATTAATTTTAGACCCGGTGTCCAAATTGTGTGCAACAGTGAACCGGTCCAAAACAACAGATGCCCGCTTCAAATGCCCAGGACTGGAAACAAAGGGCAAACATGCCATTGACCATCACTTATGGAGCCTTATTCTCCAGCGCAGTCTCATCCCAAGAAGTCATATACTGACGTCTTGGGACGTCTTTTGACCATACGTCAATATCCGCCTTTTTAGGGTACCCTTAAACGTCGGTTAGCTGACGTTATCGGATCCTAACTCTACCCCAGACCTAAACCTACCCCTAAACCTACCCCGTCACCTATTGACGTTAAAGGTAAAGCGTCAGTTGTATGACGTCCCAGGATCGTCATTTACCGACGTTTAGGGGTACCCTAAAAAGGCGGATATTGACGTATGGTCAAAAGACGTCCCAAGACGTCAATATATGACTTCTTGGGATGAGACTGTGTTATATTCTCACAATATGCACAGTTTGCACCGACGCCATCACACATAGAGGCGTTGCACTGCGATGAAACTGAAAGCTCAAATTATTGATAGTTTTGCACTCATTCATTAGAGTGGAGGTGTTGAAACTGAAGTGCCATCTGTAGTCAATCCACGGGGTCTTAACCAGCAGCATTTATTGCACATATGATTACGGGGTGGCGTGCTGTTTTCTTTACAAGCCATCTGTCCAGGAGAGCCTACAGGAGAACAGAAGAGGATTCAGTGCTGGAAAACATGAATCACACATTAACTACAAGGATCTCATTCATTTTGTTTTAAGGCTATAAAGTTGTTGGACAGAAATCTACTTGTTTGTCACCTAATGTGTAACAGCTTGATCCAATAATATCCCATAGAGCACAACAGTGCACCTGCCCTTCCTGGACAATCTCCAATTTACATTGCTGTTTTCATTTTAATAAAGGTATAGTTGACTGAGAAATTAAACATATTGTACATACAACAACAGTTTGTGAGGCTAAGCCTGTCAAACTCCCCAAAAAAGAGCCAAAAACCACCAGAAATACAGTAAAAGTGGTGCATATGACTCTATATTGAAATTAAGTATTACCATATGTCCTATTAAGAGCTAAACAAAGCTGTTGTTGTATTAAAAAAGAGCTCTAAACTTACTTTTGCGTTCCATAAATAATAAACAAAAAGTTCTTGGTCACGCTTTATTGTTAAGGTGTTTTTGTTATTGGATAATTACACAATCAATTACTGCAAAATATTATTTAACAACATGGTTACACTGCATTAAGCCCTCAGTAGTTGGCATAACTCAAAACGTGAGGTAATAAACTAAAATATTAAGTTAGTAGAACTTAAACATGTTATTTGAAATTGAATTGAAATATTGACCAATGCAAACATACACTCTAAAAACTGCTGGGTTGTTTCAACACAACTTTGGCTCAACTATGGACAAATCCAGCCGTTGGGTTACATTTTGACATTACATTTTTAACCCAACGTTTGGGTATGTTCATATTTCACCCAAAGTTGGGTTAAAACAACCCAGCATTTGTTTAGAGTGTATGTAACATGTATGTACTGTAAACATAACTCCCAATAATGAGATAATCAGTTACACCAAATGTTTGAGTTAACAAACTCATATTAAGTTAGTAGAACTTTAAACTTTTGATTTTGTACTACGGAAACATGCGTATGTCACAGCTAGTTTTGATGATTTTGTTGATTTTTCTGTTTGCATGGTTTTCTAAGCATGCTCTATAGTTACTGATAAGTTTATTTGTGTCTGCTCTTCATTATCGCTGCATATTTATACTCCTCAGTTATTATTGTCTATGCATGTGTTGCATTTGTGTTTGCCGGTATCTTTAGCATTGTCTTGTTTGTTTAATTTTCAACTGCTTCACTATATTACAGATCATTGCAATCTAAATTAAACATTGACTACTGTAACTCATGCAATTCGATTACTTAAACATATTGACTCAACTTGAACGGTTAATTGCTAGCAATGCAATCTTGTGCAAGAACATGTCAAATAACACTTAATTTCAACAATTAATCTCTAATACAGTCTGACACAAAGCATGGGAACTAGAAATCCGCTGCAACTCATTCAGTTTAAGTATAGTACAATTAAGTTCACTTAATTGTCTAGTAAGTTAAAATAACTCATAGTTAATAACGTTTCGGGTTTTAGAATCAGGTTTTTTTTTAGCATTTGTTGCATGCAATTATGCGTACAGTAATTTATTGTCGTTACTATAGTAAATGCATGCAATCCATTGTAAAATAAAGTGTTCCCCTTCTCTGTCTTCACTCCTCATGGCATCAGTGTGTTATGAGTGCTCATATTCAGCTCATTAGTCGAATATTTCTGTCCGGCTCATATTGAGAAATAACACTCAGAGAACAGACGACGACTCCTGTTGACTAATCTCTCGGCAGGACTCGCTTAATAAGGGCCAGGCTTGTTCTGTCCTATTGTCTACAATGAGCTTGGTCTGACACTTTGACAGGAGCCAATTACGAGAAGGAAAAAATAACAGCGCACAGAGAGACAGTGGGCATCCGGATCATATATTAATGCGCTTCTGTAACCATCTGACTATCCAGAAAAATGAGACGAGAACTGCTAGGAGAAACAGATTGTACCGATCATGCAGCGCTTGTCACACACACACACACTCACACACACACACGGCCCTCGGCTCATTCTGGCCGACTGGAGAGACACCGGCCCGCTCTATAATTCAAGACTGGGTCGAGTCAAGCTGGTTAGACACACAGGAGAGATATAGTTACATCAAGACTGTCAATCACTGAAACTTCTGTTATTTATAGGCATGGAAAACCTACTGTAGATTTTACAACAATATTCTCATAATTATAATACATAGTTGTGTTTTATCAAACGGGGATATATAACACGGTCATGGAAAAACAGTGACTATATATTATTGGTGTGTTTGTCTCTAGTTAATGCTGTTGTTTTAATGATAATGATAGTTTGTCTGTATTCGTCATTACAGTGATTAATGTTCCGTTTGCTTGAAATGTTCTGTGTGTAAATCTGTCTTCCATCCAAGTGTTACAAATGAACAGTTTTGCTCACTTTTTTTGCCGTAAGCATGCATAGACATTAATACCCATTATAGGAAATGCAGCAAAGAACGCATCATTTTCAGATAAAAGTTTGAACATTAAAAAACAAGCTTTTAAAGGTGAAAACAACAATTAAAAACATAATCAAGAAATAAGATCAACATGTAATAAAAGTTTGTGTGTGTGTGTGTGTGTGTGTGTGTGTGTGTGTGTGTGTGTGTGTGTGTGTGTGTGTGTGTGTGTGTGTGTGTGTGTGTGTGTGTGTGTGTGTGTGTGTGTGTGCTTGTTTTTGTGATATATGAGGACACAAATGTGTATAATGACATGCATATTACACTGCTATTACAACTTAAACATGATATATGAGGACATTGCATGCGTCCTCATATTTCAAATAGCTTAAAAAACATAAAAAACAATGTTTTTTTTTAAATGTTAAAATCCAGCATGTCTCCTGTAAGGGGTAGGTTTAGGGACAGGGGCAGTGTAGGGGGATAGAATATATAGTTTGTCCAGTATAAAAACCATTACGTGTGTAAAAAAGCATAATTTATTCATACGTCAGTGTATTTTGGTTGAATGTAGAGCAAATTTGCTGAAGCGCGTGAGACTTTTATCCTGAGAGAAGAAGAGATCTTAACAATATATTAGTTTGCTAATATACCAAAGTCTGCAGAGATCTCAGTAAGATTTAATTTAGATCATATGATCTGCTCTTTTTCCACATTCATTTGAAAGCTTTATACTCTCACTGGATGACAAGGACAGTTTTGTCCTTTTTATTTCTTCATTTACGAGTAAAAAAAAAGTTTAGGAGAAACAAAGTTCATACTAAAATGAAACATAACCGAGATTAACTTCACCTGAACTTTGAAAGAGCAACATCTGAGCCGTGCAATTTTCCTCCGGGCAACTTCTCTTACAGAACAACCCAGCAGACGAGCAGTGAACGCTTGACGTACAGCAAACAAGGCTCGTCCCTGAAGAGTTTACTAATCTGCCCTTCAACCTCCTCAATCTCGTCTGAGTCACACACACACACACGCACGCACGCACGCACGCACGCACGCACGCACGCACGCACGCACGCGCACACACACACACACACACACACACACACACACACACACACACACACAAGGGGTTATTGGAGGTTGAGCTCCACAGGAAGTCGAGATCTCTGCTGATTTCTTCATTAATATGAAGCGTGTTGATTATGAACATCATCAGCTCTTTCTCAAGCACACGTGTCAGTGTGACGAGCAGCTTGAGGACAGAGAAACACACCTTCATCTGTCACATCACACACACACACACACACACACACACACATATACAAAAAGCAGTCAGATTTCACATCTCAACATTTGAGAACAGGGGTGAAATACGTTTCTCACTAAGAAGAAAAAATTAATTAAAGCAAATGTGTGTGTGTCTTCTGTTTTTATTTTCGTTTAGTTTTTGTTTATTCATGATTAAAAATGTTGCACGTTCACTGCTTCACTCCTTCTTCTCTGAACAACACCTTCTTACACTCGCAATATGTTTTTATCAGTTTCTCTGGGAAAAACCCAGCTAACATAAATATGTTCTAAGAACTTTTCGCCAATGTTCCCATCAAGTTATGAAAACGCCATTTCTATGGAAGCTTATGGGTAGAAGTTTTCTATTTGAAATGTAATATGCAAAATGGCAATTCAATATGTAAAATAGCATTTACATTTATATTTATATTTTCCCTAGCAAATGTACAAATGCTAATTTAAATTTAAATGATGTAGGACATATAATGAAAATGCAATTGCATGTGTAACTTTGAGTGTAAATCCAATTATATATATAAAAATATATCATTAGTTAGTGTGTGTGTGTGTGTGCGTGCATGCGTGCGTGTGTGTGTGTGTGTGTGTGTGTGTGTGCTTGTTTTTGTGATATATGAGGACACAAATGTGTATAATGACATGGGTATTACACTGGTATTACAACTTACACGTGATATATGAGGACATTGCATGAGTCTAAAATAAACTGTCTATGCAAAGTGCGGCCTCTTTTCTCTATATATGAATTTTACTTATTAGGCCAGCACTCTTAAAATAAATTTAAGTGTAATTATTGAGTGAAGCCTGCTCCATCCTCCATTCAATCTTATAAACATTCATTTGGTCAACCTTTCAAAAGGCTCCAAATACCATGGGCAAAATGACAACTTTTTGTTTATTTATTTCTCTGTCTTTTAAAAGAACTTTGACATGAAGGATGAGAGGGTTTTCTCTCGGCCAGTTTTTTTTCCACTTCTTGAGCACTGATTTCAGTGAGGTAGAAGCTGAACGACGGAATCGCTGTCCCTTCGAATAAAGCGTGTGGCGTTGAACGAGACAGTTGTGTCAGCGAGGCTGGGATGGGAGACGGCGTTCCCAGATGAACATCCCTGAGCTCAGCGGGACCCGAGTGCTCCTGCCAACCCTCACGCTGGGTGTTGCCGGATTTGTGCTGGGCTACGACACATAAAGATGCTCTATTTTCTCTGAAACGGTGACACATGTGGCGTGAGAGAGACCTTTGACAGTCGACGCACTTCAAACTCTGATAACAGAGAGTCCGGCACGACAAGAGATCTGAAAGCTGATTACATCAGTCCTGTCGCTTGTGCCGATAGTTGTGTCTGATATACACACGCTGTGACAACTAGCCCCAGTCGGCTATATTTATTAATAGTTAATCTGCAAAACATTCATATTTAATGAACATAAAATAGTGGCCTGTGAAATCAAGCATTCCCTAAAAGTAACCGTGTTTCTATCCGTCCAGGTTTAGAAGATGAAGATTTATTGTTGGTTTAATCTTCCTCTGCTGATTTTAGACTTTAGAAAAAAGAGTAAAGACTAAATGCTTTTGAGCAAAGAAAATGTCTCCTCAGGGTGCAAAAAAAGAAATAGTGCAGTCATGAGGGGAAAAGCAATCCTACATTTATACATGAATAGCTCCTAAAATAGGCATAAGTATATATTATTTAATTGCACATAATGAAAAGAATATACCATCTACAATTTTCAGTTTGGAGTACAATTCTCGCTATTAACTAGTTGCTTAATAACAGTACTTATAAAGCACATATTAATGCCTTATTCTGCATGATCATATTTTTATGAGTTTATTGAGGCAAAAGTCATAGTAAATAGTAAGAATTGGACCCTAAACTAAAGTGTGACCAATTTTTAAATATATATATATATATATATATATATATATATATATATATATATATATTATATATATATATATATATATATATATATATATATATATACAAATTTCTCACATATTTGATGATAGATATTGGAAAAAGTAGGATCATGGCCTTCAAAAAGTGGAAAAAAGGTACAAATATTTTACTGTTGTGCTACCCTTTCAAAAGGTACACTTTTGTACTTTATTTACCCATAAAGGGTGCATTTTAATTCCTAAATGGTGCATAAAGTGCCTTTTTAAGGTATATATCAGCTTTTGTATGTTTTGTTTTTAGTGTACTGTATATCAATTGTGATAGAATTACATTAAAATTAAACGTAAACATTGTAAGTATAATTCACACTCATTGTACTATATACCAGCCCATTCTCACCCCAAGGCGTCATCTAACTGACGCCTTGGGAATCAGTTTGACCATGCTTCAATATTCGACGCTAAAGGTACCCTTTAGCGTCAGTTAGTTGACGTGATCCCAGGGCGTCATCTAACTGACGCGTTACCCTTAGCGTCAGTTAGATGACGCCCTTCTACCCAGACCTAAACCTACCCGCGTCATCTAACTGACGCGTTACCCTTAACGTCAGTTAGATGTCGCCTGGGATTGCGTCAACTAACTGACGCTGACTAAGGGTACCTTTAGCGTCGAATATTGAAGCATGGTCAAAATTGTCAGTTAGATGACGCCTTGGGGTGAGAATGCGTTGCATATTCCATGCTATGCATAAGTTTAGACAACCATGCTAAAGTTGCCTAAAAAGAGGAATAAAAAATCATCTTTTGGAAATTAATCTTAATGCCTTAATTAAAAAAAAAGAGGAAAAATCCAACCTTTAAGGACACCAATTTTCGTCGTGAATGAATAATGTATCGCAAATAAATAAATGTTTTGTCTTCCTTAAAATACAGGGTGCATAAGTCAGGACACTCCTATGTTAAATTCCCATAGAGACAGCAGATTTTTAATAAAGTTTCAAAAAATAAAGGCCAGTTATTTCATAGATCCGGGATACTATGCATCCTGATAAAAATCCCCTGGTCTTTGTAATTAAAATATCGCACATCATCACACACGCTTCACCATATCTAGAGATTGGCATGGGGAACTTTCCATAAGTTCTCTCAATGCAAATCAAACCAGCTATTAGGCTAACTGATATAAAACTATACATTATTCATTCACAAAGAAAATTGGTGTCTTTAAAGGTTGGATTTTTCTATTTTTTTTTTTTTAAATTAAGGCATTAAGATCAATTTCCAAAAGATTATTTTTTATTTACTTTTTATGCAACTTTAGCATGGATGTCTAAACTTATGCATAGCACTGTACATACACGTGTGTTATTGAAGTTGACCTTCAGGTACGATTTTATATGAAAGTTGGGATTTTACTTTACTAATAAGCTGGTTCAAGTATAGCACGGCCCAATCAAAAGATGAAAAGATTCGTATGACCTTAGAAGAGCCATTGAAGTTCAAACGAAGACCTCTAAACACTTCATTATTGCTGTTTTCGTGAAGTCTGAATGTTCTCCAGAAGCCCATTAAAGAGAACCACTGAAGAGCCCTCGAGTTTGTGAGAACATGCCGTTGATTCTCAGAAAAAAACACTGCACATCTCAAGGACAACATGCATAACTCACAGTACTCATACATTCTGCAGACAATACTATATCTAAAATATGATTATATTACTACATTTATACATCAAATATCTCTATCCCCAGCCTGTCATCTCTCAGAAGTCTTGACCATCACAACTATACAATCAGAATAAAGTGTTGTGAGATATGAACCATCATAATAAAGTGTTATGAGGTATGAAGCATCAGAATAAAGTGTTATCAGATATGAAGTATTGGAATAAAGTGTTATGAAATATGAAGCATCAGAATAAAGTGTTATGATATATGTAGCATCATAATAAAGTGTTATGAAATATGAAGCATCAGAATAAAGTGTTATGAGATATGTAGCATCATAATAAAGTGTTATGAGATATGAAGCATCATAATAAAGTGTTATGAGATATGAAGTATCAGAATAAAGTGTTGTGAGATATGAAGCATCATAATAAAGTGTTATGAGATATGAAGCATCATAATAAAGTGTTATGAGATATGAAGTATCAGAATAAAGTGTTATGAAATATGAAGCATCAGAATAAAGTGTTGTGAGATATGAAGCATCATAATAAAGTGTTATGAGATATGAAGCATCATAATAAAGTGTTATGAGATATGAAGTATCAGAATAAAGTGTTATGAGATATGAAGTATCAGAATAAAGTGTTATGAAATATGAAGCATCAGAATAAAGTGTTGTGAGATATGAAGCATCATAATAAAGTGTTATGAGATATGAAGCATCATAATAAAGTGTTATGAGATATGAAGCATCAGAATAAAGTGTTATGAGATATGATGTATCAGAATACAGTGTTGTGAGATATGAAGCATTATAATAAAGTGTTATGAGATATGAAGTATCAGAATAAAGTGTTATGAGATATGATCTATCAGAATAAAGTGTTATGAGATATGATGTATCAGAATAAAGTGTTATGAGATATGAAGTATCAGAATAAAGTGTTATGAAATATGAAGCATCAGAATAAAGTGTTGTGAAATATGAAGCATCAGAATAAAGTGTTATGAGATATGAAGCATCATAATAAAGTGTTATGAGATATGAAGTATCAGAATAAAGTGTTATGAGATATGAAGTATCAGAATAAAGTGTTATCAGATATGAAGCATCAGAATAAAGGGTTATGAGATAAGAAGCATCATAATAAAGTGTTATGAGATATGAAGCATCAGAATAAAGTGTTATGAGATATGATGTATCAGAATACAGTGTTGTGAGATATGAAGCATTATAATAAAGTGTTATGAGATATGAAGTATCAGAATAAAGTGTTATGAGATATGAAGTATCAGAATAAAGTGTTATCAGATATGAAGCATCAGAATAAAGGGTTATGAGATAAGAAGCATCATAATAAAGTGTTATGAGATATGAAGTATCAGAATAAAGTGTTATGAAATATGAAGCATCAGAATAAAGTGTTGTGAAATATGAAGCATCAGAATAAAGTGTTATGAGATATGAAGCATCATAATAAAGTGTTATGAGATATGAAGTATCAGAATAAAGTGTTATGAGATATGAAGTATCAGAATAAAGTGTTATCAGATATGAAGCATCAGAATAAAGGGTTATGAGATAAGAAGCATCATAATAAAGTGTTATGAGATATGAAGCATCAGAATAAAGTGTTATGAGATATGAAGTATCAGAATAAAGTGTTATCAGATATGAAGCATCAGAATAAAGGGTTATGAGATAAGAAGCATCATAATAAAGTGTTATGAGATAAGAAGCATCATAATAAAGTGTTATGAGATATGAAGCATCAGAATAAAGTGTTATGAGATATGAACCATCAGAATAAAGTGTTGTGAAATATGAAGCATCAGAATAAAGTGTTATGAAATATGAAGTATCAGAATAAAGTGTTATGAGATATGAAGCATCAGAATAAAGTGTTATGAAATATGAAGCATCAGAATAAAGTGTTATGAAATATGAAGTATCAGAATAAAGTGTTAAGAGATATGAAGCATCATAATAAAGTGTTATGCGATATGAAGTATCAGAATAAAGTGTTATGAAATATGAAGCATCAGAATAAAGTGTTATCAGATAAGTACAAATAAAGTGTTATGAAATATGAAGCATCAGAATAAAGTGTTGTGAAATATGAAGCATCAGAATAAAGTGTTATGAGATATGAAGCATCAGAATAAAGTGTTATGAGATATGAATCATCATAATAAAGTGTTATGAGATATGAACCATCATAATAAAGTGTTTTGAGATATGAAGCATCAGAATAAAGTGTTATGAGATATGAAGTATCAGAATAAAGTGTTATGAATATGAACCATCATAATAAAGTGTTTTGAGATAAGAAGCATCATAATAAAGTGTTATGAGATATGAAGTATCAGAATAAAGTGTTATCAGATATGATGTATCAGAATAAAGTGTTATGAGATATGAACCATCAGAATAAAGTGTTGTGAAATATGAAGCATCAGAATAAAGTGTTATGAAATATGAAGTATCAGAATAAAGTGTTATGAGATATGAAGCATCAGAATAAAGTGTTATGAAATATGAAGCATCAGAATAAAGTGTTATGAAATATGAAGTATCAGAATAAAGTGTTAAGAGATATGAAGCATCATAATAAAGTGTTATGCGATATGAAGTATCAGAATAAAGTGTTATGAATATGAAGCATCAGAATAAAGTGTTGTGAAATATGAAGCATCAGAATAAAGTGTTATGAAATATGAAGCATCAGAATAAAGTGTTATGAGATATGAAGCATCAGAATAAAGTGTTATGAGATATGAATCATCATAATAAAGTGTTATGAGATATGAACCATCAATAATAAAGTGTTTTGAGATATGAAGCATCAGAATTAAAGTGTTATGAGATATGAAGTATCAGAATAAAGTGTTATGAGATATGAACCATCATAATAAATGTTTTGAGATATGAAGCATCAGAATAAAGTGTTATGAGATATGAACCATCATAATAAAGTGTTATGAGATATGAAGCATCAGAATAAAGTGTTATCAGATATGAAGTATCAGAATAAAGTGTTATGAAATATGAAGCATCAGAATAAAGTGTTATGATATATGTAGCATCATAATAAAGTGTTATGAGATATGAAGCATCATAATAAAGTGTTATGAGATATGAAGCATCATAATAAAGTGTTATGAGATATGAAACATCATAATAAAGTGTTATGAGATATGAAGTATCAGAATAAAGTGTTATGAAATATGAAGCATCAGAATAAAGTGTTATGAAATATGAAGTATCAGAATACAGTGTTGTGAGATATGAAGCATCATAATAAAGTGTTATGAGATATGAAGTATCAGAATAAAGTGTTATGAAATATAAAGCATCAGAATAAAGTGTTGTGAGATATGAAGCATCATAATAAAGTGTTATGAGATATGAAGCATCATAATAAAGTGTTATGAGATATGAAGCATCATAATAAAGTGTTATGAGATATGAAGCATCATAATAAAGTGTTATGAGATATGAAGCATCATAATAAAGTGTTATGAGATATGAAGTATCAGAATAAAGTGTTATCAGATATGATGTATCAGAATTGTCACGGTTGATACAGGAGACAGACAGTCGGTAAGTGAAATAGTGTTTATTTTAGGAACAGCAGAAGCAGACGGAGTTATGGTGAGTATATTAACAGATGATAATTGGATGAACTTAGCCACAGGAATAACCAGAGTCTCTCTTTCAGATGATGGAGGCTGATCACTGGAAAGGGTTGCAGTTGGATGGCTGGGAACTGAAGACGGCAGACGATGAAGAAGATAATCCAACAGGAACAGGTGAGTAGCAGGTAAGTAGCAGGTAAGGCTTTGGTAAAGCATGGATGAGTCTGTGTGTCAAGTATTGACGAGATCAGACCGTGACTGCAGGGAGAGTGAGTGTTATATAGGCCGTGCTGGTGATGAGATGACGTGATGGAGATCAGGTGTGGTGATGAGGGAATCGAGTGCAGGTGAGGATCCAGGGGAATGCTGGGAAATGTAGTGAAAACAGATGATGAAGTGAACGTGAATGTGACAAGAATAAAGTGTTATGAAATATGAAATATCAGAATAAAGTGTTATGAGATATGAAGCATCATAATAAAGTGTTATGCCATATGAAGTATCAGAATAAAGTGTTATGAAATATGAAGCATCAGAATAAAGTGTTATGAGATATGAAGTATCAGAATAAAGTGTTATGAAATATGAAATATCAGAATAAAGTGTTATGAGATATGAAACATCATAATAAAGTGTTAAGAGATATGAAGCATCATAATAAAGTGTTATGCCATATGAAGTATCAGAATAAAGTGTTATGAAATATGAAGCATCAGAATAAAGTGTTATGAGATATGAAGTATCAGAATAAAGTGTTATGAAATATGAAGCATCAGAATAAAGTGTTATGAGATATGAAACATCATAATAAAGTGTTAAGAGATATGAAGCATCATAATAAAGTGTTATGCGATATGAAGTATCAGAATAAAGTGTTATGAGATATGAAGCATCAGAATAAAGTGTTATCAGATAAAGTATCAGAATAAAGTGTTATGAAATATGAAGCATCAGAATAAAGTGTTATCAGATAAAGTATCAGAATAAAGTGTTGTGAAATATGAAGCATCAGAATAAAGTGTTATGAGATATGAAGCATCAGAATAAAGGGTTATGAGATATGAAGTATCATAATAAAGTGTTATGAGATATGAAGTATCAGAATAAAGTGTTATGAGATATGAATCATCATAATAAGTTATGAGATATGAAGCCTCATAATAAAGGGTTATGATATATGAAGCATTAGAACAAAGTGTTATGAGATATGAAGCATCAGAATAAAGTGTTATGAAATATGAAGCATCAGAATAAAGTGTTGTGAGATATGAAGCATCATAATAAAGTGTTATGAGATATGAAGTATCAGAATAAAGTGTTATGAAATATGAAGCATCAGAATAAAGTGTTGTGAGATATGAAGCATCATAATAAAGTGTTATGAGATATGAAGCATCATAATAAAGTGTTATGAGATATGATGTATCAGAATAAAGTGTTATGATATATGAAGCATCAGAATAAAGTGTTATGAGATATGAAGTATCAGAATAAAGTGTTGTGAGATATGAAGCATCATAATAAAGTGTTATGAGATATGAAGCATCATAATAAAGTGTTATGAGATATGATGTATCAGAATAAAGTGTTATGAGATAAGAAGCATCATAATAAAGTGTTATGAGATATGAAGTATCAGAATAAAGTGTTATGAGATATGAATCATCATAATAAAGTGTTATGAGATATGAAGCCTCATAATAAAGGGTTATGATATATGAAGCATCAGAATAAAGTGTTATGAGATATGTAGTATCAGAATAAAATGTTATGAGATATGAATCATCATAATAAAGTGTTATGAGATATGAAGCCTCATAATAAAGGGTTATGATAAGCATTAGAACAAAGTGTTATGAGATATGAAGCAGCCAGTAGTGATGATGCAGTGCACACACACACACACACACACACACACACACACACACACACACACACACACACACACACACACACACACACACACACACACACACACACACACACACACACACACACACACACACACACACACACACACACACACACACACAGCAGATGTGAGGCCTGTGGAGGGAGTCCAGCGCTTCGGGTGTGTGTTCCTGCTGAAGGATCTCAACAGCTTGAGTCATTAGAGGGATCAGTGCATTTCATCTCTCCAGCAGAATGAAGTCAGTGTGTCTGTCTGTCAAACACACGAGTAAATCAGAGTACAGATCAAACTGAAGTCAGGTTTCAGCTCAAAATAAGATCCTTAATTTACCATCAAACCTTTTTTTTTTATAATCGACCTTGGTTCAGATAACAATATTTTGAGATTCTGTGGATTAAATTAATCTCTTTATTGTGTATTAACTCATTTTTATCTTAACTTTAACTTAAAATGTTAAGGAAACCAGCTTAATTTAAGTAACAAACAATATTTTTTTACAGTTGTAATGTGGATAAAAAAAAACTCCACAGGTTTGAACAGCATAAATAAATATCTGTCTGTTTGTTTGTGATTTTAATAAGATCAGGGCACAAAAGCCATTGAATGCAGAAATCAGTGATTTCACAGAGCTCAACACAACTGTGAATGACATCACTGATTATATTTGATCCGTCAGACGCTTTATCCAAAGTAACACAGCCGTGATTCTCAGTGTGTGGGTCACGACCCCAAAGCGGGTACGAGTCTGTTCTGATAAGAATGAACACAATGCTAAATGCAAACAATACAATCAGAGAAATAAGGCAAAATTAATAGACTTATTTTCGACTTTTTCTTTAAAGGGAGAAAAAAATGTTTCAGGCTGTTTCATGTCAAAGGCTGCGTGCCGAATCAAACTGTTTTAGTAAGTAGTATTGTCAGGGTTCTGTCACTTCTGTCTAGTTTATGTCTTGGTTCTGTGACAGAGTTCTGACCATAGACTGTAAAAATATGGACAAAGCGTCTGTGACGTCACCCATAGACTTTCTGAAGAGCGGTTTTGAGGCGTTTATGGGGGGTATGGGCGGCACCATCTGGGAAAGTCTTTTCAGAAAGGATACAGAGGTGGTGTCATGTGTTGGGTCAGATCATGGCCGAGACGTCACATTTCAGGATTTCCACTCGGTGCAGCGCGTTATCAGCTGTCAATCAAGCTGTCAATCAAAGTTAACCACGCCCTTATTTGTCATACATTTTATATCTAAATACGATCTAATCTAACGAGTTAGAAAAAAATTCACCCCCCTCACAGTTGTCAGGCACTCGGAACCTATCGAAAAATACAATACAAGTCCATGGGACCAACCTGTAAAAACATGAATTTATGCTGTGAAAACGGACATTTTAACATGGGCATTTGCTCTCTTTTGGGACCGGCCCCTAGCGGAGTTTACATGATTGCAGTTTTTCGCACTTCCGGGTAGGCTTCATTTTTCAAATTAGAATGTTGCCCCTTGGTTCTGACAGTCCTGTTTTGTCTTTGTCTGAGCCGCGGTCTCGAGCGTTCTCGTTCTCTTGTCTGGATGCCCTGTGACATGTGCGGGTCTTGGTGTCTGGATCCCGGCACGTCTATAGCTTTGGTTTTGGTTCTCTGTGTCGGGATTCGGACATTCATGCTCCGCGTGTTTCGAAAACGCTCTTCTGTCCATGTGTGTTGTTTTGTGTAGCATGCGGTCCGTGTTTACATCGGCCGCGTGCTTTCATGTCATGTTTTGTCTTGTGCTTGTGTTTATCACTGTCTGTGTGTTTTCATGTTGTCATGTTCTGTGTGAACACGTGGCTTATGATGTTTCTCATTGGCTGCGTGTTTTAGTCCTGTTTTGTGTGAACACATGGCTGATGATTTGTTTTACTGGCCATGTGCTTGTGATTTAGTCATATTTTGTGTGAGCACATGGCTTGTCATGTGTTTCCTTGTGCCATGTCCGGTCGGATTGTCTAGCCCCATCCGTCTTGTTCCCTGATTATTGATTCATTAGCCGCACCTGTCCTCGCTCTTTATCTGCTGCGTTTGCTCTCCCTGTTTATTCTCCCTGTGTTCTCAGTTCTCTGCTGGTTCGTTATCATATGTACGTTGTTTGCTTAACATGGTTTATTCCTTCTTAAAGGGACAATGTGTACTTTTTTAGGAATTTTATTATCTAAAGTCAATATTTTATTCATAAATATGTCCTCAAAGGTGTACACTTACCTCTGCCAATTATCGGACTTATTATCGTAAACAAAGAATTTATTAAATTTATATACATGGGACGGGTAGGTCACTGTGACGGCTGTATACTTGTATTGTGGTCTTTGCCGTGTCTGGCTGTGTTTACTCCTCCTACAGGTGTGCTGCGGAGCTGAGGGAGTAATCAGGTGGATTGGGTGCACCGGTGTACAGGTGTGCCTGTCTTTAAAAGCGTCCTGTTTGGCGTCCTCAGGGAGCGTTCCATCTGGTCCAATCGATCCCTGGCCAGGACCGAGAGGTTGATCGGCGTTGCGGCGTACGGAGAGAACTTGCGAGTTAGACTTTGTTATACAGATTGTGTCAATAAAGAGATTATTGTAACCGCCGTGATCGTTTGCTCCCTCCTTCTTTGTTGCTCCCTAGTAAGGGCGTAACAAGTGGGGGCTCGTCGAACTAAATTTGAATTTGGATTCGTGCGATTGTTTGAAAAAAAAAAAAAGAAAATGAAAAATCGTTGTTTTTGAAGGAGGGTAAAGGTAGGATATTTAATTCGATATTTTGAATATTTGTAAAATTGTCCGCCTATTTGGAAATTGAAAATGTTGGAACGCTCCATTAGTTAAATTAGGCTCTATATGAAATAATTTGTAGGAGTATTTGGGGAACAAACCTTCCAGGTAGGTTTAGTGCGTGTCCTTGGGCACGTAGTTTTTTATTTTAGTTTATTATTTTTGGTTGGCTCGGGGCTTAGAGCAGTTGTCTCGGGAGCACATCCGAGGTTTGGGGGGCGATTCGGCAATTGGTCGTCTTCCCAAACTTGCGGGATTTAGTGCATAAGTACCCGGTCTTGGGCCAACTGAAGACTAGGGTTCAGTTAGTTTAGGTGGAGGGTTTAGTTCTTTAAATAATCCCTGATTCGACGTGTGAAGATTTTTTTTTTTCTCTCTCTCTTTTTTGGGGTAAAGGGTGTGTTGTCGTTTTTCTTTTTCGTTTGTAAGGGTGAGCGTGATTATTGTAATGATGGCTACTGAAGTTATTGAAACATTTTCTCAGTCTCCGTCTGAGGAATTGTTAGAGGAAATGACCAAAGAGCAATTGTTGGAGTTAGCTGCACATTATAACATCGAGCTAACATATAATCAAAAAAGGTCAAAGGACGGAATTAAATTAATCATTGAGTCTGCGTTGTGTGACCTTAAAATCTTGAGTGTAAAGTCTAAATTGCCTGATTCTGCTGCATTGTCGGCTGTAAGTATGCCTATTCCAACTAATCCTCCATTGTCTGTTGTAAATACTTTTTCATTTGAGCAACAGAAGGAATTGTTGATGATCCAGCGTGATACTGAGTGTGAGAAGCGACGCTTGGAATGTGACAAGCTACGCTTGGAGTTGGAGTTGGAGGAGAGCCGGCAAAAGGTAGAGCAACAGCGTTTACAGATTGAAAGGCGTCGACTGGAGTTACAGGGAGAAGGTAAACCAGTAGACGCAGGATTTGATGATGATTCGACGAAACTGAGTGTGGCTCATAAGTTACGTTTAGTACCGCCGTTTAATGAGTCTGAGGTGGAGATTTTTTTTCTCCTGTTTGAGCGAGTCGCAGCAGCGTATAAGTGGAATGAGGTTGAACGCGCTATGTTGCTTCAGTGCGTTTTAACAGGTAAAGCCCAACGAGTCTATGCTACGCTATCTGATGCTGACAGCCAGAATTATGAAGCCATTAAAGCGGCGGTGTTAAAAATTTATGAGCGCGTGCCAGAAAGCTATCGACAACAGTTTCGTACGTTACAGCGAAAGGCGAATGAAACAAATGTTGAGTTCGTAAGAGAGTTGACTGTGCAGTTTGATCGATGGTGTACAGCGGCAGAGTGTACAACAATAGACAAGCTGGGAGAGTTAATTTTATTTGAACAATACAGAAATACCCTTCCTGAGATTGTAGCCACTTATGTTGCAGAGCGTCAGATTAAAACTGCTTCAGAAGCTGCACTGCTGGTGGATGACTGGGAACTTATTCATAAGCCCCGTGGTGGTAAATTCGGAGAACATCAGGTTCATGCACGGGGGAATTTTTCTAGTGTCCCTATGAGTCCAACCCGTAGTTTTTGGGAAAAAACGACAAGTAACTATGACAACTGTAATTATTGTTTCGGAAAGGGACATTGGAAGTCGAATTGTCCAGTGCTTAAGTCAAAGACTTCCAAGTGAAATTTGCCAGCTTGCCATAACCGAACCCGTTGTTAAAGCCAGCTCTTTGCGTCCAATTCCGGCTGTATGTCAACCGTTTGATCTTATTGATTGCGCTGGTTCACTTCCTCGATCAGAAGAAGCCATTGTGTGTGTCATGGTGTGTGTCATGGTGTGTGTCATGGTATGTGTCATGGTGTATGTCATGGTGTGTGTCATTGTGTGTGTCATTGATGTTGATTGGTGTGTAAGTATAGGCCTATATTTAAATTGTATTGGTTGTTAGTGCGGTTATGATTGCTTATTTTTGGCGGAAACTTATTGGTTTCCTTTTTTTAAGGGGGGGAGTGTGACGGCTGTATACTTGTATTGTGGTCTTTGCCGTGTCTGGCTGTGTTTACTCCTCCTACAGGTGTGCTGCGGAGCTGAGGGAGTAATCAGGTGGATTGGGTGCACCGGTGTACAGGTGTGCCTGTCTTTAAAAGCGTCCTGTTTGGCGTCCTCAGGGAGCGTTCCATCTGGTCCAATCGATCCCTGGCCAGGACCGAGAGGTTGATCGGCGTTGCGGCGTACGGAGAGAACTTGCGAGTTAGACTTTGTTATACAGATTGTGTCAATAAAGAGATTATTGTAACCGCCGTGATCGTTTGCTCCCTCCTTCTTTGTTGCTCCCTAGTAAGGGCGTAACAGTCACTAAAAACTGAAAAACTCAAATATTGAAAAAACTTATAATAGCAGAGAGGGACAAAAAGTACTATGCCAACACATTTCCACAACGCATTTTGGTTCAGAGCCAGCGTCACGACTGAAAGCAGGCGCAGCAGAAATGGAGGAGATCAGTGAGAGGCGCGTCACTGTCCCGGCAAGTTTCAAAGGCTGCATTGCACTGTTATTTTTAATGGTGAACCATACATGTGCCGAGCCACAGGAGAAGAAATCCTCGTCGCCAAAAAAGTACAAAACAGAACGTAAAAGGAAACGTGACCGGAGATTACAAAAAAAATGTCGGGATAGCTTTTTCACAGCAGTTGATTGTCGAGTTCGTGCGCGCGATCATTGGTACCAAAGCAACAGTAGAGACTCAGACTGTCAGCTGTCAGCCGATGACGGTGCTGTGTGGTGTTCTGAGAATATCAGCTCAAATGGATAGTTCATCCGAATCAGATGTTGAACACATGGAGGAGGTTTTTGAGTTTGATGATCACGCGCGCGAACTTGACAATCGCCTACTGTGGACTTCGACCGAAAACGAGCTGGCTGAATAAACACCATTTTTATTCATATCTTTCACATCTACTGCAGTCAGATTCACTGTGTTCACTCAGAATAAAATCACTCACATGGCTGTGCACTTGTAATGACACATCAAGGATGTTAAGAGGCTAAAAGCAGGTTTAAAAATTGCCCCATTTAAGTCAACAGGGTGCACATTTTAAAAAGAGGATAACACGGTGTAGGCGACACCGTTTTTTGTCATTTTTGGAGTACTGACAGCACTGCAAATCTACAAAAAAATGAGCTTAATGTTAAAATTGACCGGAGTTCGCCTTTAGAAGAAATCCTGTCATAGCTTTTTGGTACATAACGTCTACCGTAGATGCAACACGCATTAGAAAATGCGAGGCGCTGGAAAGCACAATTCATTTGAATGCAAAAAACAATTTCACCGCTAAATGGGAGAAATTCCTACACAATGTCCCTTTAAGTCATGTCATCCCCCTCGGGGTAGTTTTGTTTGTATTTTGTTTTATTTGTATTATAAATAAAAGTCTTAATTTCTCTGCAATAGAGTCCTCGCTTCATCTCCCCAACCCCAAACTGTGACAACTATAATATTTATTAATAGGTCTTCTGAAAATATTATGCATGTCTTGCAAAAATTAACTGTGTTGCAAAATCTTGCAACTTCTGATAATAATCTTATTCTTTGTGATTTTAATATTTATTCTGGCATTATGTAATTGACCTGAGTACTAACAATGAACATATGCATTTTTGTTAACTTACATTAAAAAAGATTAATAAATACTGTATCAAATGAATTGCTCATTGTTAGTTAATGCATTGACGTTAATGGTGACACTTTACAATAAGGTTCATTAGTTAACATTAGTTAATGTATTAACTAACAATATTACAGTATTTATTAGTCTTTGTTAATGTAAGTTCATACAAATACAGCTGTTCATGTTAGTTCACAGTGCATTAACTAATGTTAACAAATACAAGCTTTGATTTTAATGTAGTAAATGTTGAAATTCATTTTAACTCAGATTAATAAATGCTGTAGACGTATTGTTTATGTTAACTAAGGTAGTTAACTAACCTTATTGTAAAGTGTCAGATTTTAAACACTATTATATGACATTACAAAATTAGATTCCATTATTCTTATTTGCTAGAAATGATATTTCTACACAATTATAACTAGAGATAAATGTGAAGCATCTCAAGCGTTCACATGTCAGGTGATTCTAACGGGCCTTTAATTATCGCCACAGTCACAGTACAGTCTCTTAACTCGGACCCAACTAATAGGTAAATGTAATTTCATATAGCGAGTATGAGTCACTTCAGTAACCCGTGTGTACAGAGACCCAAAATAACACAAGCCAGAGGGAACAGTTTAAACAGTTGCTTAGCAACCAATTACTTTCCGACAATTAAGGGTACTTATGATCTCAACATAAAATCTGGATAATGAGTGTGTTTAATATCCTATGGGATCTGAACACACTTCTAAGTTTGGCTGTGGAGAAGAGCATGACGTGATGTTGTCTTTCTGAAAACTGATTTATGAGTGTTAATGTCAAACGCTTGTTTGACGCACAGCCTGTGCTATTGACTCCTGAACTTTGCAATTTACAGATCCGTTGGGTTGGTTGACCCGCCTCACATTCAGCCGGCTGGGAGGTTAGATATAGTTATTTTACGAGTAAACAACCCAATGATTTATTATGATTACCTTTCAGTGCAGTTCATATTACTCATATGAGTTAAAACTCATAAAAGTGGCACGATTCCAAGAATGGGTGGATTAAAATATTCATGTCATTTTACACATCGCTTACAGTAAAGATTAGTTATTCTTGCTGGAAATGCAGTGACACAAAGTATTTATATGTTAAATAAGCTCATCTCATTTGACCTTTTTCTCTTTTTTTTTTTTTAGACACACAATAAAACATCAGATAATCCATAATAAATGAATGATATCTTAATAAATAATAATAAATGGCCTCAGGGTGAAAGCACATTTAACATTTATTCATGGTAAAACACGCCTGTGACGCAAATCAATACAATTCCACATCAACACAAACATCAAACGTTGCTTGGAAATCTTAAACAGCCTCTCTTGCTGTTCTTGTAATTTCTTCCTCATTTTGACCATTTTTCAGTGTTTTCATCCCACTATGATTCTTTGTTGCATGTGTAAAGCAGCGCTGAACAAACAGAGAAAACAATATTTGTAATCGACATAAATTCAGCTCCAACTTACATTGATTTGTCTGTGTTGAAAATGCATTAGTTTAAGTACATCTGTTTTTTTTTAATCCCAAATTTTCAACACTTTAAAATATTAAATAAATACAAATAAATTACTAAAGCTGGTCACTTTAATATATATATATATATATATATATATATATATATATATATATATATATATATATATATATATATATATATATATAGATATATATATACATCCAGGGTATCTAATCTATTCTCTAATTAGCTTCTTTACATAATGGGAAAACATGGCTACTTTTGTCAGAAATTGTCACTTTAATGCAAGATTTTCTGCTGCACATAAAACCTTAAAGTGATGAAGGAAAACTTCTTTGCTGAGATCGAAAGACTTGGGCAGCGGTAAAATTTTCTTTTCCAACCGCTAACAATCATTTTGTCAGTCCTTCCAGAGTTTTTTGTGATTGTTGCTAACACAGTCTCATCCCAAGACGTCATACGTCTGACGCTTTTGACCATACGTCAACATTTTAGGGTACCCTTTAACGTCAGTTAGATGACGATCCCGGGGCGTCATATGTCTGACGCTTTACCTTTAGCGTCAGTAGATGACGCGGGTAGGTTTAGGTCTGGGGTAGGGTTAGGATTAGATAGCGCCCCGGGATCGTCATCTAACTGACGTTAAAGGGTACCCTAAAATGTTGACGTATGGTCAAAAGCGTCAGACGTATGACGTCTTGGGATGAGACTGGATTGTTGTTGCGGGCAAAAATTCTTGATTATGCGGCACATTTTCTTAAAAAATGCAATGGAATATGCGGATATTTATGCAATTTTATGCAATGAAATTGCGGGAACTTGCAAAAACTGCGGTTTGATGAAAAATAGAGGTGATTCCCAAACTCCCTGTTCTCACTAGGCTACTACCTTAATATAAAGAGTCATTTCTTATTACTTCCTATGATAAGCAAGCACACTACATCACAGAAAGTGCTGGAATATTTCAGTTCATCTTGTTTTATTTCAGATCTTAATTAATAAACACATCAAACTGACAAAACATTGATGAGTCAAACAAGTTCTGCAGCTTTACAAAAGAAATATGCTACAACTTCTGTAAAAATGAATAAATAAAATATAAAAAATTTTAATGCTTTACAGCTTTTTGATGATGTTCATGATGTAATTACGTCACTTGATAACATTCCTATGGTAACAGGGGGAAACGGCGGCTCTTGTGTGAAGCAAACGCAACATTTATCAACTTTCTGATAAGATATATGTGACTTTTTTGCAACGAAAAATGCGAGGATTATAAAATCAGGGAAGCCCCGCATATTTTGCGTGGAAATCGGAAAAAAATGCTTTTGGCTGAAAGGACTTTAGCTGATTATGCATTAAATAATGCGATTGCATAATCACGATTTTCTGGAGGTACTGATTTGTATCTGGGGTGCCAGTGGACATAATTATCCTCCCTCAGGAATGATACGATGCCCGGCGCGCCCTAAACCCCCTCCCCCTACAACACTCCCCTCACATACACACACCTCTACATCACCCTACACACCACCTACACACACCTCTACACACACTCCCCTACACACTCCCCTACAACACTCCCCTACACACTCCCCTACACACACCTCTACACACTCACCTACACACACCTCTACACACACTCCCCTACACACTCCCCTAACACACTCCCCTACACACTCCCCTACACACCCTCTACACACACTCACCCCTACACACTCCACCCTAACACACTCCCTACAACACCTACACATCCCCTACACACACCTCTACAACACTCCCCTACACACTCCCCTACACACACTCCCCTACACACCACACCTCTACACACACCCTACACACACCTCTACACACACCTCCCCTACACACCCCCTACACACTCCCCTACACACTCCCCCTACATCCACACCTCTACACACTCCCCTACACACACCTCTACACACACCCCTACACACACTCCCCTACACACTCCCCTAAACACACCTCTACACACTCCCCTACACACACCTCTACACACTCCCCTACACACACCTCTACACACTCCCCTACACACACCTCTACACACACCTCTACACACACTCCCCTACACACTCCCCTACACACCTCTACACACACTCCCCTAAAAACACCTCTACACACACTCCCCTACACACTCCCCTACACACCACTACACACACTCCCCTACACACTCCCCTACACACACCTCTACACACACCTCTACACACACTCCCCTACACACTCCCCTACACACCTCTACACACACTCCCCTACACACTCCCCTAAACACACCTCCACACACTCCCCTACACACACCTCTACACACTCCCCTACACACACCTCTACACACTGCCCTACACACACCTCTACACACACCCCTACACACACTCCCTATACCAGTATACCAGTAGCTGATATAAAAAATTGGATGACCAGTAATTTCCTATTACTAAATTCTGAAAAAACAGAGATTCTAATCATTGGACAAAAAACTTCCTCACCTAATAACCTAGAATACTGTCTAACACTTGATGGCTGCTCTGTTAAGTCTTCGACGTCAGTTAGGAACCTGGGTGTGCTCTTTGATACCAATCTTTCATTTGAAAGTCACGTGTCTAGTATCTGTAAAACCGCATTTTTCCATATATTTTTCCAAATATATCTAAATTACGTCGTATGCTCTCACGGACAAATGCGGAACAATTAGTTCATGCGTTCATGACCTCAAGGCTAGATTACTGTAATGCTCTACTGGGTGGTTGCCCTGCACGCTTATTAAACAAACTACAGCTAGTTCAAAACGCAGCCGCTAGAGTTCTTACCAGAACCAGGAAGTATGACCATATTAGCCCGGTTCTGTCAACACTGCATTGGCTGCCTATTAAACATCGTATAAATTTTAAAATATTGCTGATTACTTACAAAGCACTAAATGGTTTAGCTCCCCAGTACTTGAGCGAGCTCTTAACGCATTATAGTGCTTCACGTCTATTGCGATCTCAAAATTCTGGCCAGTTGATAATACCTAGAATATCAAAATCGACTGATGGCGGTAGATCATTTTCCTATTTAGCACCAAAACTTTGGAACAATCTTCCTAACACGGTCCGGGAAGCAGATACAGTCTGTCAGTTTAAATCTAGACTAAAAACACATCTCTTTGGCTTAGCATACACATAACACATTATAGATTTCTATAATTCAATGTTAGGCTGCATAGATTAGATCAGCCGGAACCGGGAACACTTCCCATAATTCCTGATGTACTTTGTACATCATAAGAAGGATGGCGTCTACGCTAATATTAGTCTCTCTGTTTATCCCGAGGTTTACCGCAGACCGCCGGATCCAGGGCATATCCAGATCTGATGAAGGACCATCACATGGACACGACGACACGCATTATCAGGGCTGTGAAGGCCCATGGACACCTCACCACACTCATCTCCTCACCGGCCGGATGACCCAACCCAACCAGATGAACTGGATAATATCGTGAAAGTTCTGATCCCATCTGACTCCTGACATTATGCTGCCTAACATAATCATACACTGTTCATTCGTTGGGCAAAGGAGAACTGGCCCCCCGACTGAGCCTGGGTTCTCCCAAGGTTTTTTTCTCCATTCTGTCACCTGATGGAGTTTTGGTTCCTTGCCACTGTTGCCTTCACCTTTTGGCTTGCTTAGTTGGGGACATTTAATTTTCAATTGAACAATACTATTACAACATTGTTTTCCTGTTATCTCTGTAAAGCTGCTTTGAAACAATTTGTATTGTAAAAAAGCGCTATATAAATAAAGGTGACTTGACTTGACTCCCCTACACACTCCCCTACACACTCCCCTAGACACTCCCCTACACACTCCCCTACGCACTCCCCTAAACACACCTCTACACACTCCCCTACACACACCTCTACACACTCACCTACACACACCTCTACACACACCCCTACACACACTCCCCTACACACTCCCCTAAACACACCTCTACACACTCCCCTAACACACACCTCTACACACTCCCCTACACACAACTCTACACACACCCCTACACACACTCCCCTACACACTCCCCTACACACTCCCCTAAACACACCTCTACACACTCCCCTACACACACCTCTACACACTCACCTACACACATCCCTACACACACTCTTCTACACACTCCCCTACACACTCCCCTAAACACACCTCTACACACTCCCCTACACACTCACCTACACACACCTCTACACACACCCCTACACACACTCCCTACACACTCCCCTAAACACACCTCTACACACTCCCCTACACACACCTGCACACACTCCCCTACACACACCTCTACAAACTCACCTACACACACCTCTACACACACTCCCCTACACACTCCCCTAAACACACCTCTACACACACCTCTACACACACCTCTACACACTCCCCTACAGACTATCCTACACACTACCCTACATACTCCCCTACACACACCTCTACACACTCCCCTACACACACTCCCCTACACACTCCCCTAAACTCTCGCCTACACACTCCCCTACACACAACTCTATACTCCCCTACACACACCTCTACACACTCCCCTATACACACCTCTACATACTCCTCTACACACTCACCTACACACACCTCTACACACACCCCTACACACACCCCTACACACTCCCCTACATACACCCCTACACACACCTCTACACTCCCCTACACACACCTCTACACACTCCCCTACACACACTTCTACACACACCCCTGCACACACCCCTACACTCCCCCCCTACACACACCCCTACACACTCCCCTACACACTCCCCTACACACCCCCTACATACACATCTACACTCCCCTACGCACACCTCTACACACTCCTCTACACACTCACCTACACACTCCTCTACACACCCCCTACATACACATCTACACTCCCCTACACACAGCTCTACACACTCCTCTACACACTCACCTACACACTCACCAACACACTCCCCTACACACTCCTCTACACACTCCCCTACACGCACCTCTACACTCCCCTGCACACACCTCTACACACTCCCCTACACACACTCCTACACACTCCCCTACACACACTCCCCTACACACACACCCCTACACCCCCCCCCCCCTACACACACCCCCTACACACTCCCCTACACACTCCCCTACACACACCCCTACACACTCCCCTACACACTCCCCTACATACACCCCTACACACTCCCAGGCTCACTGAAAGCGCTCGGATCTGAGGAGGCCTAGTTTTGATGAATATATCCATCAGACATCTGCCACAATCTCTCGCCGTCACATTTCCACCGGAGATCTCTGCACATTTATCAACCCGACCATGGGTTTATCTGGCAAAACTCACGTGTTGTTTTTGGAAGCAGGATTTTCCTTTTTTCCTCTCAGTAAGATTCTGGTAGATCAAATAATGCTGATTTCTCCAGCGCAGAATACATAAATGCTATCTGTGGAATCAACACTTAAATATCATTGCAATGGAGATAAGTTAGGTTTTAATGTGGTCCAACTTTAAAGTATGGTGTTTTTCTGGACCTGGAATGGTCTAGATTGATGGTTTTGTGCTGGAAAACCAGTAAAGTCATTCCATGTCAAATCAACCAAATTTCCAATCTTCCCCGGCTCAAATTTTTCATTGTGTTAATATTTTTGTTCTGAAGTATGACATAAATAGTGATAAAAACATTAAATGTAATGAATTTATATTTAATGAATAACCCACTTTTTATTATTGATTATAATCTGAGATTTGGAGCCAAATTACAGGGGTGTAAAATGAAATACACAGAGACTTTAACTTTAGCAATCTTTGTTGCATTATATGCCAACAATAACCGTTAAAAAATGGCGCAAAAAGCACTTCTTGAAATCCTTTTAGATTTTAGTTTTTAACAAACATTTTTTTTGGTATCTTCATTTTAAAGGCCCTCGATTGTTCAATCCCAGAGTTATGGAGATCTTAATCCGGCTCCATGAGTAAACTGGTCAATTGAACACATTTTCGGTGGCCAAAAACGAAATGTGGGTCAGTTTGCACACAGCTCATAGAGGAATATCTGAACAACAAATAATGTAGAAACTAGAAATGCATCATTTTTTTTTTCTATCAACACAGGTGCATATAATATACCTGTCTGATTGCCATACATTTTGATGTCTGAGTGCCAAAAATAATGATTTTGCCATCTTTCCAAAGTCATTTTGACCCCCTGTAATTTGGCTCTATATCTCAGATGGCAATTGTCATTTTGACCCCATCTACAAAACAGTGAATTTCTCAGTAAATATGCATTCATGACATTTTATATGTTCGGCTTTCTTCTTCATTTCTGTATTTCTTTCACAAGAAAAAAAAAAAAAAATCAAAGTCAATTTCTAGTTGATTATACACAGAATGTCCTAGGTACTCCAGCTGGTTTAAGATTCTTTTTCTTTTCTTTATCAGGATGGAACTATGCTTTAATAGAAAGCAAAAATCATTCTGCTCTCCTTAAAGAAACTCTTCAGTGCTTGAAGCACAGAGTGTTAAAAATGATGTTAACTCATTTCTCAATGAGCCATTAATGACTGATCATAATGAAGGATACTCAACTCCTATTTTATTAATATTTTTCTCAGAAGTGTTCATTATAGACACTTAGGGTTGTACCAGTCGTGTTTAGATGTGCAGAACTTACATGTATCTGCCTATTTCTGTTATCCACTGTGAGGCAAGTGTTCTCATGAGTCTACGGTTTTAGATGAAAGAAATTGATTTTAATACAGGAAAAGTAGTTTTATATGAAGGTAATACTTCAACCATTATGAGCAAAGTTACCATAGTTTCATAAATGGATTCAAACACTGGGTTATTTTTCGAACTGTAAATAGGCATGTGCTATTATTAACAGTTAAACTTTCTTTAAAATGAATCAGAAAGTTTAATCTTATCAAGTTATCAAGTGCATATTAATTACACAGAACTGCTATTTTAAGTGTGTTCACTTGTATTAGCATTTTCATGTGTTTCTCATAACGTGTGTATTACATATCACATTTGTCATTTCCCCTAGAATAAGTTATCCTTTGTTAATGTTTATTTTAAAGTTTAAATTGATTATATTTCTGCTTATCAGACTTGCATACGTGTATGCTGCACAGTCACTGCTGAGAAAAAAAATGCTTAGACCAGTTTGTACCAAATTGTAAGATTGTCTTAAAGTGCGGGTCAGTTACAGTAACATGCTTAACTCACTAGTTATCACAGCGAGTAGACTTTACTGACCAGCTAAAATCCGCATTTGAGTTTGTCACCAACTAAACAAGCATATCCTTGTTTTTTCAAGCAGGAAATCCTACGCATATGGCATCCTTTAGCGTCAATATGAAACGCAGATCCCAAGGCGTCATAACCTAACCTAAACCTACCCATAACAGTGCGTGTTATATTGAGGCTAAAGGGTGCCATGTGCGTAAGATTTCGACGAAATGTCATATGGCGTCACCTATATGACGCCAAAGGATGAGAATGCGTTGCAATAACTGAATAATCTTTGCAACAGTCGTGAAAGGGTTTCTATGCAACAAAAGTGAATGGTGATTTAGCTCATATAGCTGTGAATGAGAACATATCCACTCATGGATAATCTTCCTCTTTTCCCTCAAATCTCATTTGTGTTAAAATGCATAAACCAATGCAGTTTGGTCAAACCGGCACAACATGCGATGCATCCAGGGGTGCAATTTACTAAATTGAACAAGTGCAAATGAGATTTGAGAGCTCTAATGCATTAAATATAAGTCTGCACCTGATTTCAGAAGACTTGAAATACAGTGCATGAGTTGAACGGACTATATGATATGTTTGTGGAGCTTGGTGTTATAAATTTCCTTTACTTTTATTGTGGAAGCCAGAAGCTCAACAGACACACATGTATTCTGTAAAACAGATTTCATCACTTCCAGTTTAGGGCACCATGTGCATCAATGGTCTCTACACTCCACTAAAGTCACGATGCTTTTGGGAAACACATCTCTGTTTGTCTTGCAATGATTATGGCACTGATGTTTTCAGACGCTTAACATTACAAATCACTGTTAGGATTATCCAACTTCTGGTGGTTTATTGTTTTCTTCTTCTTGATAACAGTCAGATATTAAAGTTAAAAAAAAAAACAGAATGAATAAAAAACATAACCAAAGTAAGCAGATTATTTAACTTCATATTTTTCTGCCAGTGTCAGTTTAAACTGCTGTTACCGCCACCTTCGACAAACAAATGAAATGAGAAAAGTTTGGTCAAAAAAGTTTGAAAAGTTTCCAGTATGTTCATGTCATGCTTGACTCAAAGTCTGTTAACAAAAATCCAGAGTAAAATATATTAAATACAGTAGAAATATCCAACAACAAAACCAGTGGAAGATTCTGTTGGACAAAATATTGGCCAGTGTTACAAATCAAACTATTCAAAATGTATGTTTTTTTAAGGGATTGTTGCAGGGATTATAGTTAAGAAAAGGCATTCAATAATACTTCTTCAACAAACATCCTTGCTTCTCAAATAAGAATAATCCTCCACAGAATTCAAGGTGCAAAAGGCAGAGAGAAAGACTAAAATCATATTCATATTCATCCATACCTGCTCCTGAAGAGAATATGTTGGGTTTGAGAGCTGGCGTTCCCTTTACATGGAAAATCCGACTGGAAAGCGTTATTCAAAAGTTTGGTGATGACTGTCTTTTCTCCCCGATCACCACTGACTCCAGCTACACATAGTGGCTTTTAGGATTGCTGGTTTACTTGTAGTCAGTGACTATATCATACTGTTTTTTTTTTTTTTTTTGTCTGGCAGAGAATATGTAAATGAGAAGTGCTTTATTGTATATTTAGCTATATATTGTAGCTGTAAAAACAGATGTGAAGTGCAGACAGTTGGTGAATTTCGTCATTTAGCGACATTTAGCTACTTTTTGAGCAGGCTATTGCTACTTTCCATTGAAAATAGTTGAAAACTGCATGAGGGTGAATGAAGCTTTATTATTGTGTCATGCGTATGAATGAAACTTTATTATTGTGCCATGCGTATGATTACACCCAGCCCGCATAGGCTTACAAGACACCAACATGAGAATACAAAAATAAAAATATTAACATACAAGATAGACAGGTCCAGAGTACATCGAATACATTGCTCCCAAATAAAGACAAGCATTAAAAATTAAGTAATAATAGTAATAGTACACAAACTAGCTGGCCTTCTTTTCCAAGCCTTTGAAACTAAGTTTGCAAACTCAAATACATCATAGTTAAACAAGCATAATCATTTTTGATCATAAGCATACCAAAATATTTCAGAAATTTGTTGTGTAACTTCCAGAAACAAAGATTCTCTTAGGTCATCATAATGTTATACAATAATTATATTGTATAATGTATATTGTATATTGTACAATACAAGTATATGTTTACCAAATTATACTTTTTGGGAGACCTTTTTTTTTTTTTTTTTTTTTTTGCAATTTGATGCTTTTTGCTTTCCCACAAAATGATTGGTTAGCCTCATTATATTTGCAAAGGCGGCATTACCCGGCTTCGTTCGCCTGGTTTTCGGATTAAGTGTTTCGGAATAAATGATACATTTGTGGCCTCTTCAATTTCTGACAATAACAAATCTTATACATCATTGTCCCAAAGATAAGCTTTGATCAAACACAAGCTGTTATCCATGCATTATTTTGCAATGTTAAAAAATAAAAAAAGCTTCTGTATCTACTCTTTATATAACCTCAATGCCTCAATTTCCCCCTGCATGTTTGATATGATTCATCCCCCCTGTTATTTATCATATGCAACATGAATGGCCATCAAGCATTTGTGAGTAATGGATTTGTCATAACCCAGCATGCCCGACTGCAGTGCGTGGGAGTGTGACACAGGCATTGTGGCCGTGTGTTTGTCAGCGTGTCGATGTGTCGACGGGATAGAGAGGTCAGGCTGGGTCAATCAAACCCAGCTGTACCTGTGAGTGACGAGTGGCACTCAGGACGGGTCACCACGGGCTCGGCGTTCGGGACGGCTCAGGTATGCGTCTAGCGAAACCACTTGACCTAATTAGAGTGTCACACACAACTGCATGTGAACCCCAGTCACTGAAAGAGGTCAGAGAACTTCATTATTTAAGTATGAGATTGTAAAACTAATGTGACAGCACTGTCAGTCAGTTTCATTAGGCCTGGTTTATTCCTAAATGGCCTGATATACTCACAGCGAAGTCCATTCTTTGCTCAGTGGGGAAAAGAAAGTTGAAATATGTGAGCAGAAGTATATTGTTAATCAACAGTAGGAATGTTATCTTTCTAGACAGTAGAGATGCATGTTATTGAATTATACCGCCAATACCAATAACCGATAAAAAAGCAGGGAACCCTCTCAATTATACATTGTAATTTTAGAGGTTAAAATTACTGACCAAAATATTATATTAAACAGCTATTGACTGCATTCCTACACTGCAATACAAGTCATTATTTCTTTTTTTGAATGCATGATTCTGATAACGTTAAGGTTTATCATACACTGTAAAAAGAATACTGTGAAATTTACAGTAACTTGCTGGCAGCATTTAGCAAGTAAGTTGCTGTAGTTCATTTCACAGTATGCTTACTGTAAATTGAATCGCAGTAACTAAAAATTCTGTCAACTTGTTTTACAGTAATAATCACAGTACTGTCTTTATTCACAATATTTTACTACTGTAATAGGGATTACTGCATTCATTTTGTGTACTGTAAAATGAAGACATCGTTTGTCACAAAAATGCCATTTATTGACAACTATTCACACTTTACATATCAAAATTCATAAAATATAAATAGCATAGCATACTTTTTTGTCAATAGGTAAACATTTTACTGTGAACATTTCATTTTGTTTTGTATACAACAACACTTTTCTGAACATACAAATACAAACATACAAATACAAATGTTCGGTTTAAATAACAAATGTATAAAAGACAAATTAAATTATTTAAAAACAGCAGGATTTCAAATTGTAGAATTTGGTCCCTGAATGTTGTTTTTCTCCCAGAACTGTATTTTTTTTCCAGAACTGTATTCTTCTAAAACTGGAGCTGAACTAGTCAGGTTCCTGGGCTGGAGTCTTCTACCCTGCAGTGGAAGAAATTAATTATTAATGTAAATGTTTATAAGCAAGACAGATGATTTGATGACAATGTAAATAAAAGTTTGAATGGCTAAATCAAATGATCCAATCAACATGTAATACAATGTCCACTTCTCTATAAACCAGAACTCTCACTTAACACACACACACACACACATATATATATTTATACACTATCAAAAGGAAAAAAAAGTTGTACTTAATAAGTTATACTTTTGTATCTTATTTACCCCTAAAGGGTGCATTTCGGTAGCTTAAAGGTACATATTACCTAAAGTGATGGTAACAGACATGGACTAAAAGCCACAACAACTAAATATTTTAATTCCATGCAGAAACATTGATCTCTTAAATTCCACTCGAACAACACTTGAATAATAAAACCACAGTTTCAGCCTCCGAGTAGTGGACTTCAAAACCAGCTTACTCCTACACAGCTTTTCTTTCTGTGGCTGAACTAATATGATAATGCTTTTATGAACTGTCCTTCTCTTTGGATCATTAGTCATCAGATCCTCTACTTCAGGTGTCATGATGGCCACAGGCTTTCTAACAGAGTTAAGAGCTGTTAAAAACAAGCTAAATCACAGATTATTTCATGTTTCAAGGTCATTTGGAAAGTGATGTCTGAGTGGGTGAGTTATTTACTCTGTAATTAGTCTCTCCATTCCCTCTAGTCCAGGCATTCACGCCGGTGTACCAACAGTTTGTGAGCATGAGAGGTGGGCATGATGATCAGCCAGACATTACACAATAAACACAATGACACTGCCACATTCACAATTTCTCTCCACATTCATCTGAACAAGAGCTTGAGGGGTGATAAATACCTCCAAAACCTATTATAATGGTGAACCCTGTTCCATGTGACCTTGCAATTGAACCCACTGTCATTCTACAAAGTTTTGGTGAGGTACCAAATGCACTTGTCAGCTTTTATGAATTGCTCCATGCTTAGCATAAGCTACTGTACCATAAAAACCTCAAATACGTACATGTTTGGTCACTGAGAGGCTTTTCATGGACACTTGGGCCCCATTTACACTGCACGGTTCAAGTGACCCAAATCCGATTTTTTCCTCTCATGTGGCACAGATCGGATATGCCCATGAACGTGTGAGCAGGAAAAAAACGCATGGATTCCGATTTTCTCAGATCGGATTCAGGCCTCACTCATGTGTGGTAATAAATCGGATATGAATCGGATACGTGCATTTGCGTGTGCCATGTAAGCAGACAAATCGGTATTCCCCAGTAAATGTGAGTCGTACGTCATTAAAAAAGTGACGTCAACTCAGGTGGACAACAACTGAGATCACATGACTTATTATATGCACGATGGAGGACGGAGTATACACACAGTGGAGCAATGCGGAGGTTTCATGTCTTTTGAGTGTTTGGGGCGAAGAGACAGTGCAGGCAAAAATGCAGGATTGTTACAGAAATAAATCCGTGTTTGAAGACATTTCACGAGATATGGGAAGGCACGGTTTTAAGCGCTCGTGGCTACAGTGCCAACGTAAAACGAGATCAATGTTTTGATGATTTTTTGATGACTTTTCAAAATATTGTGGAAAGCTAAACACTGGATAATTTTATTTGCATCTGCATCCATTGCATTTTGTGCTGTTTTACTTCCTTTTCCGGGTCAGAACGTCTACATTTGGTAGTTTCAGCAGTGTATAGTAGGGGTGTAACGAGACGCTTATCTCACGAGACGAAACAGACACACACGAGATTGGGTTCACGAGAACGAGACGAGACGAGATTTTTGATCCTCAATGACACAATTCATGACTGGAAAAGTATGCAGGTGCATTTTGCAATGTTTAACTAATAATCTTATTAAGTAGACCTGAAATGACATGCATTAGGAGTATGAATTATCAAATGCATTGAAAGAAAACAATATACAACAATATAACCTTTTAATAATAAAATGTTTTTATTGACTGGCTTTTCTCCTGTATGATTTCACATTAGTCTCTTCAAACCTTACTGTACATTTAAGAGCTTTCAGAACTTCTGATTGAGGCTGTGTGTGATCTCCTAACTGAACTCTAGAAGTCTTATTAAGTGCAAACAATAAGTGCAAGTGCAACCATAATCAAAGTTAGCGTACAGACTCTTTATAATTGTTTTGAAATTGCTGTTTTATTTTGCACCCGGCAGTTATAGGGTTAATGCGGTGAGTTCGGGAAAGGCCGGTAGAGAAACGAGGCTGTGTGTTTGTCTCCACAGTTGTTCTTGCGTTCCGATTATAAGTTCAGAAACAGAGCCTCCCTTGTCTGTTGTCTTTAAGACATTACAGTACTCTCTCAATATTCGAAGTGCAAACTGAGACGATAGCCGCAAATAAACAGTCCAGAGATGGGTATTGGGAGACGGACGATTGTATGTTCGCGGCCTAATTTGTGCGCAATGCACATCAGCGAGCTTGTGTTTTACTTTCACTATCGTGACCGCGCGTACTCTGTGTATAGCAGCGGTGCTGAGCGTGCATTCTACAACATAAGATCAGACGTTTAGTCTATGTTGCGCAACGAATCCTCCGCCATCCTCACGCGATCAGTGAACTGTGATTCGTGCTGCACTGATTGCAACGGCAACTCGTGCTGGATGAGCAGAGCAGACTTTTACATTAGTTTATAATGGTTTTTAATTATTTTTATATTAAAACAGCTTTAAAACAGCAAAACGATAGTTTAGCCCTCTGGGCTTCTTCGTAAAGTAGTTACACTTAGCTTCCTCCCGGTCAAAAACGGACGAAGCCTTAAAATTTAACTTTATTTTTTTTCCCAGGATAACCATTCAAATATATTTTTGTTCTATAATATTTTCTGATTATTATTTAGAATTTTTTGAGTTTTTTATGATACTTTGCATTAATTATATAATTTGTATGAGCTATTTTTTCCATTAAAATTAATATATATATTTTTTTATTATTAAAAAAAAAATTTTTTTTCAATAAATGCAACGTTTTACATCAAAATAGGGTCTAGGCTGCATGCCAAAAAATTTCAAGTGAGAAGACCGCCACCCAGTGGCTTTAAAAATAAATTATTGTGTGCAATGCCCTTAACGGCCTGTAGGCTGCCTATAGCTTCCTATGTAAATACATAGAAAGGCTTTTTGATTCTTATTGTTGTTTTAGACATGATTTCTCGATCTGATTCGTTTTTTTTTTATTAAGATATATATTTAGATGTTCTAAAAGACTACTTTTAATATTTTTTTTATTTTTTTTTTAGATAAGTATTAGGTTTTTCATTATGATTACAATCAAACAATAATGTTTGGTTAGAAAGGGAACACAATCCAAACATTTTTGTTACTCAGTATTTGATAATTAAAAAAATCGAACAAAAGGGTGGATAGTGATAATTCAAAACACTTTATACAAACATTTTGCAATTAATTATTAATTAATTAAAATTAATTAATTAATTTTAATTCTATAAATGGTAATACAAACTTCAGAAGGGAACAGCAATTATGATCGAACATAGAAAACATAAAATAACATAACAGCAAACAATCATTATCAAACTGTAGGTTAAAAAATAGGAATAAAATAATAATAATAAACATAATTTTAACTATATACATACAAATTTTAAATATTATATTTATTGTTGCATATATCTTTGATCTAACCAGCCATGGTAGCAGGCAGGGGAGAAAATGTTTGTTTTTATAAACAAGTGTGTGTGTGTGTGTGTGTGTGTGTGTGTGTGTGTGTGTGTGTGTGTGTGTGTGTGTGTGTGTGTGTGTGTGTGTGTGTGTGTGTGTGTGTGTGTGTGTGTGTGTGTGTGTGTGTGTGTGTGTGTGTGTGTGTGTGTGTGTGTGTGTGCGCGCATTTGAGCGAGATTTTTTTTTCATTTATTGATTTTATTTTGCATATTCTAAAAATTAACTGTTGCACTCTTGCCAGTTGATCTGTCTCTCTCTCTCTCTCTCTCTCTCTCTCTCTCTCTCTCTCTCTCTCTCTCTCTCTCTCTCTCTCTCTCTCTCTCTCTCTCTCTCTCTCTCTCTCTCTCTCTCTGAGTGTGTGTGTGTGTGTGTGTGTGTGTGTGTTGCATTTGAGCGAGTCTTTTGTATTTTTATTTTTGCATTTCTTTCAAAATTTGCTGTTGCAGTCTTACCAGTTCATTTCTCTCTCTCTGTGTGTGTGTGTGTGTGTGTGTGTGTGTGTGTGTGTGTGTGTGTGTGTGCATTTGAGCGAGATTTTTTTTTTCATTTATTGATTTTATTTTGCATATTCTAAAAATTTGCTGTTGCACTCTTGCCAGTTTATGTGTGTGTGTGTGTGTGTGTGTGTGTGTGTGTGTGTGTGTGTGTGTGTGTGTGTGTGTGTGAGCATTTGAGCGAGATTTTTTTTTTCATTTATTGATTTTATTTTGCATATTCTAAAAATTTGCTGTTGCACTCTTGCCAGTTTATGTGTGTGTGTGTGTGTGTGTGTGTGTGTGTGTGTGTGTGTGTGTGTGTGTGTGTGTGTGTGTGTGTGTGTGTGTGTGTGTGTGTGTGTGTGTGTGGTGTGCATTTGAGCGAGATTTTTTTTTCATTTATTGATTTTATTTTGCATATTCTAAAAATTTGCTGTTGCACTCTTGCCAGTTTGTGTGTGTGTGTGTGTGTGTGTGTGTGTGTGTGTGTGTGTGTGTGTGTGTGTGTGTGTGTGTGTGTGTGTGTGTGTGTGTGTGTTGCATTTGAGCGAGATTTTTTTTTCATTTATTGATTTTATTTTGCATATTCTAAAAATTTGCTGTTGCACTCTTTCCAGTTTATCTGTCTCTCTCTCTGTGTGTGTGTGTGTGTGTGTGTGTGTGTGTGTGTGTGTGTGTGTGTGTGTGTGTGTGTGTGTGCGCGCGTGTGTGCATTTGAGCGAGAGTTTTTTTTTTCTTCATTTATTGAGTTTGTTTAGCATAATTCAAAAAATTTACTGTTGCAGTCAGTTTATCTGTTATTACACAGTAATAAGCCAGTTTATCTCTGTGTGTGTGTGGGCGTGTGTGTGTGTGGGGGTGGGTGTCTTTTTTGCACTCTTCATGTTTTAGAGTGTCACCCCTTTACTACTGTACACTTTTTTCAGCAGAGTGGCTGATCTGAAGTTTGTACAACCAAAAGTTTCTCTAAATTTTCCTATTTTTTCGTATTTCCCATTCATTTCCTATGTCGTCCGTTTTAGACCGGTGAGGAAGCTAAGTGTGACAAAAAATTTTACGACCCTTTAACATATCAGAATCATCTCCTTGATTTTTTTGTGTGTTCATATAGGTAATACAACAAAAGTCACCAAGTTTCACCCCCATCCGATGAAGCAAAAAAAATTAAACATTTCAAAACGTAAAAGTTTTCGTCCGTTTTCGGACGAAGAAGCCCAGAGGGTTAGGCGAATGTGAGTGTAGCGGTGGAATATTCTTAACCTGACTCCGCCAGATGGATTTGCTCCGCATATCCATCTGGAAACCTTCCGTTGAAGTAGTTTTGGTAAGGGGCGAAAATACTGGTTAGCTGATTGGCCTATGTTGGTGATAGACGGGCCAAGTCAACCAATCAGATCAACGAAGCATATGACGTACTAACAGAGCTACGACGAAAACACAACCACAAGCCAGGCTACTCTTGCTGCTGCAGGTAAAGGCTCGTTAGCTCAGCAAATAAGCAACATGTCGGCAAAGGATATTTGCCGTTTATGTAACTACAATTTACAAATAACTGAAGCCGCCATGTTCTTTAGACTGAACTGTCGCGCTTCTCGTTGCGTCACACCTCAACCCGCCTCAAAGCCAACGCTGATTGGACGTTCGTTTGGTGAACTGCTCCCAAATTTTCTTTAACGGAAAGTATCCAGACTGATCTGCGAGTGAAACCTTGAAAGCTCGCGAGATCAGGATGGTCTCACGAGGCTAGAATATTCTATGGTAATAGAAATCGCGAGACAGCTTTTCACTCGACGGGAAATCTCGTCATGTTTTAGTCTCGCGAGATCTCGTGGCACGAGATCTCGTTACACCCCTAGTGTATAGTGTAAATGCAAAAATCGGATACGGGTCACTTTTAAAAGATGATGTAAGCGGGTCGTAAAAAAAATCAGATATAGTCAGAAAATCGGATTTGGGCATCAAGACCTGCAGTGTAAATGCAGCCTTGGACACTCCGTTTTCATGGACACTTGGACAGACAGGAACATATGGCACTTTTCCACTGCATGATACGGCTCAGTACGGTTTGGCTCGCTTCGCTTTTCCACTGTGTGGCACAACTCGGCTCGCTTTAGCTCAGTTTGCTTTTCCACTGCAGTTAGTACCGCTTCAAAGTGGGTTATAGACTGATCGTTATAGTTTATCCGCTCCTCGACAACCAACGAGAACGTCTGCACTTCGTCCACAGACCACGATTCAGCCATTTCTTTTTTGGACGTTTTTTTTTCTTTCTTTTTTCTTCAAGCAAGTCAAGCAAGTCGTTTTAAAACAGGTACTACAGCGGTGGCTGTTACTGGCTATTTCACGAGTTCACATCTACATATAATTATTATGGTAAGGTTATGCGTACTTGGCGTGCTGTCCGGGTGGAGGGCTCCGAGCTCGGAATTTCTGCCCGAACCCAGAGTACTCCCCCGTTGGTAAGAGTAGATGGAACTAGAGATGGAACTAAAAGTGAGGAGATGGGGTGGAGGTGGGATGCTGATAAACTGTCAAGGAACAGAGGAGGGTTCTGCTGTTATTTATCTTGTCCTGAGTTGATTACTGATTGATCTCCACTTGTGCTGATTAGGTTAATTATCTGCACCTGCTCCTCCCGAACCTTGTTAATAAACATCATTTCACAAGTTCACATCTACATATAATTATTATGGTAAGGTTATGCATACTTGGCGTGCTGTCCGGGTGGAGGGCTCCGAGCTCGGAATTTCTACCCGAACCCAGAGTACTCCCCCCAAAAAGGAAAAAAGCAAAAGGACAGCCGCCAGACTATAGACCCCCCAAAGACGCAGCGAATTTGGCGGGCTGGCTTTTCAATAAGCTTGACCACTTGACCGGGATATCTCCATGGTGTTAACGGGTAAGTCCCGCTGACCGATGGACGGGGAGCGGCGGGAATCGAAAAAAACGGCTGACCGGTAGGGTCCATGTAGCTTCTGACTTGAGCGGCTCAATGGCGTCAGGGTATTGGGCTCTACCGGCCGCCTGCGAGGTGGAGTGAATTTGAAAATGCTGGCTGGGCAGGAAAGATAGATGCGTGTCGAGTCCGCTGAGAGACCAATGCTCGCTGGACAGAGGTAATGGAAAGGTAGATGCATGCAATGCTCGCTGGACGGAAGAGAGTAGAGATAAGTACACAGTACGTCCGCTGGGAGACCAATGCTTGCTGGACGGAAAAGAGTAGAGACAGATGCATGCAACGTCTGCTGGGAGACCAATGCTCGCTGGATGGAAGAGAGTAGAGATAGATGCATGCAACGTCCGCTGGGAGACCAATGCTCGCTGGACAGAAGAGAGTAGAGATAGATGCATGCAACGTCCGCTGGGAGACCAATGCTCGCTGGACGGAAGAGAGTAGAGATAGATGCATGCAACGTCCGCTGGGAGACCAATGCTCGCTGGACAGAAGAGAGTAGAGATAGATGCATGCAACGTCCGCTGGGAGACCAATGCTCGCTGGACGGAAGAGAGTAGAGATAGATGCATGCAACGTCCGCTGGGAGACCAATGCTCGCTGGATGGAAGAGAGTAGAGATAGATGCATGCAACGCCCGCTGGGAGACCAATGCTCGCTGGACAGAAGAGAGTAGAGATAGATGCATGCAACGTCCGCTGGGAGACCAATGCTCGCTGGACGGAAGAGAGTAGAGATAGATGCATGCAACGTCCGCTGGGAGACCAATGCTCGCTGGACGGAAGAGAGTAGAGATAGATGCATGCAATGTCCGCTGGGAGACCAATGCTCGCTGGACGGAAGAGAGTAGAGATAGATGCATGCAATGTCCGCTGGGAGACCAATGCTCGCTGGACGGGAGAGAGTAGAGATATAAGTACACAGTACGTCCACTGTGTACTTAGAGATAGATGCATGCAACGTCCGCTGGGAGACCAATGCTCGCTGGACGGAAGAGAGTAGGGATAAGTACACAGTACGTCCACTGGGAGACCAATGCTCGCTGGACGGGAGAGAGAAGAGATATAAGTACACAGTACGTCCGCTGGGAGACCAATGCTCGCTGGACGGGAGAGAGTAGAGATATAAGTACACAGTAGGTCCGCTGGGAGACCAATGCTCGCTGGACGGAAGAGAGTAGAGATATAAGTACACAGTACGTCCGCTGGGAGACTAATGCTCGCTGGACAAAGAAAGAAGAAACAGATGCATGCTACGTCCGCTGGGAGACCAATGCTCGCTGGACAGAGAGAGGCATCAAGTAGGGGTTTTAACGGGTATTAATTTATATTATTATTATATACGGGTATTATTAATAAAATATTAATTCTGAATAGTGAGGTACTGGAGAAAAGATATCACTGCTGCTGCAGTGGAGAAAATTAGCCGGAGAAAACAGAGCTCCTGCGGGAGCAGAGTAGACTTCACTGCTGCGGCAGTGGAGAAAATAGCCAGAGATCCAGAGCTCCTGCGGGAGCAGAGGAGACATCACTTCTGCGGCAGTGGAGAAAATAGCCAGGGAAACAGAGCTCCTGCGGGAGCAGAGTAGACATCACTGCTGCGGCAGTGGAGAAAATAGCCAGGGAAACAGAGCTCCTGCGGGAGCAGAGTAGACATCACTGCTGCGGCAGTGGAGAAAATAGCCAGAGAAACAGAGCTCCTGCGGGAGCAGAGTAGACATCACTGCTGCGGCAGTGGAGAAAATAGCCAGAGAAACAGAGCTCCTGCGGGAGCAGAGGAGACGTCACTGCTGTGGCAGTGGAGAAAATAGCCAGAGAAACAGAGCTCCTGCGGGAGCAGAGCAGACATCACTGCTGTGGCAGTGGAGAAAATAGCCAGGGAAACAGAGCTCCTGCGGGAGCAGAGGAGACATCACTTCTGTGGCAGTGGAGAAAATAGCCAGAGAACCAGAGCTCCTGCGGGAGCAGAGCAGACATCACTTCTGCGGCAGTGGAGAAAATAGCCAGGGAAACAGAGCTCCTGCGGGAGCAGAGTAGACATCACTGCTGCGGCAGTGGAGAAAATAGCCAGAGAAACAGAGCTCCTGCGGGAGCAGAGTAGACATCACTGCTGCGGCAGTGGAGAAAATAGCCAGAGAAACAGAGCTCCTGCGGGAGCAGAGTAGACATCACTGCTGCGGCAGTGGAGAAAATAGCCAGGGAAACAGAGCTCCTGCGGGAGCGGAGTAGACATCACTGCTGCGGCAGTGGAGAAAATAGCCAGAGAAACAGAGCTCCTGCGGGAGCAGAGGAGACATCACTGCTGCGGGCAGTGGAGAAAATAGCCAGAGAAACAGAGCTCCTGCGGGAGCAGAGGAGACATCACTGCTGCGGCAGTGGAGAAAATAGCCAGAGAAACAGAGCTCCTGCGGGAGCAGAGTAGACATCACTGCTGCGGCAGTGGAGAAAATAGCCAGAGAAACAGAGCTCCTGCGGGAGCAGAGTAGACATCACTGCTGTGGCAGTGGAGAAAATAGCCAGAGAAACAGAGCTCCTGCGGGAGCAGAGTAGACATCACTGCTGTGGCAGTGGAGAAAATAGCCAGGGAAACAGAGCTCCTGCGGGAGCAGAGTAGACATCACTGCTGCGGCAGTGGAGAAAATAGCCAGAGAAACAGAGCTCCTGCGGGAGCAGAGTAGACATCACTGCTGCGGCAGTGGAGAAAATAGTCCAGGGAAACAGAGCTCCTGCGGGATCAGAGTAGACATCACTGCTGCTGGGCAGTGGAGAAAAATAGCCAGGGAAACAGAGCTCCTGCGGGAGCAGAGGAGACATCACTGCTGTGGCAGTGGAGAAACTTACCTTGAGATATTAAGCTCCTGCGGTGTGAGGCGGATAGAAGGGAGGAGGAGTTTGCGGCCTGGCAGAGTGATGCTCGTCTTCTTGCGCGTTAATCAGGACGCGAGGAAGAGGAGGTGAGAGATTAAATCCTTGCAGGATTATGCGTATCTGATGTTTAAGTGGCCGAGCAAAGATAGCAGTTTGCGTTTAGAACAGTTTGGACTGTCAGGGAAGGTGAACGAGATCAGAAATATCCTATCGGTTATTAAACGTTTGAAAAATGTTTTTTTTTTTTTGGTTTCTCAAAGTGATAACATGTGCTTACATGATGAGAAGACTAAACGTTTTAGAACCTGCGTATATTCGCCTCTGACACATCGGTTTGATTCAGTAATCATTCCCAGGTAGCAAACAGACGTTGGGCCAACGACTTACCTGGGTTGTTTGATGTTGGATGATCATCAAACAACAAAGTACCGTCCGATTTAGATGATTGTTTGTTAATTTATCTGTTGCTGGTTTTTTGGTGGCACACGCATATTCATTTAGTCATTAAGTAATTCGAAAATCTTTCTAAGTTGTATAGGAACCCTCAACATGACAGTTTATTTTAATTTATATGGCTATGGGTCACATTCCCTGCCGACTTGCTCCTTTTGAATCAGAAAAAACAATAGTGAAGGTGTGGGTTTAAATTACTTTAAAAAATAAATAAATAAAAAACATTTAAGTTTCTAAGCGATTTTTGTAGATACGTGAGTTTATGCCACAAGGAAGCATCGCATTAATGAAGGTAAATCATTTGTACAGAAATGTATTTAAAACGAGTGTTCCCCCGATCAAAACATGAGTGAATAGATGGCATAACTGGCTCGTGATTCAACAACTGAAGCGATGCGAAGTTCAACCAGGGACGGAAAACGAAAACGTTTTTTGAGCTGAGCACTCGCGAAGTTGACCCGGCAGATGTTGAGAGTGTGGACTGGCCGGCGGCAGCGACTGAATCTGAATCTGCGCTGGAGAAAGGCCCGTTCCTTCGCGTGAAGAGGGCGGCATTGCCTTATTATCCATTTCTCTATGGCAGGAAATTATTGATTGGATGGTCCAGTTTAAAGAAATACGCGGACATAGATTGCGGATGTTTGGCCCGTGGTGGCGAGGACCCATTTGTTTGGCCTGACGCCCGTGAGATGACACCAGAGGATTGAGGCAAAGATTCCTGATTCTTTCTGCAGGACGAAAGATTCTTCATTGAACGGGAAGAGCTCGATTCGGACATGTTAGGAAGGTACTGCGGCGCCAAATGCTGATAAACTGTCAAGGAACAGAGGAGGGTTCTGCTGTTATTTATCTTGTCCTGAGTTGATTACTGATTGATCTCCACTTGTGCTGATTGGGTTAATTATCTGCACCTGCTCCTCCCGAACCTTGTTAATAAAACATCATTTAAATCTAGCGGGTTCGATGTCTCGCAAATACAATGATGCTGATAGTGACGATTCTGTCTGACCAATCAGTGATCTGCAGTATTTCACGTCACATTTTAGGATCGGTACGGTACGCTTGGAATCTCAACAGAGATGGTACCATTTAAAGTGAGCCGTACCGAGCCGAGCCGTACCGTACCATGCAGTGAAAAGCGCCACAACATAGTGTCGGCCCAGATCACATCGGGGCCAGGGCCGGATCTGGGCCGAAACGAGTTGCTAAAATAGAGATGGGTTCTGTACAGAGATTACATGTGATAGTTGTGTATTTTGTGTTAACATGTGTTCACAGTTTCTATGAAGCATGACTTCCATTGTTTTCACCTTTTTTCGTTGTTTTAAGTACATTGTCACTTTTAAAACTGAGCGACTGAAATGTAATTTTATTAAGCAAAATGTTCATGTGTTAGATCATAAGTTAATTTACAGGTAACAAGGTAACAAGGTGACAATTGGAATGTCATTTTATTAGGCATAGAGATTTCTGCTGATTTTTTGTTGTTGTTTATTTTGAGAAATTATTTGTATGTAATAACCTTAAACTTGTCCCAGACTAAAATGGATGTTTTAACTGGAAGAAACCTGGAATAAGATAAGAATGTGCCAGTGTCATTATTTTGTCTCAAGATGCACACCATGTTTGTGACATGAATGTTTGTGAAAAAAAAAGAGTAAAACTATATATGTATATATTTACTCTTTTTTCACAAACATTCATGTTTTGACCTTTTGTTATATGAAGAGTACAAAGAAACACTGACTATTGAATCTCTGGATTTTAAAACATGTGTACTTTACATTTGTTTATTTGTAAGGGAAACAGTTGACAATAAAGTCCTTTATGTGGAAAAATATGTTTTATTTGTTGGGTTGAACTTGTTAGGAGAATGAGCCAAAAGTTAAATGAACTTTAATTTTAGTACAGGCTACTTAAATAAGTAAGTTCACCTTATGTTTATAATGATATTTCAACTAAACGTTGGAAGTCACCAGTTGGGTCAATTATCTCAACAAAACTTAAATTTGAAATATTAAGTAAATTTAACTTAACCGAGTCAAAGCAACTATCTAACTCAAAACGTTAAGTTGAGCAAACAATCAAAGGTTGCAGTATATTGGTTTGAGATTATAAGAAAGTGGTGAATGGGTCAGAAAATATCTACATAATCTCAAAAGTCTCATTTTCGGGACAGACACGACTTGAGTTTTGACAGAAATGCCCTTTATGCCTCACATGCACAAAAGCAAAATATTTTACATTTGTTCAACTATGTTTGTCTTGGTTTTTGCTTTAGTTTGCAAGGTGGTGTAATGAACTACACGAAGGTTGTGAATACAAATGCAGATTTTAAAATGGGAAAATCCAAGATCATAAACCGTATAACAGGGTAGTCAGTTTAAACAATGACAAACAAATCCAGAGGGTGAGACAGGAATGGGAAAACCAGGACACGGGCAGATAACAAAAACCAGGAACATGGAATACAGTGGAAATTCTCAGAAATGCAGTGTTACACATACAAGACTTCGCAGGGAATGAATGTAAAAACCAGGCTATTATAGTGTGAGTTAACACAGGTAAGAGGTAACGAAACACAAGTAAGAGGTAACAAGACACAGGTGGATGCAATCAGGGATGAGTCCAGGCAGAGAGTTATGGGAAATGTAGTTTCATTAGGGAATGACAGTAGTCCGGCGTGGAGTGCCCCCTGGTGGTAATGATGGGCACTTTCACTGGTAATCGTGACAGCTGGCATGAAATTGTTTCTGCACAGCATGAAATTCATTGTTACCCTGACTTGACGGTAAAACTACAGTATGTGTCCTGTCGTGGCTTTGCTTTAAGTATTTTTAGGAATGTTGTACTATGTGGGATACCAGTGTAATTGGTTGACTGGAATAGTTTTATTTGGAGAGCTGTCACACTACTGACATACTCCGCACACTTTGTGTCTTTATCGTTTCTTTATCTGTCTGTCTTTCTTAGACATTTCCGCCTCCTTTCTCTCATTACGACCCATCAGATCATCAGCAAATAGGCAGAACTTCACTTTCCCCCAATTCACTCCATGCATATCTGCTGTGTTTAATAACTACATTTTTATATTTTAAATGTGAATGGTGCTTGTTTGTGCAAAACTTGCGGCTGAAGTCAGAGTCCGTCACCCTCGAGTCTGTTATATTCTGGTCTCTAAATGTGTCTCAGGTCTCTCCTTCAATGTAAGTCCACAAATCCAGTCCCCACATTATAGCTTATCTGGTGAAAATAAAACTGTTGTTTAAATGTCTTTGTGGTGTTTTTACAAAACATGTGTAAACTCATAAGTCCACAGCATTGCTGAGTATTTTCGCCTTAAAACTGCAGTGAATTTAAGACAGTCTCAAAAACACGGTTTGAAATCGCTGGTGTTTCTGACGTCACAAACTACCTTGTAACCAATCAGATCAACGTGTGATCGTCAACCAGTGGATCTCTGAGTGAGTGAGTGGGTGAGTGGAGGCGGGTCTCATTTGCATATTCATAGAACTGTGTATATTAATAAGGCAAGTGTTTTGAGTTACATTCAAGCTATTTTGAGGCATGAATATTTTTTTCCAAGGACAAAAACTTTAAAATATGTAATTTTAGTGATCAAAAATGAATTTTAAGGGATACGTGGAATAGTTGGTTGTTAATTAATTCCACTCACCTGTTTCTTTTCAGCTGATTACCTCTCCATGTGTATTTAAGCTCTGAGTACTTTCTGTTTAGTGTTTGGCATGTTTATATACAGTATGTTTAAGTATGGTTAGACTTATTATATCTCCTGTGTTTTTCCTGAAGTGATTGTTGAGTTTATTAAACACTGCTTCCTTGAGTCTCTTTGTGCCGTGTGTGTTGTTAAGCCACACGAATCGTTACAACAATCTATTGAAATATATTAATTATAGCCTTAAAAATAGGCCTGTACATTATTCATAAAATAGGTTCAGATATATCTCTTTGACTAGGATTGTTATTTGATTTGTGATTATTCAACTATCAACTAAAATGTAAAAAATGCAGGGTGAAAGTTGATTGGGACACTACTGTATTTCCCAGCCATCTCAATGGGGAAAAGTGTTCAAATCAACCTGAATTTATCCCTATGTAGAACGTTTGATTTAGTAATTTACATTAATGACACAAAGTGAACTGTAAACTTGCATTTTTGATATACAATACTTACAAGTTTGAAAAATAAACATTTTCTGTAGCTCAAACAGTAAAGCATGATGCAGGCAATGGGCCGTGGCTCAATGAACTGATAAAATTATTACCTTGAAAGCAATGCTAGTCACTTTGGATAAATGCATATTACAAAAATGCATGAATATAAATGCAATCAGGAGATTAATATTCTGCAAACACATCAACTCTGGTGTCTTTGGCCAGCACTGAGTATTCAATCTTCTGAGAGTCCTCTGAACAGAGTTTTCTCATTTCTCATTTGAAACACTTGGTCTGAGATTCAGTTATTCTATCACAACCTCAGAGAGAGTTGATGTGGGATTGCACACACTACTGTTACACCACCAGGATGATTCACTGTCCCGGGAGTCAGTGTGGAGGTTTACATCTTTACAATTAAGTCTGTAAGAAGTCTTTTTTTTCTCTAAATTCATATAAACCAGTGCTGTAACCACCATGACAATATGTGCGCTTGCATTACCCTTCAAATTTAAATTGTGAATTGAAAATACGGCAATGGAAACACGTCAATTTCGCAAAAACTCATATTGCTGCAAAAATGTTGTGCTTGCATGAGGTGTTTTTTTCAGGCAATTCGAAAAAGGAATATTTTGCAAAACTGCAATGGAAACAGTTTTTGCGCATTCACAGTTACCTGATGTAGATGGCGTGGTAGGTTTAGAAACAAGACGAGGCAAAGTTCTTTATTAAATTCATAAAAGGCATTACAATTACGAGAATACTTGCCACATTCAAGAATTCGAAGCAGATATGAAGGAGAAACACCCAGAAACACCTCATACGCGGCCACTCAAAAGCATAAGGGGCTTTCCTTAACATTAACGCTTGGATAACTTCTCCTTCGATTAAAAATAATTAGTGCGGTGGCTGTGATTATGTAAACATACCAAAATCCGTTGCAATGATTTTTGGAATGACTTTACATTTATGACTTTACATGACAGTCGCATAACATCCGTATACTCAGTCGCATAACATTCGTATACTCAGTCGCATAACATTCGTATACTCAGTCGCATAACATTCGTATACTCAGTCGCATAACATTCGTATACTCAGTCGCATAACATTCGTATACTCAGTCGCATAACATTCGTATACTCAGTCGCATAACATTCGTGTACTCAGTCGCATAACATTCGTGTACTCAGTCGCATAACATTCGTATACTCATTCGCATAACATTCGTATACTCAGTCGCATAACATTCGTATACTCAGTCGCATAACATTCGTATACTCAGTCGCATAACATTCGTATACTCAGTCGCATAACATTCGTATACTCAGTCGCTTAACATTCGTATACTCAGTCGCATAACATTCGTATACTCAGTCGCATAACATTCGTATACTCAGTCGCATGACATTCGTATACTCAGTCGCATAACATTCGTATACTCAGTTGCATAATATTCGTATACTCAGTCGCATAACATTCGTATACTCAGTCGCATAACGTTCGTATACTCAGTTGCATAACGTTCGTATACTCAGTCGCATAACATTCGTATACTCAGTCGCATAACATTCGTATACTCAGTCGCTTAACATTCGTATACTCAGTCGCATAACATCCGTATACTCAGTCGCTTAACATTCGTATACTCAGTCGCATAACATCCGTATACTCAGTCGCTTAACATTCGTATACTCAGTCGCATAACATTCGTATACTCAGTCGCTTAACATTCGTATACTCAGTCGCATAACATCCGTATACTCAGTCGCTTAACATTCGTATACTCAGTCGCATAACATTCGTATACTCAGTCGCATAACATTCGTATACTCAGTCGCATAACATCCGTATACTCAGTCGCATAACATTCGTATACTCATTCGCATAACATTCGTATACTCAGTCGCATAACATTCGTATACTCAGTCGCATAACATTCGTATACTCAGTCGCATAACATTCGTATACTCAGTCGCATAACGTTCGTATACTCAGTCGCATAACGTTCGTATACTCAGTCGCATAACGTTCGTATACTCAGTCGCATAACGTTCGTATACTCAGTCGCATAACATTCGTATACTCAGTCGCATAACATTCGTATACTCAGTCGCATAACATTCGTATACTCAGTCGCATAACATTCGTATACTCAGTCGTATAACATGCGTATACTTATTCGCATAACATTCGTATACTCAGTCGTATAACATTCGTATACTCAGTCGCATAACATTCGTATACTCAGTCGCATAACATCAGTATACTCAGTCGCATAACATTCGTATACTCAGTCGTATAACATTCATATACTCAGTCGCATAACATCAGTTAATGGAAACGCCATCATTAAGAAATAGTTTTTTATCGACATTTAGAAAATATCGCTAAAGTTTTGCGCAAATCTGTAATAGAAACACAGTCGATAAAGGGGATTAGTGCGGGATAATTATAAATTGCCAAATTGTCTCCCATGACAACGTTTTAAAAGGGAATATTTGACAACTGTTTTTCAATAGAAATGTTCAGCTAACGATAATAGCATACAGTGATGCACACTACTTAACTTTATGAAATTTTGCAATTTTGAATTGAAAATATGGTATCATTTACACAATTCATGTAATTCATAACTGACTGTGGTGAGACAATAAATGTTTTGCGTTTTTGACATATTAGATATCTGAATGGGCCTTAAGGACAGTTAATCTTTGCATAAAATGACCAGGATTCCATTTGTTATTTAAAAAGTAGGAGGTTTTTGGAGAACATTTCATTCATTAAAACATTTTTAAATTCATCTTGTGACTCTAATAGCGGTGGGACCATATGCTCACTGATTTATGGTGTACTTTACTGCTGTTGCATCTGTGAGGAACATCAGGCTCTGGATGAATTCATCAGAGCGGATGTGGGAACAGACAACACCTCCAAACACCATTTCACAGCGCCGAACACTTTGTTTTCTTATCGCCGGGAAGCTGGTGCGATGCCGCATGGGTCGGTGCAGTAAAGGTGTGTGTGCAGAGTTTACTGTTTTTGCATAATCCGCAGACAGCAGCTATTTCTGTTCAACAGTCTAAGCAGATTACCAGCCAGCCCAAAAGTGTAATGTATTCCTTCATTCTGTTTCGGAAAACTAAAAAGCATTTAACACGTTATTTCAATGAATGAGAGTTAAATTGTAAAGAACTTTTAAAGGAGAGTTTGAGAGCATATATTTGATTAATTTCTGAATTGTCAGCATCATTACTCCAGTCTACAGTGTCACATGATCCTTCAGAAATGATTCTGATATGATGATTTGATGCTCAGGAAACATTTATGATTATTATCAGTGTTGAAAGCAGTTGTGCTGCTTCATATTTTTGTGGAAACTGATCGTGGTGTCCGAAACCATAGTGGACATTATCAAGTACACTAATTCAATCCCATCATGCACTGCAATAATGAATGTACAGCTGATGCACGCTCAACGGCAAGAGAATACCCATGATGCACTGTGAGGGTCGTGCCAAATACATTCCCACCAGAATCATCCATCCGTCAGTCTATCCATCCATCCATCCATCCATCCACCAGTCTATCCATCCATCCATCCATCAATCCATCCATCCATCCATCCATCCATCCATCCATCCATCCATCCATCCATCCATCCATCCATCCACCAGTCTATCCATCCATCCATCCATCCACCAGTCTATCCATCCATCCATCCATCCATCCATCCATCCATCCATCCATCCATCCATCCATCCATCCATCCATCCACCAGTCTATCCACCAGTCCATCCATCCATCCATCCACCAGTCTATCCACCAGTCCATCCATCCATCCATCCATCCATCCATCCATCCATCCATCCATCCATCCATTCATCCATCCACCAGTCTATCCATCCATCCATCCATCCATCCACCAGTCTATCCACCAGTCTATCCATCCATCCATCCATCCATCCATCCATCCATCCATCCATCCATCCATCCACCCACCATCTATCCATCCATCCATCCATCCATCCATCCACCAGTCTATCCACCAGTCTATCCACCAGTCTATCCATCCATCCATCCATCCATCCATCCATCCATCCATCCATCCATCCATCCATCCATCCATTCATCCATCCACCAGTCCATTCATCCATCCATCCATCCATCCATCCATCCATCATCCATTCATCCATCCACCAGTCTATTCATCCATCCATCCATCTAGTGTTGCTTTCGTCAACGAAAATTATGACGAAATATCGTCGTCAACGAACCTTTTTCACGTGACGAAAACGAGACGAGACGCAACGTAAATGCTGGTCATGTGACGATGACTATAATTAAATGTATAATGTAATATCGTTGACGAATAAAAACGAGACTAAATGTGGTTTACAAAATAAAAACTATGCTAAAATGTCTCTTCATTTTCGTTGACCAAAACGAGACGAGACGAAATTTTATTTAACGTTATTTCGTCTCGTTTACTTGCGTTATTGCGTTATTACCATTTCTGTTTCCTGTGTTTCACTTCAGGGGCTGCATCAGATCGCACTGCGCAGACGCAGGCGACATCACATCCTCAAGCCCCACTCGCGGCATTATTTAGAAGATGCAGCTGCGTGACGGCTGTTTCACACATACTCCGTGTGTAGTGCGTATGCGGTGCGGTGTGTATGCAGGAGCAGCTCGTGCTATTGTGTTTTCACATGTGCTGCGTTTGCAGTGCGCAGCTGATCTACGGCTGTAATACCACAATCACAACATTTATTCTCTATTTTTTATTTCAAATCAATATTTCTAGCCTACATCCGTTATGTCGCGTTGTTGAGGTAGGCTACTGTGTAGATCTCTGCTCTGCTGTTATGCACGCACCGCTCCCGCGTGCGGTGTGAGCGCTCTAACCTAACGGGTGCGGGAAAAAATACACACCGCAAACGGAGTAGGCTATGTGTGAAACAGGCGTTAGCATAAACGACAACAAACGCAGTTAAGTCTGACACAGAGAAAGGGATTCGTCTTTGGGAGAAAAAGAAGAAATGACATTTGGAAAAACTTTAATGTCATCGTGTGTAGGCAACATGTTTGGTTGGTAAAATAAATATGTTCTAAATTCATATCAGAGCGTCTTCTGTGTCTGGAATAGCATTCTTGAGTCTATAAGGTAACAATAATATAATAAGATAGACTAACAATAATAAGATAAGATTTTTTGAAATGGGTTTGGCTAAAATAAAATGTTGGTTTCGTCTACTACTAGGTATACATATTGACTGGGTTAAATAGAATTGCATTACTAAAATGAGACTAAAATACAATTTTCATGGACTAAAACTAGACTATGTCTTTCGTCGACTAAAACTAGACTAAAATGTCATCAGTTTTCGTCGACTAAAACTAGACTAAAATGTCATCAGTTTTCGTCGACTAAAACTAGACTAGACTAAAAAGAGTATGAACGTGACTAAAACTAATAAAAACTAAAATGACAGCTTGACACAAAGACTAGACTAAAACTAAAATTAAAACAGGCCGCCAAAAACAACACTACATCCATCCATCCATTCATCCATCCACCAGTCTATCCATCCGTCCGTCCGTCCATCTATCAAATTATCAAACCGCTGGTCCAATGTGGGTACAGTGTAATATCATACAGGTATAAAGTCCACATGTGCCATATAAATTAATGAGAAGTGCCATAAACTGAAAACTGTCACAACAATTGTCCCTGACTTCTCTTATAAAAAAAAAGCTTTTTTCCAGTTTAAACTAAAAATAGATCAATACAAAATGTTTCTGAGCAAACATGTAGAGGCTGTCGATTCATTAAACGCTAAGCTGTTTTCCAGAAAACCAGTTTATTCAGCGTAGTGAGTTAGCCCAACTGTTAGGTTAAAAATGTAAGTTAAAAAATGTCTGGGTTTGTCCAGATTTGGGTTATACAACCTTGCATTTTTTAGAGTGTAAGATAGTAAAGTTTCCATAAATGCACACACTATATGAAGTATTGGATATTGGATGCAGCCAGAAAGATTGAAAAGCAGAACCCAACTGTTAGGTTCAAAATGTAATTCAAAAAATTAACCCAACGGCTTTCAACGTTTGTCCAGATTTGGGTTAAACAAGCTTCACTGCCATTCATAAATCCTCTTTCATGGCCTTATACACTCTAAAAGACAAATTGGGTAAAATATGGACAAACCCAACTGTTGGGTTAAAAATGTAAGTTAAAAAATGCCTGGGTTTGTCCAGATTTGGGTTAAACAACCCTGCATTTTTTAGAGTGTAAGATAGTAAAGTTTCCATCATATGCACACACTATATGAAGTATTGGATATTGGATGCAGCCAGAAAGAAGCGATTGAAACGCATAACCCAACACGTCACCCAGCAGCTGCTCCAGGCGGAGTTTGGGAACCAGCAGCGAGATCAGCGTGAGATGCTGTCTTTCCCCTGATCTCCTGAGGGAAGCCAAACATCCAGCGGGGAACGTGTCTTTCATCAGCATCCCTCGACTTGTAATAAAGCCCTGGTTCTGTGTGATGTATCGCATCCAGCTGCTCAGCCCATACATGATGTTTACTACAATACGACTACCGACGTTAATGGGGGATGAGAGCGGGAATTCATTCCTGATCGCAGCTGTCGTCCCGCAGTAGGTCTGTCATTGTACATCAACCTTCAGCGCTGCCATGAGCTCAGGATCTGTGGATATACCATTTACATCAGCTGTCAACATATGCACATACTTTTTGAAATCATTTATTTAACAACATTTCTCATTTTAAATGCTTTTAACCGAGACATTTGTGTAATGCAGTGGTTCTCAACTTTGGCCAAGGGACAAACATTTTATCACACTGTAAAAAGTGATCAGTTGACTTACTTAGCAAAAAAGTTAGGAAACCTGTTGCCTTAAAAAAAAAATAGTACATCAATTTTTAATGCTAAATCAAATTTAAAAAAATAAGTAATGTGCCAAGTTCACACAACGTTTTTTTTTTTTTTTTTTTAATTACGCATGGTTTATTTACTTAATAATTTTAAGCCAACACACTCTAAAAAAATCATACAAACCATAAGACAAACCAAATTTTTAAATTGCATTTTTAATCCAACATTTGGGTTTGTCCATATTGTACCAAAAATTGGGTTAAAACAACCCAGCATTTGTTAGAGTGCAAGTTTCCTTACTTTTTTGCTAAGTCAACTGGTCACTTTTTACAGTGGGTCATAAAGCCATTTTTTAAGTAAGTATATATATATATATATATATCAGCAGCAAAAAAAACTATTAAAATGGTAAACGCATACAAGTAACATCTCACTTTATAGAATGAGCATCGTGCCTGTATGCAAATCCTTCCCAGCTAACACATGAAGTGCCAATTATGTAATTAATTGGTACTTTTTAGTAATTTCATGACTTATTAATTACAACATAATTCTTTATTTAAAATGTGTCTGACAGAAGATTCAACAGCTTTAATGCAAGTTGTTCAAAATAAGTCTTGCATCTGTGAAATTACGTTTGTTGTTGTTGTTTCTTTGACTGCACTATAATGCATTATACAAGTATTATTAATGTATTAATTATACCTTTTAACACATCTTATAATGCATTGTTTGTTCTCATGAAAAAAATTATACAAATGTAACATATATTATAATACTTATTCATTGTTACACATTTAGAAGGTATAATGCATTTAATTGTATTTACAATTATTTATGAAAAGCTATAATGCATTATGACACACACCATGAGCACCTTTATAATGTAATTAAAGGCTTTAGGTGTTTCCGCACTTTCTACATTACTTGTGCTTTCAGCAAATCAGCATTACTACAAAGTTACTATCAAACTGATGTGTGTATTTTGATCAAACAGGATTGAATGTTTTAAAGTCACTCAAACGAAACAGTATTAAAAGACTGTAAAAATGCTACGGTGCAAAACTGTTAATTGATTAACAGAAAGTTTCCGTACTATATACGGTAAATAACTGTAATAGATCTAAAGGTACATTTAATGTAATTTTACTGTAAAATACCGTTAAATTTACAGTTTTTGAAAGTGAAAAAGAAAAACTCATTATCAAATTTACAGTGAAAAAACGTAAATTGACATTCCCACAATTCCCTGCATGACACTTCACATTTGATGTATTTTTGTTAAAATAACTATGTCATATAATAGTTTTCTTAGTTTTTGTCAAATCAGTTATGTACATTTTTTAAATGCAATGTGTGTTACCATGATGGTGTTTAGTGTTTGTTTGAATCACACTGTGCAGCTTCTGTATATTAATATTATCTTTCTTGAGGAAGATTTGCTTGTCAAGAGCTTTGATTGATCATCTGACTCTCAGCACTGCTGTGATTGGTGGTTGTCAGTTTATTACAATGGAACAAAGAAAACAGATATTAATACTTCAACAGGTCAGTAAAGATAATGAAATACAGTTTATTATAACTATAAATTTTAAGTTAAGTCTGTAAAAACATTAACATCGCTACCGTATTTTTGACGGTAAAGTTCTGGCAACCACAGCAGCCGTTTTTTTACAGTAAAATTACGTTTTATTTTTTACAGTGCTGATGTTCGTTATGCTGTTTTCCCTCCAAAATGATGTCACATTCTGATGATGTCATGGCGGGAACCCTTCGTGGAGCGAGTGATTGGCATGGATAACAGGCATGCAGATTACACAGCCTGAGGACTGGATTAAGAAAACACACACTCTTGAATCGCATTCATGTTTCCTGCTAATGCCAACAGTATCACGGCTATATTGTGTTTAGGACATTTAAGCATGTTTTGCAGTTGGAGACACTCATTTGCAGGCTGTATACACAGAATGAATCAGACAAACAAAATAAAACTAATATGTGTTTATGATTAATACCAATTACGCCGCCACACACACACTGCATTATGCCATTCAGCATCGGCTTATTTAAAATCACTGTACGTCATGTGAAAATGCGCAGATTGAATAAACCAGGTTCTATTTAGTTTACCTAAATAGTATACCTATTTAGTTTATTAGGTAACACTTTACTTGAAGGGGTGTGCATAAGACTGACATGACACCTTCATAACCATGGCATAACACATGTTATGAATATGAAGTAGGGTTTATGCATGTTTATGATAACTGTCATTAAGTGTCTTTTGCTCAATAATGACATTTTTAATGCAAATATGGCATTGTTTGAGATGTCTTTGTTGTGACACCTTGACATAAACCAATAAATCATAACCTGTCAGTGTCTTTGCCTTGACAACTTGACATTAGTAAAAGTTAAACTGTCATGTTAAGGTTTTGACATTGGCTGTCATGAGGCCATTATAACTGTGTCATTAATATTTTTCGTGACCTCAACTAGTGGTACAAATTGAATTTGTCATTAAAAAGTTATAATGGCTTCATGACAGCCAATGTCCAAACCAACACCTGACAGTTTAATGTAATGTTAACCCATAAAGCTAGTGCTTTCTTAAGTTTGATAATTAATCTGCTATGTCATGTTTATGACAGGTTGTGTTGTCTTAGTAATGTCAAGTTGTCATGACAAAGACACCGACAGGTTATGATGGATTGGTTTATGTCAAGGTGTCATAACAAAGACATCTCAAACAATGTCATATTTGCATTACAAATGTCATAATTGAGCGAAAGACACTTAATGACAGTTATCATAAACATGCATAAAACTTCCTTCATATTCATAACATGTGTCATGTCATGTCATGATTATGAAGGTGTCATGTCAGTCTTATGCACACCCCTTCAAGTAAAGTGTTACCGTTTAGTATTTATTTTAGTTTATTAGAAAACTTGATGACTTTGGGAAATAACAATCAAAGATGAACGTGCTAATGAGCAGTACTGGGTCATAATGAGATCTGATTTAGCTTCACTCAGTTCTATGTCAAGCGCATACTGATTTCAGCTTTATATGGATGCACATCAGACAGGAATCAATATGAGACAAACGCTGGGAAAAAGAGTGATATTGGAAGATACTTGACTGGGTAGACAGCGAAAAAGAATAATAAGCTTAAAATATTCATTAGCAGATGACGCTTTCACAAGTAAGGTATAACTGGGTTTCCCATCATTAAAATTATGACATCTGTTAAATTGATATTCATCATAGTAATTGTGAACATATTGTGATGTTGCATGATTTCTCTTAAATGTGCGCTTAATCATAGAGAGTGTGTTCTTCAAGTCTAGTCTACTTATAGAAAAACTAATGCTAATGTAAATATAATGTTAATTAAATAAAATACACTTAAGTGTATTTAAAGATAATACACAACTATGTTTCTTAAAAGCAGTGCACTTATTTTGATGTGTTCACTAACATAATAAAGCACATACGGTGCCTGATTATAGTTTTACCTATAGTGTAATATTCAACATTACATTTAAATATTGCAACTTAAATGTTTGTAAGCACATTCAACAGGACACTTTAAACCAATTTCAAAGACAATAGAAGTAGTTATGAAATTACATATTAAGATTTACTTAAGTGGGTCAAAATAAAGACTAAAGTTCAGCTTATTGCATTAAATATATATTTAAACTATAATAAATTTTTATCTAATTGCAATTAACATGGAATTAAGTGTCTGAAACAAATAACATTAAGTGATCAGTTATAACAAGCCGTTTACACTCAAGTATCTACTTTTAAAGTAGGCTATATCATTTTCATATTCTTTTAGAAATATGCCATAGTGTACTTGTTTTTCACAAGGGTTTCCTTCACTACAAACAATGTAACATTTATTTAAATGGTGACACACAGGAAGTGACATCATTTGTATTCTTTCTACGGAGCACAACTAAATAATCTCATTGCATTGTCAATGTAATTGTTTAATTCATCCCTGATAACTGTTATTGTAAGAAAATAAAAATATATATGTTTACATGTATATACATGTAACTACAAAACAACATTTGGTCCCAACCTGAGTAAAAGACGAGTTTAGGAAATGTTTCAAAGATGACAAAGATAGTTTTTCTGAAACCAAGCCTTCAAATGCAGTTGTGCGTGTGCTTTTGTAAATGTTTTTAAGGATGTTTACTGGAAATAAAACACAGATAAACACACACAAAAAAGTTATAGGGTTGCAGAAAAGTGCCAGCCTCCAGTAAAATGAATAAAACACAGTTTAATAGTTTGACCTCCTGAGGTTTTTCCTCTTTTCACTGAGCAGTTGTTGAGAGAAAAAGTATTTTTGCAAGGCCCTATTTCATTCCCTGCTCACAGACAGTGTCAGGAAATCTGGCAAAGTCCAGACCGCCAGCCTGACCCAAGACTAAACAAAGCCCATCCAATGCGTGAAGATGAGTTGGGGAATTTTATTCACTTTTACAAAATGTCAATGTTTAAAAAATAACAAATCTGCCATAAATAATCAAGAAAGATTTTCAGAAAACAAACCTTCAAATGCAGTTGTGCAAGTGATTTTTTAAAAATGGTTTTCAAGATGAAAACAGGATTATAAAGCAAAGTTGTAGGGTTACAGAAAAGTGCAAGCCTCCAGTAAAATTAATTAAACACAAAACTTACTAGTTTTAAACTTTTTTAAAAATTTTAAACATACAATTTTTTACTAGTTTAATAGTTTGAACTTTGACCTCCTGAGGTTCACAATCAAATGTTTTCATGTTTCAAAAATGACAAGGATAGATTTTCTGAAAACAAGCCTTCAAAAACAATTATGCAAGTGATTTTTAAAAATGGTTTTAAATATGTTTGGAAAACAAAAGATAAAAAATTATACAAAGTAAATGTGTACGGTTACAGACAATTGCAAGCCTTGCAAAATAAATATAACACAAAACAGTTCATACTTTCTTTTACAAGTTTAATTGTTTGACCTCCTGAGGTTCACAATCAAATGTTTTCATGTTTCAAAAATGACAAGGATAGATTTTCTGAAATCAAGCCTTCAAATGCTCTTGTGCAAGTTTTTTTAATTGTTTTAAAAATGTTTACTGGACAAAAAAACAAAGATTGAAATTATACAAAGAAAATTTGTAGGGATACAGAAAAGTGCCAGCCTCCAGTAAAATTAATTTTTGTTTGACTAGTTTAATAGTTTAGGTTCACAACCCAATGTTTTCCTCCTTTCACTGAGCACTTGTTGAGAAAAAAAAGGCCTTGTTTTGTAACCAACTCACAGACGTCTAGACCGCCAGCCTGACCCGGAGACATGACAAGCCGATCCGAGCTGAGGTCATCCTCTCGTCGGGAGTCTCCGAGCTGCCCAGTACGAGCTGGTCCCGCAGAAACGCCGGCACTGGTGTTGCATGGATTACCAGCGTGGAGTAAACATACCCAATCCAGCCTGCAGGACAAAAAAGCTCCTATAAGCTGTGCGCAAACCCCCATGTAAGCCGCTGTGGGATAAACAGGTACGGCGGATTCACGGCCACGATCGCAAACCAGTCAGGCTGCAGAAATAGCCCAGTCGAGCAGAACGAAGAGCGGATGAGAGATGTCTGGAATAGCACAGACTCCACTAATCTCCCACTCTGGATTCCCAGTTTGGCGAGGGGAACGTGGACATCATTCTTATTCTTAGCTGGGGATGCGAGTCGAGGGCAGAGGGGTTTATTCCCTGGCATTCTCTGGCTGTCAGCGGACACACACACACACACACCACACACACACACACACACACACACACACACACACACACACACACACACACACACACACACACACACACACCTCTGAGCGAACACAGACTCAACAGACCGCAGTATTTATAGAGTGCTGGGTCTTAAAATGAGATTGATGGGAGTGAGGAAATAAGAGGCTCTTTTCACTGCGATGTCGAGAGCTTCTGCACTGCTGGGATGGAGTGATGACAGGCGTTATGGAAGCAGATCTTTTTGCAATCAAAGTGATTTACTGTTTCTCAACTCAAGATTTTCTTTCAATTATGAGGGTAAAAAAAAGCGCAGTGCAAGATTACAGTGTGCGTTTGTGGCCTGGCTTTTGTTACTCATGACTCATTTTGGAAACACTTTATTTTGATGGTCCCTTTTTTACGGAAGCGTATTGCATTCACTTGAGGAAAAAAAATCTACTCTGTTTTTCTGAATTAACGAGTTAATTATCTCAGAATTACGAGATACTTTTAGTTTTTGCTCTGTTTTTCTGAATTAACGAGTTAATTATCTCAGAATTACGAGATCATTTTTCATGGGAATTTTTTTTTTTGCTCTGTTTTTCTGAATTAACGAGTTAATTATCTCCGAATTATGAGATCATTTTTCACAGATTTTTTTTTTTGCTCTATTTTTCTGAATTAACGAGTTAATTATCTCCGAATTATGAGATCATTTTTCACAGATTTTTTTTTTTTTTTGCTCTGTTTTTCTGAATTAACGAGTTAATTATCTCAGAATTACGAGATAATTTTGCATGGAAAAAGTTTTTACTCTGTTTTTCTGAATTAATGAATTATCTCAAAATTATGAGTAACTCATTAATTCAGAAAACAGAGTGAAAAAAAATTGTTTTTCAAGAAAAAATGTATCTCATAATTCTGAGATAATTAACTCGATAATTCAGAAAAACAGAGCAACAACTTTTTTTCCATGAAAAATTCTCGTAATCCTGAGATAATTAACTTGTTAATTCAGAAAAACAGAGCAAAAACTTTTTTCCATGCAAAATTATCTCGTAATTCTGAGATAATTAACTCGCTAATTCAGAAAAACAAAGTACATTTGTTCCTCAAGTGAATGCAATACGCTTCCGTACCTTTTGAATATTCTGTTGGCTATAATTAACTTTGCAACTATACGCCAACATATTCTTAACCCTAACCCTAGCAGTCTACTAATGAGACACTCTAATGAGAGTCAGTAGACATGTAGGTGCAAGGTTACTTATATAGTCAACAGAATATGTTAAAGGACCATCAAAATAAAGTGAAACCCTCCTGTTTTGTTTACGCTTTGTGGCAACAGTCATAGAGGTGTTTAAAGTGTGTCGAGAACCTCTGGGACATGATCAACTTTTAAAGATCCACGCCAGCTCAAAGGCTCAATGCCAGACGGAAATGTGTGCTTTTCTGAAACGCTCCAGTCACGCTGCTCTCTCGACCCCGACAGAACTATAAACCATGACACGAGGAAGCGTCCACTTACCAACATCCCAGAATTACATTGGCCTGTAAAGTGGACTGGATCAGGGTTCAGAGATAGAGACGGTGTGGGAGAAGTCCGCCTCATCTCAACCCGCAGCGCCGCTTTACCACGTTGTAAACTGCATTATGCTTTGATTAATTTCAAATGGCTTGTCTTGCTTCAGTAGACTGTGAAATGCACTTTCATTTCTGTAATTTTTCAAATTCTATTATTCCAATCAGGATGAAGGAAAGAGACAGGAATGGCAAAAAATACAAATGAGCAGCCCAATGTTCACATGCATAATTACTAAACTAAAGTATTAATGCAGGAGAGAGGCTCCTATTCATCATTTACACACTTAATTACATTGTTTGTAGATGTCCGTGTAACAGTTCAAGCTATGTTCATTTGTTCATTATGACACGACGATATGAGTTCTTTACGTCTGGTGCAATGAGAAAAAAAATAAGGTTTTGTACATTTTCTCGTTTTGAAATGAGCATGCATTTACTTCTGTATTGGTGCAATGAAATGCCATCATCCTCAACATGGTAATGATTGTGTTTTCTTGATTGGTAAAGCTGCACTGTAATGGTATTGTTTCCTCAGTCATTGTTCAATGGAAATGTAATCCACACTTTTCTTTGTGAAAGTGAGAGAAGTAAGCAAGCCTCACAAAATCATCTTCTTACATGGATCACTGAGTTGCAGTCCTGGATTGTTAAGGACACAATTCTGAAATGTATATAATAATAATGTTATTATTAACTGTTTGCTGTGCCATAAGAAAAGCGTATGCATTTATTAGAAAATAATGTGTTAATGTATTTGGCAGACGCTTCCATAAAGTTCATTTTTGTTTCAATGCAGGGAATCGAACACTATTTTGGAATTATTTGTACCTTGCTCTATTTTAATAGCTATATAAATGCCATATTGCATTATAGGAAGTGAACCGCTGGACACTGTACTGAAAAACACAGTACTGGAGCCTGAGATGTCTTCATATTGCTTCAAATGTCTTCATTAATAAAAACAGTCTGCTTGTATGTGACCCTGGATGACAAAACCAGTCACATGGGTCATTTTTTTTTTAAATTGAGATTTATACATCACATGAAAGCTGAATAAATAAGCTTTCCATTGATGTATGGTATGTTAAGATAGGACAATATTTGGCCGAGATACAACTATTTGAAAATCTGGAATCTGAGGGTGCAAAAAAATCGAAACATTGAGAAAAAAGTTGTGCATTTATGTTCGTGATTGTGCTGCATTCACTCACAAAAATAAATGTTTTATACATTTACGGTCGAAAATTTACAAAATATCTTTATGGAACATGATCTTTAAAAGAAAAATGTATAATTTTGACCCATACAATGTATTGTTGGCTATTCCCACAAATATACCCGTGCGACTTAAGACTGGTTTTGTGATCCAGGGTCACATACTGTATGTTGAGAAATAGTGTGTCAAATGGATTCACAGAAAACTCCTCAATACATTACCGCAATGAGAACAAGATTTTTAGTTGTTGTTGTGTTACATTAATGTCAGGGGAATGGGTTTAAAGCTGCACTATATAGGATATTTTTCCTCATTAATAACATTTTACACATAGCACTTTTGAAAAATATTTGGGAAATGATGTACATATAAACCTGTTTTATTTTACATGAAGTGAGTTGCTTCACTGGAGTAAAAATATAAGCAACCAAATACTGCTCGCTTTATCTCAGTAACCTGCGTTTATCTCGACAAATACATGAATCGTCCCAGACTGCTAATGCCAGTGTCACACTGGCTGATTTTCCAGATGATTTCTAGTTGAAAGCCTGTTTACACTGACACTGAAGAGTCAGAAGTATAAGCGCATCAGCATCTCTCAAACCAATGGCTTTAGTGAATAGAAATCCTAGAATTAGGATTTATATTCTGTTTGAGATCATCAAAGGCAGTCGGTGGACTCATTAGAGTATTAGTAGACTGTTAGAGTTCGGGTTAGTAGAATAATTTGACTTGTAATTGCAAAGTTAGTCAGTATAATGTCTGTTGAGGAGCAACAAAATAAAGTGTTAAAATATATTTTAACAGACAATCTACTAATACTTTATTGACTGCTAGTAGACATTAAAATTAAGTGAAAAAAAAATGGTGTGCGGTGTTAACCTGTCAAAAAAAAAAAAGTATGACATGGGTGTAAGACTAAGATCTAAGATTGTAAAACTCAATAATAAACTGTCTTAATTTTTTATGTTTAGTCAACAAAGTTAACAATATGGGACAGTTGTTCTAACACTAAATTTGGTTGTGAAAACTTATCAATGCAAAAGTAATCTGATATAAGTGCACCTTTTATTAAGGCAAATACACACACACACACACACACACACACGCACACGCACACACACACACACACACACACACACACACACACACACACACACACACACACACACACACACACACACACACACACACACACACACACACACACACACACACTTGATATACACATAGCTTGATAGTGTTCTTGATAGTCAAGTCAAGTCAAGTCACCTTTATTTATATAGCGCTTTTTACAATACAAATTGTTTCAAAGCAGCTTTACAGAGATAACAGGAAAACAATGTTGTAATAGTATTGTTCAATTGAAAATTAAATGTCCCCAACTAAGCAAGCCAAAAGGCGAAGGCAACAGTGGCAAGGAACCAAAACTCCATCAGGTGACAGAATGGAGAAAAAAACCTTGGGAGAACCCAGGCTCAGTCGGGGGGCCAGTCCTCCTTTGGCCAACGAATGAACAGTGTATGATTATGAGTTAGGCAGCATAATGCCAGGAGTCAGATGGGATCAGAACTTTCACGATATTATCCAGTTCATCTGGTTGGGTTGGGTCATCCGGCCGGTGAGGAGATGAGTGGTGAGTTGTCCATGGGCCTTCACAGCCCTGATAATGCGTGTCGACGTGTCCATGTGATGGTCCTTCATCAGATATGGATATGCCCTGGATCCGGCGGTCTGCGGTAAACCTCGGGATAAACAGAGAGACTAATATTAGCGTAGACGCCATCCTTCTTATGATGTACAAAGTACATCAGGAATTATGGGAAGTGTTCCCGGTTCCGGCTGATCTAATCTATGCAGCCTAACATTGAATTATAGAAATCTATAATGTGTTATGTGTATGCTAAGCCAAAGAGATGTGTTTTTAGTCTAGATTTAAACTGACAGACTGTATCTGCTTCCCGGACCGTGTTAGGAAGATTGTTCCAAAGTTTTGGTGCTAAATAGGAAAAGGATCTACCGCCAGCAGTCGATTTTGATATTTTAGGTATTATCAACTGGCCAGAATTTTGAGATCGCAATAGACGTGAAGGACTATAATGCGTTAAGAGCTCGCTCAAGTACTGGGGAGCTAAACCATTTAGTGCTTTGTAAGTAATCAGCAATATTTTAAAATTTATACGATGTTTAATAGGCAGCCAATGCAGTGTTGACAGAACCGGGCTAATATGGTCATACTTCCTGGTTCTGGTAAGAACTCTAGCGGCTGCGTTTTGAACTAGCTGTAGTTTGTTTAATAAGCGTGCAGGGCAACCACCCAGTAGAGCATTACAATAATCTAGCCTTGAGGTCATGAACGCATGAACTAATTGTTCCGCATTTGTCAGTGAGAGCATATGACGTAATTTAGATATATTTTTAAGATGGAAAAATGCGGTTTTACAAATACTAGACACGTGACTTTCAAATGAAAGATTGGTATCAAAGAGCACACCCAGGTTCCTAACTAACGTCGAAGACTTAACAGAGCAGCCATCAAGTGTTAGACAGTATTCTAGGTTATTAGGTGAGGAAGTTTTTTGTCCAATGATTAGAATCTCTGTTTTTTCAGAATTTAGTAATAGGAAATTACTGGTCATCCAATTTTTTATATCAGCTATGCATTCTGTTAATTTTGTGAATTGGTAAATTTCGTTAGGTTTTGAAGAAATATACAGCTGAGTATCATCAGCATAACAGTGAAAGCTAATTCCATATTTCCTAATTATATCTCCTAATGGTAGCATGTACAGAGTGAAGAGCAGCGGTCCTAGTACTGAGCCTTGTGGTACGCCATACTGAACTTGTGATCGATAAGACATCTCTTCATTTACTGCTACAAACTGATATCGGTCAGATAAGTATGATTTAAACCATGCTAGTGCAATTCCGCTAATGCCAACATAGTTTTCTAGTCTATTTAAAAGAATGTTGTGGTCGATAGTATCAAATGCCGCACTAAGATCAAGTAACACTAATAGAGAGATACAACCACGATCGGATGATAGGAGCAAATCATTTGTGACTTTAATGAGAGCAGTCTCAGTACTATGGTACGGTCTAAATCCGGACTGAAAATCCTCGCAGATATTATTTCTTTCTAAAAAGGAACACAGTTGTGAGGATACTGCTTTTTCTAGTATCTTTGACAGAAAAGGCAGATTCGAGATCGGCCTGTAATTGACTAATTCTGTAGGATCAAGTTGCGGTTTTTTAACAAGCGGTTTAATCATAGCCAACTTAAAGGTTTTTGGTACGTATCCTAATGACAAAGATGAATTAATGATATCTAGAAGAGGATCTATGACCTCTGGAAGCATCTCTTTCAGTAGCTTAGTCGGTATAGGGTCTAGCATACAAGTTGTCGATTTAGATGAATTAACAATTTTGCAAAATTCTTCCTCTCCTATAGCAACAAATGAATCAAAATGCTCCTCACGGAGACTACAATATACTCCCTGATGCGATACTGTAGTAGACGGTTGCATAGTTATAATTTTGTCCCTGATATTATCAATCTTATAAGTGAAGAAGTTCATAAAGTCATTACTGCTGTGTTTCTTATAAACTTCTGGGCTTGAAGCTTTCTTTTTCGTTAGTTTAGTCACTTGTTCAAATAAATACCTAGGATTATGTTTATTTTCTTCTAATAGGGTTGAAAAATAATTAGTTCTAGCATCTTTTAAGGCCTCTCTGTAAGCAATCGAGCTCTCCTTCCATGAAATCCGAAATACCTCTAGTTTTGTTTTCTTCCAGTTTCGCTCCATTTTTCTGGCTGCTCTCTTAAGGGCCCGGGTGTGCTCATTGTACCACGGCGTTGGACTATTTTCTTTGATTTTCTTTAAGCGCAGCGGAGCAACTGTGTCTAAAGTGCTGGAAAAGAGAGAGTTAAAAGTTTCTGTTGCAATATCAAGTTCTTCTAAGCTATCTGGGATGCTGAGATTATGAAACTGATTTGGAAGATTATTGATAAAGCAATCTTTAGTGGCAGAAGTGATAGGTCTAACATATTTATAAAATGGAGTCGGCTTTGCAGCCTTGGCTAAATGTAATTTACACGAGACTAGATAGTGATCGGAGATGTCGTCGCTCTGCTGTAGAATTTGATAGTGAGATTCACTCCATAGTTCCTTGTTATAAAAATAAAATGAACAAATTTTCTCAGTAGATTAAGTGTCTGCAATCATGCTGTGCAACTTTCCACATTATAATGAACAGTACGCTGCTGTCAGACTTACATTAAGTGCTAACTCTACTAATTTTTTAGTAGCTCAGCTCCTTTTAAAACGGTGTACTTTTTCCAGTAACATGCTACTTTATCCCACGGGAAGCCATGTAACCCAACATAACATCACACCGCTGGGGTATGTCACATTGTACTTGAAACTACGAAACTGAGGCAATAATCAAACTGTACTAAAATAGCCTCTCTTTCATTTAAAGTGTTTGAAAGTCTGATTAATCTGAGTGCTTTCAGGGTAAATGCACCTCTTTAAGTTTAGATAATAGATTTCTGTTTCATTTCTAGTGGTAGATAAATGCTGGAGAAACAAATCACGACACACAATGTATTTTAAGCCTCATATAGTATGATATATTGAGAATATACTGGAGGAGGAAAAAAAACACCTCAATTTTATTCAGATGAACAAAAGTCACTGATATGTTTATGGCCAGAAAGTAAGATGCAATTCTGATGCTTGTAATGTAAATCAATTAGATATGTTTTAACTGTATAATATACTTGCATAAAATGCATATCAGTATCAATATCTGCCAATAATATGTGTTAGTAAGTTGATATTTGAATGCTTACAAAGCTCTGTAGTTTTAAAACATATAATGAAATGCAATACAATGATGATTGAGAGATGAACAAAATAAACCCTTCCTCAAAAGCCTAGTGATTATATTTTTATATTCATAATAATAATAATAATAATAAAAGATGTAGGCCTATTGATAATGTAGTAAACCAAAGCAGCTTCAGTTGTTAAGTGTTCATCTTAAAATATTACTAACAATATCAAAGTTATTCTTAACTTGATAAAAATCAGTGCAGATTTGACAGCAGAAAGACACATGAAGCACGAGCTGAATTATACTAAAATACTTTGACTTGCTAAAAAGTCTAAACTATCAGTAAGACGACAGAAGGACTGTAGGAGATTGTGAGCGACAGGTTTTTCATCATGCGGATGATTTAAAGACTTTAAATGTGTGTATTAAATATAACACAGCAGGCTTTATAAGGTTAAACAGCTTGAGTGTTGGGAATCACATTGAATTCTTGTAGCTTGACAAACTCAAAGTATCTTCCCTGTGAGTGTTTCCAGCACAGGGGTTTCGTGTGGGCCAGCTGTCAGTGGTCCGGCCCCAGTCTGACCGAGATCTCGTGTGTGTGTGTGTGTGTGTGTGTGTGTGTGTGTGTGTGTGTGTGTCTCGGGATCAGCTGCTCTTTTATTAGAGCTCCTCGGCGTCCTACTGAAATGTCAGCATGAACATCAGTGATGTTCTTCTGCGCTGAGATCTCCTGAGCCCTCAGCTGCTCTCCACACGTCTCCGATCCAGAGCCCGCCGGGGACTCACACACACACATATAACCTTATCTCTGGGCTTAAGAGCTATGTGTCTGGATGGACAAAACACTCACATATAACTGTGGAAACTGGCTGAGTGAGTGAGTGAGTGAGTGAGTGAGTGAGTGAGTGAGTGATGTGTGAGTGAGTGAGTGAGTGAGTGAGTGAGTGAGTGAGTGAGTGAGTGAGTGAGTGAGTGAGTGAGTGAGGAGTGAGTGAGTGAGTGAGTGAGTGAGTGATGAAGTGAGTGAGAGAGAGTGAGAGAGAGTGAGTGAGTGTGTGTGATTGAGTGTGTGAGAGAGTGAGTGAGTGAGAGAGAGTGAGAGAGAGTGACTGAGTGTGTGTGAGTGAGTGAGTGAGTGAGTGAGTGAGTGAGTGAGTGAGTGAGTGAGTGAGAGAGAGTGAGAGATGTGACTGAGTGAGTGAGTGAGTGAGAGAGAGTGAGAGAGAGTGAGTAGTGAGTGAGTGAGTGTGTGAGAGAGTGAGTGAGTGAGTGAGTGAGTGAGTGAGTGAGTGAGTGAGTGAGTGAGTGAGTGAGTGATGAGTGAGTGAGTGAGTGAGTGAGGGGAAGGTGAGTGAGTGAGTGAGTGAGTGAGTGAGTGAGGTGAGTGTGTGAGTGAGTGAGTGAGTGAGTGAGTGTGTGAGTGAGTGATGAGTGAGTGAGTGAGTGAGTGAGTGAGTGAGTGAGTGAGTGAGTGATGGTGAGTGAGTGAGGGTGAGTGAGTGGAGTGAGGTGAGTGAGTGAGTGAGAGAGAGTGGATGAGTGAGTGTGAGTGAGTTGTAGTGGAGTGATGTGAGTGAGGTGAGTGGTGAGTGAGTGTGAGTGAGTGAGTGTGAGTGAGTGAGTGAGTGAGGTGAGTGGTGAGGTGAGTGAGGGAGAGTGAGAGAGAGTGGATGAGTGGGAGTGAGTGGAGTGTGAGTTGTGAGAGGAGAGTGAGAGAGTGAGTGAGTGATGTGAGTGGAGTGAGTGAGTGAGAGTGATAGAGAGATGATGATGAGTGATGATGATGTGAGTGAGTGAGTGAGTGAGTGAGTGAGTGAGTGAGTGAGTGAGTGAGTGACTGAGTGAGGTGATGTGATTAAGAGAGTGAATGAGTGATTGACTGGCTGAGTGATGAGTGAGTGAGTGAGTGAGTGAGTGAGTGAGTGAGTGAGAGTGAGTGAGTGATGAGTAACTGAGTGAGTGATGTGATTGAGAGAGTGATGAGTGATGATGGTGAGTGTGTGATGAAGTGAGTGATGAGTACTGAGTGAGTGATGGTAGTGAAGTGATGATTGATGTGAGTGAGTGAGTGAGTGAGTGAGTGAGTGAGGTGAGGAGTGAGTGGAGTGAGTGAGTGAGTGAGTGAGTGAGTGATGAGAGTGAGTGAGTGAGTGAGTGAGTGGGAGTGAGTGAGTGAGTGAGTGAGTGAGGGTGAGTGAGAGTGTAGTGAGTGTGAGTGAGTGAGTGAGTGAGTGAGTGAGTGGTGAGTGAGTGAGTGACTGAGTGAGTGAGTGAGTGAGTGTGAGACTGAGTGAGTGTCTGTGAGAGAGAGAGTGAGTGTGAGAGTGAGTGACTGAGTGAGTGACTGAGTGAGTGAATGAGTGAGTGTGAGAGTGAGTTTCTGTTTCTGTTTTCCTAGTTCCATAGTTCCCTAGTTAGTCTCTTATGTTGTTAATTAGTTCATGTTCATCACACCTCCTTCTGTTTTCCCTGATTAGTCCACATGGATATCTGGAGTAATGGATAGGTCTGGAGTTAAACATGTGGTTGCGTTATCAGTTTCTCCAATTATCTCCTGAGCTTTCTATTTTGGATTTATTAAAGATGATTTTGTCTTCTACTCCATTCGTTGTGTGTATCATTATATCCACTGATTCTTGACACCCGAATTCAGTCGTTACCAACACAATTCAAAAGAACTTGCGACCATAGTTCGCTAACAAGACTTTTGGGAAATACACTTCTGAACAATGGAAACAAACTTGGAGGAAAGCTGAAAAAAAGCTATTTTCCCTGTGCTCTCTAGCTTTTGTGATGCAATGGAAAGGATTATTCAAGCATTTTGTAAAATCATCTGTAAATATATAAAAATAAATCAAATAAAAAGCCTTTAATGTTCATGAAAGTCTTAAAGCACAGTTTAATAGACTCTGTTATGAGCTTGTTGTTAAGAAGGTGACAACACACAATAAACTTAAAAATAAATTCTCTCAACTTCATCCAATCTGGACAACATTGTACAATGTATTGTGAGATCTGCAAACGTCTTTGCTGAATTTGGGCAAAACAAATTATCTTAGAAGGCAACATAAGGTTACTGGCCACCAATAGCCACTTTTCCACTGTCGGTCCAGTGCGAACCAGGGCTTTAAATGGGCCAGACGGGGTTAATAGCCCAAAACCACACTGCATGTCCACTGTCGGGCCAGAAGCTCCTCAGTGCTTCACTAAAACACGCCTCTCTGGAACAACGTCACACAAACCCATCATTTCACCAACAAATGGAAGTTTTAACATCAAAAACTAATTAAAAAGAAATCACTGGGGTCCCACTTTATAGTGACTTTAACTACTATGTACTAACATTGAAATTAATAATTTGATACAATGGACGTATTGTGTACATGTTTTACATTGTACTTACATTTTAAAAATACCTTCATGTAATTACAGCTGTAATTAATTTATGTAATTACATTTTTATTTACACTGTTGAGCCATTCCTTACACCTTAGCCTACCCTTAAACCTACCCATACCACACACACCTGACCCTAACCTTAACCCGTATCACTCCTCAATAGCAGCTCAAGTGTTTTACAATACAACCTGAACACAATAAGTACATTGTACTTATTTTTCGATGTAAGTACATAGTAGCTAAAGCCACTTAATATAAAAGGGGATGATCACTGGAAACTAGCAAGATCACAAAACAAACATGATAAAACATAGATTTTTTACCACAGTTTTACAATATTAAGTGATATATTGATCATAATGAATTAATGTGTGTCAAGATTGCACATCACTCAAACAGAAATAGTTGTATTCACCATTATTTCACTAAATGAAGAGGATGCACGTACTTATTCAGTCCATTTCTGTTTATTTGTAGTCACCGTACAGTATGTTAACATCACATTTAGAAAGAATGATAATTTCTACAAATGTTCCACTAAAATACGACCTGAGCATCTTTAGCACTCTCTCCAGTGACAGTCCCAATACAGTTGTATTTTCAGTCAGAGAAACAGAGGTTGCTCCCAAAAAAATGGACTTGCTTTATTTTATGACATTTGCAGTGCTAAATATGGATATCAGACAGTCCGGTTTAAATAGACGAGATGTATAAGATAAAATAAATAGACGATTATGATTTGTCTGATTTGTTTACTATGTTTACCATGTTTACTATGATAATTAGCATGCATAGTCTTTTGCATCGCATATAAATATTTCTGATCAGAATCTACATCGGCTCACAACCAGTTATTTCAAACACTCGCTGCTTTCTGAAAGTGTTTTGAGCTAAATGATTTTAAAAGTCTTTAATGCTGATGCTCCTCAAGCCCGAGTAGGCCCACTTTGGACCAAGGTGGGCCAAATAAGGCCTAATCCTAACCCTAACCCCAACCCTAACCTGGGCCAAATAAATTTGGAAGGCCAAATAAGGCCAGTGACTGTCAGGATACAGGCTCGGAGACAGAGGTAAGTGAATAAACATAAACTTTATTTTGTCACATGCAAGGTGAGTGCTCAAGGTTTTCAGGTGTTCAGAGGTGAATTGGAGGAGGACGCTTTGGCGTGAATGTTTCCAGGTGAGCAGATCCTCTTCAGTGTGATTTCTATCAAACTCAACTCAGTTCAGTAATACTAGCTTTCTTTCTTGTAGGTCATCCGTTGGCGAACGAGATTCAGGAAGTGTACAAGGATTCAGGACACGGCAGGGACCATGGAGCGGATCCTGAGGACATCAGAACATGGACAGAGGTTAGTATTCTTTAGGTGAGTTTACGTTACGCTCTTTGGTGCTGGATGACACGGAGGGTTTCTGGGTGACTGGTTAGGGTCTGTTCCTGTTGGAGGCTTGACAATGACTGAGAGTGATCTGGGTGTTTTTATACCGGGATGGATGTGACTACTAATTGTGAACAGGTGCAGGTGATTAGTAATCTGGAGAGAGTGATCGTTGTGTGGTGAATGCTGGAGATTCTGATTGACTCCTGACAGTGACAGTGGAAACGCTGCTAACTATGATACTAATAATGTCATGAAATGCTTTCTAGCGAAGCTTTCCAAACAGCGGTCTTGTGTCTCTACTAACTCACACTCAGCATTCACACAAAGCCCCAGTTTAACCAGCATAGACAAGCTGTCGAGTCACGCCGCTTCTGCTGACCTCTAAGATAACATTACACTCTTAACCCTTGAGCACAGCTATCCTCTTTCTCTGGGCACGAGATTGAGACGGACCAGTGTGATCAATAAAGGCGGAGGTAAATGAATAACGCAATTATGCAAGACAACGGTTTGACTGCCTCCGTCAGAAATGATGAATTGCATGGTGTGCAAAAAATGATAGTCGCTGCAATAGATTAGCACTTCAAATCGGTCTCATCCTCATGCCCTCGCTCGTACAGATGAAATAGATCAGGTTCATTAATTCATCATTTGCCAATTGGATTACGGATAAACTAATGTATGAGAAGAAAGCAGAGGTCATGACCTTGTAACCATCATTATAATGTGTAGTCCATCAATAGAGATTGAGGCACTGTTATAGGCGAGAGCATGAAGGGTCAGAGGTCATTGATCTGGGTCATTCCTGTCAGAAGGTCGTATTGACTTGACAACATCCATAAAAACATCAAACTTTGCACAGACATGCACAACGGTATCGATTCCAGGCTTTCTCCAATAGGGTACTGTAGTGTATTGACTTCAGATGAAATCGAGACCCGGGGCCCGTTGCATAATCCTAGACACTATGTTAAGACTGTGTCTTAAAGTCCTTGTAGTCAATCATTTATCCCTTAAAACTCACCCTTGATCAACAAAATTACATTATTAAACGTTTTATTTTTTATTTTTATTTATGTTATGTAACTGACTTTAAAAAGGTAGAGGCAGTCTTGATGAAAAACTTTAGATGACTAACTTTTAAGACTAGAATAAGCTTATTAAAAAACTGCAATAAAATGGGAATTTTGGAAATGCGACAAACAAACAAGTGTAATTCTGTCATCGTTTACTCACTCTCTTGTCATTCCAAACACATAAGACTTTCGTTCATCTTTGGAAACACAAATGAAGATATTTTTAATATAGAGAGATTTCTGTCCCTCCATTCAAAGTCTATTCAAAAACTTTTGGTGAACTAATCCTTTAACGTATATCTAATCAGCCTCATACATGTATACTTTTATTATTTTGTGTGTGTGTGTGTGTGTGTGTGTGTGTGTGTGTGTGTGTGTGTGTGTGTGTTATCTTAACACCAATTTATGTCATTTAATTTGGTTATTTGACGACTTTCGAGTGGGATAATTTCTTCATTAGTGACAAGAGGAAACATCAAAACCTGCAAAATCAAAATGACATTATGACTTAATATACATATACAATATACATAAATCTTACATTTTGGCCTAAATAGTAGAAAATAAAAGAAAATCTAAAAATAAACCCAAAATTCTGATTGAATGCATTTAACAGCCAATATACATCCTTAATAACATTTAGTATTTAAATGCCTCATTCTGTGATGAATATTCACATAAGATCAGTACAAAATGTTGTTGTGAAGCACGCTAAACGCAGCAGAGAGGTGTGTAATCGGAGAGCTTCGTGTGTTGTATGTGTGTGCATATATTCACCTGTTATCAGGTGTGATTAAACAGCTCAGATCTCACATCCAGAAAGAGTTTCCTAAAGAAACATTCAGATCTCTGCGTCTCAGTGTGCGTTGATTAGAAATATTTCCTCCTCGCAGCACATTTTCCCTTTCATTGCTCCTACAGTAGACGAGCTCCACTGCACATTGATTAACCTTCGCCCAATGAAGAGAAGATTCAGAAGGACACTCATGCATTTCCATCAAGCTTTGTCATCTCATTCTAGAAGCACACTGAATCATTTCCATGTGAACAAAGAAGTGCAGCTCCCTCATCAGCAAATAAATATTTATGAAGCCTTTAAGTTGAAGAGCACGGGGGAAAGTCTACCCGGTTACATAACACACATTTGGCCGCTATCAGCACTCTCGCTGTTGTCGTTGTTGTACATCTGAATGCGGTTTTGCATTTTGATGAAAGCAAATGTGTGCCGGCATTATCTGATATTAGAGGTGACTTTGTTGTGAAGAATATAGATTGCTAGGTACAGATGAACAGGTGCTGGATGCTCTTAAAAGAGTATTGCAGTTCCATCATTATTTGCATTCATCTTCATGTTGCTGCAACCTGAATTATGCAATTATTATCATACTTTTTTATGGAACATAAAAGGAAGAAACTTCATGCATCTATTTTCCATGCAACAAAAGATGACTGATGAAACATATAAGCTGCATGAGTCGCACAGACTTTAATAAATGCTTTTCTTTACTTTTGTCGCCTTTTGTTTCGCCATGGTAAGAATATCTGTATAGCAACAAACAAAAAAAAAAACAAAAAAAAAAAGGAAGGATTTTTGGATGGACCATCCCTTTAATATGCAGTGCTGCTCTTTCAGGCAATCTCTTTTAATGTGGTTTTGCAGCAATGCATATGATAGAACATATGGCATTTAAATGTGATACTCCATCTTTCTAAATATGCTCATATTTCTTAAGAAAATGCACTGGAAGGATTTTCACACTCTTGTGTCGTATGTTGTTTGATGGCATATTCATCCATACGCTGTGAGTGAAATGTGCCTTCAAGGAATCCGTAAATATCTGTAGCAATGAATCTGATTTCGACACGCCTTTGAGACATCCATCTGGCCTCTGCACTCCGTCATGGTTTTATATTGAAACGTATTTGATTGCTTGCGGTGTTTGCTCAGAGGACAGAAAGCAGTGAGATCTGATCTCTGAACAGCTCTTGGAGTCGAGGGATTTAACTCACTGGTGGGTCACACACTGTCCGTGTTTCTCGACAAATGCGTGTAATCAAGTAAACATAATTTAATTGTGTTCTTTCCGTGAAAAAGGTGCAGGATGTCCTGATATTATGTATATAATGTCAAAGTTTGCTTCAGTTGCAATGTCAGTATCAGTCAAATTCACCAGTAAACACACAGTATATAGTATTGCAAATATGCATGATTGTTTATATCGTCACAGAATTTATACTAAATTATCACACAGCTTTATATAAATTTGGATATATTGTGCACATATTCATCATACACAAGTAGAGGGATATACACTATATAGCAAAACTGCTTGATTGTTTATATTAACACAAAATGTAAACTAAATATAGAGCTGTGCAATGATATAAATTTTAATATATCCATGCAAACTGTACACTCATGTAAACTGCTTGATTGTTTAAATGATCTAAAAATGTGAACTATATTATCTGCCTAATGCAACTATCAGGAATGCAGATATAAACATTAACATCATGATTTTCTGTAGAGCTGCTTTGAAATAATGTGTATTTCGGAATTGACTTGATTGTCACATTTGACTATAAGTGGATTGATGACAACATTCAGTGTTACAGACCAAACTGGTAAGGACATTTGCTGCTTGTATACTCAGATGGCCAAACCAAACACATTCCTCCTTATATCTCAGGCCTTAAACAGCTTGTTGTTAAAGTCCAGCTGTCACACCTCAAAATACTAACTGTGGTTATATTTGGCCTAGAAATGATCCTCGGATTAAATAAGACACAGGTAACAAACCTGTGTTTTATTTAATCCGAGGATCATTTCTAGGCCAGATATATGCTTGAAATTATTAAGAAAAGTTAACATTTAAAATGACGAATTACTTGTTTGGTAATAGGTACACATACTAAATAAAAATAAATAAATAAAAAAAAAACTAGCCTTATAGTTAGCGTTATATTGCAGGAGTACAGACAGACAGTGATAATATCTAAATATGTGCACATATTCTGACAAACATCCGATGTTTCAGAAGAACAGGTTCAGTATTGAGAATGCTGGGATGGTTGTTGTTAATACAAGCATTGCTCATGAATGAGTTGTTCAGTCTGTGTAAACCCAGGGCTTTGAAAGGAGTCTCTCTGTCACTACCAGTGGCAGCTGGGAACAATAGCTCGTTGTTGACGCCCAGGTCTATTTTGGATTTCTTCCTTTTATAGTGTGTTATAGGACCTGCTTGTCAGGCTGATTTCTCCTCCCTGGGGTCAAATGATATAAAAGCTGTAACAGACAATCTGCCCTGAGCTGCTCCCTGCCATCCATTCTGCAGTTTCTGACTCTCCACACTCATCCAGGAGACTCCTCACATCAGCAACATGGCTCCCAAGAAAATCGAGCCCAAGAAGCCAGAACCCAAGAAGGCTGAACCCAAGAAAGAAGCCGCTCCGGCTCCAACGACCCCGAAACCGGCTCCTCCGCCAGAGCCCGAAGTTCCCATTGAACCCGCATTCGATCCCAAGTCCATCACGCTGGAGTACAGCGCGGACCAGATCGAAGAGTTCAAAGAGGCATTTCAACTGTTCGACCGCACGCCGAAAGGAGAAATGAAGATTACGTACGCCCAGTGCGGGGACGTGATGCGAGCTTTGGGCCAGAACCCGACCAACGCGGACGTGCTGAAGGTCCTGGGAAAACCCAGACCGGAGGAAATGAACGCCAAGCTGGTGGACTTTGAGACCTTCTTGCCGATGCTGCAGCATATCTCCCGCTCGAAGGATCAGGGCAACTTTGAGGATTTTGTGGAAGGACTGAGAGTTTTTGACAAGGAGGGCAATGGGACCATCATGGGCGCCGAGCTTCGGCACGTTCTGGCCACCCTGGGAGAGCGCATGACCGAGGACGAGGTGGATCGACTGATGGCCGGACAAGAGGACGCCAACGGCTGCATCAATTATGCTTCATTTGTCAAACACATCCTCTCAGGTTGAACTGGATTGGACTGAATGGATGGATAGTGTGGGTAAATAATCAGTGTGGGTAAAATAAGAAAACTATTTATAATTTAATTTCCCTGAAATGTATCGTTCACATTGTTGGAAAAATATAATTTAAAATGTCAAACATCAAGTTGTCTCCACCTACAATACTTTTTTTTCTATACATTGACTCATTTGAATATGTTGGCATATGTGTTCAGTCACAAAACAATAAAAACAAACAGATTGGTATGGACTTCACTTTATTTTTATTTATAAAGAAGGCACAGCATTGTCTACATTGTGCAATGGCGTTGGATGCTGTCAAGCTCAAAAAAGGTGATTTATACTGTAATACAAGTCTTCTGAAGCAATGGTTTTGTGTGAGGAATAGAATATTTGCTGTACCTCCTCATTCTTGTTCACACAAATTAACACATAGCTGATCAAGATGTGCCACACAAGCTTTGGTATCAAAGGCACAAAAGAAGATCCCCCCCTGAAATGTATAGTTCACCTTGTTTGAATAATAGCATTTAAAATGTCAAACATCAAGTTTTCTCCACCTACAATACTTAGATTTTCTATACATTCTGACTCATGTGAATATGATGGCATATGTGTTCAGTCACATAACAATAAAAACAAACAGATTGGCATTAACATCTTTATTTTATAAAGTTTAATTTATAAAGAAGGCACAAGATTGTCTACATTGTGCAATGGGGTTGGATGCTGTCAAGCTCAAAAAAAGGTGATTTGTACTGTATTCCAAGTCTTATGAAGCAATGGTTCCCTATCGAGGAAACTCGACAATGCATCGAGAATCGACACTTTGGGGACGCTCCCTTAGCGTGCGCCTCTGAAGTAAAAATGAAACTATTCCAATCCTGATTGGTGTTGCGTCGTGACGTAACATGTGACGGCATAACCGGAAGCATAAAGGTGACGCTGACGCATAGAATGCCAGCTATCGCTCTTCAGCAAGCGCTCTCTGTGAAACTGTCTGTCTTATTTGATGTTGTTTGTCTGTGCTAAGCTCTATATTATGGCGAGTGAACAATACACTAAGTGTGTGCACCCCTGCCCAAGATTATATGCCACGGGTGGGGACACGCATCTGCTGTGTGTGTGTGTATTGTTTAGGGGCGCAGCACGCACAGTCAGCGCCTCGAGAGGGCTGCCTGTGATACTGTGAAGCACTTCCTATTAGAGTGCTGCGCTCTCGCTTGGCTATATTATTTCACTGATGATGGCCAGGCTCGCGATCCCCGCGATTCGGGTCCCGCGTCCGTTGAGGCGGTGCGACGGCCTAGATCGCGGAGATCGCAGAAGGATCTCGCGGATGAGAACGAGACTGCTGAGGCACCTTTTCTCTCATCATCCGCAGATTCTATGACACTAGTTCACGACGCAGACGCCCGCGATGCGGCGGCTTCTGCCCGTGACGAGTGCCCAGTGCTCGAGCTATATGTTTATAAACAAACAATATTATAAATAAGGAAGTAGATGTGCTCAGCATTGGGAACGAGCAACATGAGTCACACTCGCCGGCTTATGTTTCTGCTTATGTAGAGCTTGTATTGTTGTGATGAGTGCTGTGGCCAGTATTAGATAAATAAATAAATTATATATATATATATAATATATAATATTTAAATATATAAGCTGGCCACAAAATAAGCAGGATGATCCCCGTCAAAATGAACTAGACGAGAGATTCCTGCAGCACAGTTCACAAACTCAGAGCCGGGGCTTACTGTTTTTCCCAGATCTTTATAATATATATATATATGTGTAGATCCTGGGAGAAACCCCACACTTTACGTATCTCACCACATTCATTATATGTTTATTCGAATGTGGTGGGTGCGAGAGAGTCGGGTTTTGGCAAGATGCCACAGATGGAGGAAGCTTTAGTGAGTTTTCTTTCTCCTGATCTGGCATCTTTGCTTTAAGCCCCGGTGCTGCCCAACAAAGCAGGGACACCTCTGCACTGGTTGGCTGGGCTTATATGGTGCAGGAAATCGATGTTGCTCTTCCCCCGTTAAAAACGTTTCGGGACACATCGGTTTCCAGCGAACGCAGGCTGCACTGTCCGCCCCACAGGCTTGCGGCCAGGCAGCTTTCGCGTTCGCCCATCGAGAATCGTTTTTCGGTCCAGCCCTGCCGGAAACCCGCTTCAGGGGGTCAGGAACGAATCCCGATTAATACCCGAAGCCAGGCTTGAGAGCCTGGTTCCTTTGGTAAAATATTTCAAAAAATAAAATAAATAAAGGGTCAGGCTGGTGCGTGCCTGCACTCTATGACGATTTTGCACGCGTACCAGGCCGATCTTCTTAAAGATCTAAATAAGGGAATATTTCCTGTTGGCCGCTCCGCTATCTCCTTCTGGCCTGTTTTCCAACGCTGTCACTACAGTCGTTGACAGGTTTCAGGAAGCAAAAAAAAAAAAAAAAAAAAGAGGGCTGCCCCCCCGCTGTGGAACAATCGAGGTTGTTCTAGCAGCAGGTGCCCTCGGGGAAGATGTTGTTGTCCCGCCGTCTTTGACGCTTCGGGTCACATCGATTTCCAGCGAACGCACACCATGGCGTTCGCCCAAAAGCTTGCAACAGGGCACCGACTATGGTCACAAAATCTGTATCGACTTTTTTCCTGCCGGTCCACCGCTTCAGGAAGTCGAGAATAGTGCTCGAAAAACACCCGAGGCCAGCCTCGAGGGGCTGGTTCCCTTAGTAGATTTTGTAGAAGAATGGCAACGCCTTCCGAACATATATCTATATGGGTTCTGTATATTATAAAATATTATAAAATATGGGTACAGATTGCAGTTCGGTCACCGACCTCCCTAGTTTGCTGGGGTGGTACCGACTGCAGTGGTTCCAGAACAGGCTCGGGTTATGGAACAAGAGGTACAGACTCTACTGGAATTAAGGGGCCATAGAATGTGTTCCCCTACCAGACAGGGAGTCAAGGTTTTACAGCCGGTACTTTATAGTTCCAAAGAAGGATGGCGGACTGAGGCCTATTTTAGATCTAGGGCTTTTTGAATCATTCTTTGAGGAGATTCAGGTTCAAAATGCTTACTGTTTCCATTATCGTGAACCAAATCAGATCCGAGGACTGGTTTGTCACGATGGATCTAAAAGACGCTTATTTCATGTCTCCATCCTTCCATATCACAGGAGGTTCCTGAGGTTGCTTTCGGGGGCGAAGCATACCAATATCGGGTTCTTCCGTTCGGCCTAGCACTCTCTCCCCGCACGTTCACAAAGTGTATGAATGCAGCTCTGGCTCCACTGAGGCTTCAGGGCATCCGTATACTGAATTACATCGACAACTGGCTCATATTGACCCAGTCTCAGGAAATGGCAGTTCGGCATCGAGATGTCGTCCTTGGCCACATTCAGAACCAGGGGTTGAGGCTCAACACTAAGAAAAGGTGTTGGACCCAGCTCAGAAGACTACTCTTCTGGGCGTGGTACGGAATTCGGTTACGATGCGGGCACGTATGTCTCCCGTTCGTATCGAATCCATCCTGGCCATGGGGTCCAGGATAAAGCTAGGCCAGGCCATCATTGTAAAGCAATTTCAAAGACTGCTGGTCCTCATAACAGCGGCATCCAACGTAATTCCTTTGGGCCTGCTTCACATGAGTTCCCTTCAATGATGGCTCAAAAGCCAAGGGTTTTTTCCCCAAGGGGAATCTGTTCCATATAATAAAGGTTATGCGCAGATGCCTTCGTTCCCTCTTAATATGGAAGAAACCTTGGTTCTTGTCCCAAGGTCCAGTGTTAGGGGTGTCATGTCGCCGGGAAACTGTTTCGACAGACGCTTCCCTCGCTGGCTGGGGCGCGGTCTCGGACGGCCGCTTTGCCAGGGGTCTGTGGCAGGACCATCATCATTCTTGGCATGTAAATCGCCTAGAGATGTTGGCTGTGTTCAGGGCTCTGAGGAGCTTCCTCACAGACATCAAAGGTTACCACGTCTCAGTGGTATCTTATCTGAACCGACAAAGGACACTCAGATTGTGCCCTCTATCCAGATTGGCGCATCTGATCATTTTATGGTCCCAAGGGAAATATTATCTATAAGAACAATATATGTCCCGGGGGTTCTGAATTAGGGAGCAGACATCCTGTCGAGGCAGGGGCTGAGGCCCGGGAATTGAGACTCCATCCAGAGGTGGTGGAGTTGATATGGCAGAGGTTTGGACCAGTGGAAGTGGATCTGTTTGCCTCTCGAGGGACTTCCGTCCAACTATCCACTTTGGTTCTCCCTGACTCATCCAGCCCCGCTGGGGCTTGGATGCCATGGTACAGGCCTGGCCGAGGCTTCGCCTGTACGCTTTTTCCCCGATCGCTCTGCTCCCGGGAGTCCTGGAGAGGGTCAGTCAGGAGGGCATCAGTCGTCTTCTGGTAGCCCTGTGTTGGCAAGCCCGAGTATGGTTTTCAGACTTAATTTCACTCCTAATAGCTCCGCCATGGCAGATTCCTCTGAGGAGGGATCTGTTGTCTCAGGCGGAGGGCACTATATTCCATCCTCATCCAGAGCCGTGGAAATTGTGGGTCTAGCCTCTGAGGGGGCTCAGTACCTAGATGCTGGTCTATCATCTGGGGGGGTCGAAACCATACTTATCTCTAGGGCTCCGTCTACTAGGAGATTATATGGCCTCAAGTGGAATGTTTTTCCACTTGGTGTAGAGAACTTGAGTTAGGCCCAGTTAACTGCCCAATGGCTTCAGTTCTGGAGTTTCTTCAAGATCGTTCTCTGCGAATCTCTCCCCATCCACACGTAGAGTGTACGTGGCTGCCATTGCGGCATTCCATGCACTACTAAATGTTGGGCCTTTGGGGAGGCACCAACTGGTCATACTATTTCTCCATGGTATTGGAGGATGAGACCGACAGTCAGGTCCAGGGTTCCTTCCTGGGACCTGACGGTGGTTCTCGAAGGGCTATTCCTGGCTCCCTTCGAATACCTCCAGTCGGCTTCGCCTAGGACCTCACGTTCAAGATAGCCTTTCTCTTAGCTATTTCTTTACAGAGACTGGGAGATCTCCAAGCCCTGGCATTATCGCCAGCTTGCTTGGGATGTGCCCCCGGCGGAGTTAAGGCCATCCTGCATCCGAGACCCAGCTATGTGCCTTAAGTGCAATTTATCATGGCTAGGTCCATGGTCCTGCAAGTATTTCATCCTCCACCTCATGTGTCGGCAGAAAAGGAGAGGTTCCTTGCTCTGCCAGTCAGAGTTCCGAGTATTTACCTTGAGAGGTCCTCTTCTTGGAGGAGGTCGGACCTACTGTAGTGTGTTTTGGATCACCTATTAGGGGCTCCCGGCTTTACAAACCATAAGTAGGCCTACAAGGTGCGCAATTTGCCTTCACCTTTGGCCGTTAGGGCTCTTTCTACTAGAGGCATGGCGTCCTCTAGGGCCCTCCTTTCGGGAGTTCCCATCCAGGAGATCTGTGAGGCAGCCGGTTGGGCTACCCCACACACTTTTGTTAGGTTCTATATTCTGCTCCTCCCTAGTACGCCTGGCGCACATGTGCTCTCGTCCTAGCTGAGTGCCTGAATCAGTTTCACTCCGGGGCAGGCCTGTTTTCGGTGCGTGGCCTAGTGGGCATTCGTTCCCCAAAGTGTCGATTCTCGATGCATTGTCGAGTTTCCTCGATAGGGAACGTCTCGGGTTATGACTATAACCCTTGTTCCCTGAGAAGGGAACGAGACAATGCATCGCTCTGCCACGCCCCTCGAGGCCTTAGAGCGTCTTGCTTCATCGCGAGGCTGGCATTCTATGCGTCAGCGTCACCTTTATGCTTCCGGTTATGCCGTCACATGTTACGTCACGACGCAACACCAATCAGGATTGGAATAGTTTCATTTTTACTTCAGAGGCGCACGCTAAGGGAGCGTCCCCAAAGTGTCGATTCTCGATGCATTGTCTCGTTCCCTTCTCAGGGAACAAGGGTTATAGTCATAACCCGAGACGTTTTGTGTGAGGAATTGATGGAAATTTAATATTTGCTGTACCTCCTCATTCTTGTTCACACAAATTAACACATAGCCGATCAAGATGTGCCACACTAGCTTTGATATCAAAGGCACATAAGATTTGTTTCCCCCCTGAAATGTATCGTTCACCTTGTTTGAATAATAGGGTTTAAAATGTCAAACATCACATTGATGTTCTGCGTTTTCACAAACACTCTCTTCGCCTACAAGACCTTTTTTTCTATGCATTCTGACTCATGTGAAAATATTTTGTAGATTTTGTCCAATGGCATATGTGCTCAGTCACAAAACAATAAAAACAAACCGATTGGCATGGACTTCACTTTATTTTTTATAAAGAAGGCACAAGATTGTCTACATTGTGGAATGGGGTTGGATGCTGTCAAGCTCAAAACATTTGATTTATACTATATTCAAAGCCTTCTGAAGCCATGGCTTTGTGTGAGGAATAGATTGGATTTTTGCTCATTGTAAATTCTCTTCTGCTTTAACTCTTATTCTTCCTTCTTCACACACACTAACACGTGACCCATCAAAATGTGCCACACTGGCTTTGCTATCAATGACACACAAGAACCAATATTATTTGATCTAATAGACATGGCTAAATATAGTGTTTGAAAGGAAAGTGACCTAGTTAATTATGGGCGAACTATTGCTTAAAGCTCCAATTTTAATGCAATTCAGTGGTTGCATGGTAATGAGGTAACACAACATTTGTTTCCACTGCCCCAAACCACTACACGTCTGATCTTGATGTATCGAAAGTCTACATTTGCAGAAAAAAAGGTGCTCTGAGAATGTTCAATTAACAGTCACTTGCAAGTATTTCGTATTAAAATGAGCCTCTGTGCTATTAGTACAATGACACATTCTTAACGAAGTTTTGATTCTCTTCCATAATGAATCACATTTAGCTCTTGATATGAAAGCAGTCTTGCCGAACATAACTCATGCAGCTTTTGAATCTGTGACCTTTTCCCATACAGCCTGCCGAGTCTGGGCTGCTTTTGAAGACATCTTGGGATTTCACTTTGATGAGGTATGGAGCTTCTCCCTCTATACGAAGGCCAGGCACAAGGACTGTGTCCGTGCATCAATGGGAATGTAGGCTATGTAATCTCGGCTCAGGAGAGCAAGGTCTTCCATCCGTGTACTTAGGAAATGCAGCTATCTATGGGATGTAGGGAGAGAGAACACTTGAAAGAGTGGCCAAAAGCTCAGGAGAGGGACAAGGGGTGATCTTTAAACACTATCCTCCTGTCATCAGGCTGACAGCTGCCTTAGGTCTCCCGTCTGTGATCCCCGGAGTGTCCCACTTGGCTCTGCCTCAATGGCAGACCATAAACATGAGTTTCACAGCTCCGAACACAAACACTGGTGGTGTGAGAGACGTCAACGCTTCTCCAGGGCTGCTCGACGGGACACGACACTCCTGTGATGTAGATCCAGGCCTAAATCGGAGTCTGTCCAGGTTGTTCTGATTGGGTTTGTGAAACGGTGCTCATTTATATGCAACAAGATGGATGCAGACTGGCAGATAGCTGGAAAAGAAGGTTTAAGAAAGATATTTAATGAGTAATGCTTGCGATTTTGGCAATCATTAGAAAATCAATTCAATTCAATTCAAGTTTATTTGTATAGCGCTTTTCACAATACACATTGTCTCAAAGCAGCTTTACAGAAAGTGCATTTTAGAAATGTACAAAGAAAAATACAGTTAGTTAATCATGTATAAATTTAGGCATAACATATCGCCGGTGTTTAGTCGTCTCTTCACAGGCGTCGAGTCGTCTCTCCACAGGCGTTTAGTCGTCTCATCACAGGTGTTGGGGCATCTGAAGTCTCCGTGAGAGGCTGGATACAAACTGGAGCTGACGAACGCTATTTACCTCGGGACTAGCGTCCCGAGATAACAGCAGAAAGACAGATGTGAAATAATTAGCATAGCTGATGTTCATAATATTAATGCATTCAAACTGATTCAGAAGTAGTATAAAAGGTAAGCATTAAGTGAATGCTTGGTTAAAGAGATGCGTCTTTAATCTAGTTTTAAACTGGGACAGCGAGTCTGAGTCTCGAACAATATCAGGAAGGCTATTCCAGAGTTTAGGAGATAAATGTGAGAACGCCCTCCCTCCTTTAGTAGACTTAGATATCCTAAGAATGACCAGAAGCCTCGAATTTAGTGATCTTAAAGAGCGCGATGGATTGTAGGGCGATAGAAGGTCTGTTAAATACACAGGAGCTAAACCATTTAGAGCTTTATAAGTCAATAGTAATACTTTGTAATTGATACGGAACTTAATAGGTAACCAGTGTAGAGATGATAAAATTGGTGTTATATGATCATATTTTCTTGATCTAGTAAGAACTCTAGCGGCTGCATTTTGCACTAACTGTAGCTTGTTTATTGAGGATGCAGGACAACCAGCTAATAAAGCATTACAGTAATCTAGTCTCGAGGTCATGAATGCATGAACTAACTTTTCTGCATCTGAAACAGAAGTGAAAATCACACTTGGATCTAATAAACTTGGGTATGACATGTATGCAGACTGTATAAAGATTACACCTATTGAATCGTATGTGACACAAGTTAGTATAGAAGAATAAACGTCATCAGTATGCACTAGTGGTGAACAAATAGAGCATTATGAATCGCATTTTGCCAATTGTGTTTTTTATGTGCGCTTAAAAGAAGAGAATATGGCTAGAGAAAAGAGTCCAACTGAGATACAGTAAGTAGTTTAAGTTTTAGCGCCATGTCGTGCTGATCAATGCGCCATTTCATGTTGAATTTTTATTGGCTAGTCAGTAGACGCAGGTCTTAGAAGCAAACACACTATGAGATGATCATGACACTGTCAGAAAAATTGTTGGATTAAACTTTATTTTAAGTTGTCATTGTAACAGTGTAATTATACATGTATGTACTGAATAATATTAATTAAATACATGTACTTACTATATATAGGGTTAGGGTAGGATTAGGATTTAGCAGAGGGTTAGTTGCATGTAATTATGCATAATTTACTGTTATTACTATGGTAATTAAATGTAACAAGGACACTGTACAATTAAGTGTTACCAATTATTGCTGGCTTTCTTCACTGTACAACATTTAGGAGCTACGACCACATAAATCTCCACTATTGGTCATCTTTAATCTGGGACAGCACAACATTATACAATGTGTACCGGGCATTAGAGTACTAGAGGATTAACTCACCCCCCCCCCCCCCCAAAAAAAAATAATTCTCACTTTTTTATGTGGAATACGAAAGCATTACTTTCAAGGAATCAAAGGATAATTCAGTTGACACAAATAAGGAGCATAAAAGTAGTTCCGTGTCTGTAGGCCTTTTGAAATGATACACTCACAAAGATAAAAGGTAAAAACCTGTCACTGGGGTGCTACCCTTTCAAAAGCTACACCTTTATACTTTATTTACCCCTGACAGGAGCATATTAGTTCTTCAAGTGTACGTACTAGTACCTTTTGAAAGGGTACCACCCCAGTGAGAGCTTTTGTTCAATTTTTACTGAGAGGGTTTTTTGTAAGGAACATTATGAAATTATTTTTTTTATTCAACTAATAATTTAGCTTTTTCATTGAAATGACACGGAACGATATTTGTACAGATCATATTCAAACGCATCTTGCAAGGTTTAGATTTGGAAGTGCAAATGAGATCTGAAAGCTAAGATGAAAGATTATGAGTGAACGGATTAAATATTAAAAGCATAATCAGTCTCATTAGTGAGAGTCCAAAACAGCTCTAGTTTGTGTTTGCAGATGTAAAATATCAGTGTTTTGAGCAAGACCTGGTCACTGATAATGAATTCATTCAAATTAATTCATTAAAAAGGTGTTTTTTTTTTTCTTGGTGTTTGGCATAATAAACACGCAGGTCTCTAGGTTAGGGAAAAATTATGACATTAAATTGTGACTGTCTATTTTAAAGCCAAAAACAATGAAGAAAGTTTGAATATTGTCTGGTGCACATTCATAATAAGCTCTCCAAGTCAAATTTGTCTTGCTCTCGATGTTTACTCTACAGTAGCAAGGATGAAGTATAATATTTCTCAATAGAGCTTTATTGCCTCAAGATTTCAAGAATATGGTGGATGTTTCCATGGAAACTATCAGCAAGTAAGAGAACTTTATTTCCCGTGTATCAACAGTATAGTTCTGAATTGCAGGTGCCTGAATTAAACTCAGTATTTCTAAGCTCGATATGGCTCTTTTTATATTGTGAAATGCTGTCTATTTTAGATTTAACTGCACTTAATATGCATCACATTGACACTCAGCAATCACTCACGTTACAGTGCAGAAACACTGAAACAAACCTGCAGTCAAAATGCATTATTTTTTCAAAAGTATTGTTGAAGCTATAGTCAGTCCTGCTGTGTGTCTCCAGGCGTAATGTTCTCCCTGGGGCTGGAGGATGACAGTGGCCTGTGATGATGTTATCTGGCTGTCCTGCTTCTCGGCTCAAACTTACTGCGACTTACCAGCTTTCCATTCACTTTTAAACAACTGGACAGTGGTGCGACTGTCCTGACAGCACTGCTGCTGAGGAAACAGTGTTGCTGACGAAATGTCATACTCAGGATGGAGTGAGACATTGGTGTATGTGGAGAAGTTATGATTCATTTTGTATGTTTAACTTTTTTACATAAAAATATGCAACTAACATTTTGCGAACAAAACCCAAGCACAGATACTGTACTGTTGTGAATAATACATTTTTTTTTTTTATAAATAAAAATGAGCAAAATAACAAAACAAATGATCCCAAACTCAGCCAACAGGACTGGTAAACAAACACCGAAGAGAGAAACAAAATAACAAAAGGAATCCATAGACACCAATATTATGCTTTTCTGACAAACTGTTCAAAGTTTTTTAGATCTCATGACCTGTGGCACTGTTCCTAAATATGGCACGGACCCTTAGATCATGGTTTCGATAAACGTGCCAACTTACATATTGATTGATCAAAGTTTGGCGTCAGAACCAATTTGGGGTCGACCTCGTTGTGTTTCAGACATCAGAACTTTTCAACAAAGGATAAAAAAAAAATCTGTTAAGCGGCTCAGTCCAAAGATCATCTGAGTAAATTTTAATAAGAATTGGGCAAATTTTTAAGATGTAGCAAAATAAAAGAATACTGTACTTTTCAAAATGGCTGCTACTGTAATGAGCGGAGTCATAATGTAAGATGTGATTGTGGTCAGTATGAAGAGAGGGATCAGATGAATTCATTTTCATTTTTCTAGAACAAAGAGTTCAAAAGTTATAACATTTATATGTGAATATTTGAACTGGTGGTGGCGCTATAGAGTTGGTCCTAGAGACTCCAAAATTGGTCCAATTACTATTCATGACCAGCACTACAAGTGTGCCAAATTTCATAATCATAATAAAAAAACAACAACAACTAATACACAGCAAACAAAAGGCAAGCACTTTATCACAACAGACAGCCTGATCAAACAGGAGGAATGAGCCAGTAAAGGACAGAACACACATGGAGAATTAATAGGTTATGGGCAACATGGGAGAGCAGGTGGGTCAAATGAACAAATAAGAAAGGGGGGATGTGAGATAGAAAACACAACAAAAGACATGCCAACATGACATGACCCAGACCACATGCACAAAGAAAACAATACAGAAGAGCACATGGCGAGTTAACAACACAAGCCAAACAGGGCTTTAAGACTTCTCTTAGAAATCATCAATGTGGATTCACTGAGCAATAGCTGTGTGTTACTGTCTGTGCACAAATAATTTACTTTTTTTAACTTTCACGAGTTCAGTGTAATATTAAGCATGTGAATGTGTGCCATATTAACTATACTGTGAAATTAGTTGAAAACAGAACTCCTCCTCCGGAGTCAGTGGAATCAGTGTTATGCAAATGTGTTTAAATTATGAAATATTTATGCCACAACCTAAGATCTACTGTTCACGATATTAGTTGAATTATTATTGATATTAGTTTGGCTCGAGTCTCCAAACTACGGGAGCAACGTTAAACTAATATGCAGAAGTTACATTTATCCTACCATGCTACTGTAAAAGTTGCTGTAGCATGCGAGTTATGCTAAACTAAAATAAAAGTATAACTCGATTTCAGCCGTATTCTGAGTCTGAAACTGTCATTTGTTTTGATCCAAGGCAAGTGTTATTAGCTTGGGGAAATAAGATTTAATTTCATTAGATGTAAGTCCATGTCCAACTCTAAAATGTAAGAAATTTAGATCGAATCATGAGCAACATGTGTTACTGTATTTGTTAATCTTAGTTAATAATAATAATACACCTGTTAAATGTTTGTTCATGTTATTTCACAGTCAGTGCATTAACTAATGTTAACAAATACAACTTTTAAATTTTAATAATGCTTTAGTAAATTCTGAAATGAATATTAACTAAGATTAATAAATGCTGTAGAAGTGCAGTTCATTATCAGTTCATGTTAATGTGTGTGTGTGTGTGTGTGTGTGTGTGTGTGTGTGTGTGTGTGTGTGTGTGTGTGTGTGTGTGTGTGTGTGTGTGTGTGTACTAAAAATCGTAATGGTTCTAAAAGTATGCGTCATTTTTGCAATTTGAACATTAATAACAGAGTATGCACTATATACGCTTTATTTCTGCCTCTTACAGTCCATTCTGCTTCGTTGTTTCTTGCAGGAATAAATGCTAAATTGCGAGGTTAAGCCATTCAGAATGAAATTAGATTTCAGTAATAATGTTTTTTTTCTTTATGTTAAGAATTGCCTTTCAGCACCAAAGAGCAAAAGACAAAACAGTGAAATAGTTGCAGAGCATTATCTCTGCGTCTGTAATTGGCCCGAGGCACACAGAGGATGTTATGAAAGGTGCTCAATACACATTACACTCATGCGAAATGAGAAAGAGAAACTATCCTGAGGCAAAGGCTCAGACGGCAACTAATTCAAGGGTATTACCAAAAGAAATTGCTATTAATTTAGAGTTCAGAAAATCCTACTAATATAAACCAGAGTTTATGGGATGCAAGCGCATTAATTAGCCTGTGGAGCTTAATGCCAAAAATAATAACACCAGTGGGTAGTTTTGGTTCAGAATTTAAGTTTATGCACATAAGGTTGAGATTAATGAGCAACTTTATTTTATATAATTGTTTGATGACGCATTATATCACTGTGTTACTGAATATTTACATGGACAACTGAATATTTTCAGCGCTGCGTAGATCTTTACAAACATGACAAAAAATGTAATGTAATCGATTATGTTACACATTTTAGGTATTAAAATCTGATTACTTTGGATCTTACTCATTTATAGCATTGCTTTGAATAGAGTAATCTTGATTATACTAATATAAAGATACGAAGACAAAGAAAACATCCTTTGTTATCAGCAACATGAAGAGCATTAAACATTAAATTATGTCAGGTTTTGTTCAGGGCATTCGTAAGTTGATGAACATATAATGATTCAATCATAAAAAAAAATAAAATAAAAATAAAAAAAAAAGATTTGTTTACCTCCATGGCAATTGAACATTAAGCAACACAAGTCATCAAGCATTTTTTAATATGATATTCTTTAACATTCAGCATGTTATTCAAGCTGCTTACAAATGTTCTGACTGTTATATTTTATTGCTATAAATGCAATATGCAACAAGGACACTGTAATGTATCCATGTTCTGTCATCATTTGGGAAATAAATCAATTGGAAATGAATGTCTTATTAAGGCCCTCCCTCGTTGTCTGCCGGAAATAAACACCATATCTTGTGATGCTAAATTAAATCATAATGAAGAAGTTAGATGTGGAGTCTGGATCGGTCTGAAGGGAGAAACATGCAACATTGATTTGAATATTTCTCCCTAAAATGAGCTTCAAGTAGCCTGGTAATACCAGACTCTGCTACTTCACTTTGCTTCGTAGACAGAGTCTGGCATAGCATAATAGAGAAGTGTTTTCTCTCTCGCTAGGGGGCGATTTCTGAAGTTTAAAATCATTGGTTACCCGTAAGCCAATCAGATAAGTTTATTCATGACGTATGTTATGTGCTGACACAGCCGCATCGATCCACAGACATCATGCATCGAACTCAAATCTATGATCGAACTTCCACTGTAAACACTTGATGATGCGAGCGAAATACCGGAGTGAACATGGCTGTAAACGACTTTTTTGATCGGTGAGTGATGTAATAGAATGACTGCTGCACTTGACAGGGCGCAAACAAGCAGAGATAGAGAGCGAGCGAGCCCCGGCCGGCCGCGCGCACGCGCACTATCATGTCTTTAAACAAACAACACGAGCACTGTCTTGCTCTCTCTCCCTCGCAAATATTAATCAAAATCAATCGACTAGTAAAAGGTCGGAACACCTCAGTTTCACGTGGAGCATTTGGAGATTTTTAGAGATTAGAGACTCTAGGAACAACATCTCAATGAACAACATCTCAACACTAAATTATAAAGGCCTGTCTCATATAACGTTAGCCGCCTGTCTCAAATACAAGCCGGTGCAGTTCGACGATTTGGGCAAATAAAAGCCCGGGCTATTATTTGAAGTTTTACAGTATTTAAGACCTGGAAAAGAAAGGAGACACTGACCTGTCAAAAGGCTCCCCAGTTTCTCGTTGACGATCGGTAGTTGATAAATTAATCTTTTCCCAAAGGGAGTAGGGCCACAACATCACCTCCATTCAAAATGTTTAATACACACTCTTCTTGTTCAGGCTTCAGTTTGCTAATGCCGGGAATATTCTCCACAACAGAGCGAATTGCATCCGTGTCTCGTCCGCGGTCGTTTTCGATTTCTCTGACCTAACTCTTAAACTCGGCGCTTGGCGAGTACGTCACGGCTTTCAGCCCGCCTTCTGTTCAGTGATTGGCCCGGCTGTTTTCAGGCCGGTGGAAAACAGAAAGATAGGCCGCTATCTCAGACTGACTACAGGAGTGAAATGAAATTAGCGGAAGTAGGAAGTCTGACGTAGTCAGGCTAAGCTTCAAGTATATCGAGCTGAAGTGTGGCATAGCCGATGTGTACATATGATAAATCATACATATGTGGATTCGTACACTTTCAAGCGAAACAATTCAGCGATAAATGAGCAAATGCTTAATTAATCACCATATTTGATCAGGCAGTTACTCATACACAATCGATTAACCAGCGTGTGGTTGACAAAATAACATTAATTAGCCCTCGTGTTTCCTTTTCTTTCATCTGTGGTGTTGTCTCTAATATATATATTTGTATATTTGTAAAACTATTTGTATATTTGTAAAAAAGTCAGACAGAGTGAAATATCACTATTGTGTACAAGAAGCTGTGTTTTACACAGAAAAAAAATTTTCTGTAAAAAAAAAAAAAAAAAATATATAATATATATATATATATATATATATATATATATATATATATTATATATATATATATATATATATATATATATATATATATATATATATATATATATTATATATATTATTTTCTGTCTACATGTGATTGCAAGATGTGTTTTTGTCACGATATCTATGTGGTTAATTGAGTATGTTATTTTAAAATACTCTAATAACCATCTTATTAAACTCAGAAAACTGAAACTTTATTCTGATGTAGATCTATGTACGTTCAATAGCACTTGGGGAAAGGACAAGTAAAAATAAAGTAATTAGTTGAAAAAATACGTTACTGTTTGAAAAGGCGGCAGATTTGATCTGCAGTGTATGTGTGCGTTGTGTAAATATCAGACATCTCAAGTCTCCCGCATATTGATAGCGGCTCCCTGATGCCCGCAAATTAGTTCAAATCTCCGAGTGTGCTTCAAACCGTGTAGCGCACGCACGGCAGAGAGGGAGAGAGCGAGAGACCTTGAGTGTTGGTGTCGTGAACTCTTGCGCATGCGTAAAGTATAACCTGTGGGGGAAAAGGCGTTTTAAACCTTATTTTGGGGCAAAGTCATCAAACTTTTTCAGCGAATTTTATCATATTTTACTGCTGTTTCTATACATGCAGTTTTTTTGTCCCGGTGACCAGTGGAAGTGCAGTTCTGACTCTCTGCCCATTCATTTAGATAGGAGCTGGTCTTGTAAGTCAGAAACAGCTGCCCGGAGGCGTTGCCAAGATGGCGGCCGAGTGGCAGGACTTGCCTAAAAGGACTTTGATATTAATCAATATTTTTCCTTCTAAATATCAAAAGAGTTGAATGACTAGGCTTGTGAGATTCTACTATGTTATTGAAGTTGTCAGTGTGATTACTGAAATGTTCATGTATTCTCTAATATCTGTATTAAATATCTGAGAGGTGACTGAGGGTCTGGCTCAATGCCAGGAATACAGGAACAGTGCTTGCTTATTTAGCCCGGCTTACAGAGATGAAATATGGACTTGTTATGTTTGAGAAAGGTCTTCAATATGTGCTAAAACATATAAGGGTCATTGGAACCAATAGTTTAAGGGATCATTACTTTACTATGTTATATCAAAGTGTCCTCTCCTTGAGAGAAAGAACGTATTATCTTGATGTTTTGAGACGACTCTCATGTTTATAGAGAGAGACTGGCCAACCTTGAGGAAGCTGTGTGTGTGTGTGTGTGTGTGTGTGTGTGTGTGTGTGTGTGTGTGTGTGTGTGTGTGTGTGTGTGTGTGTGTGTGTGTGTTAGTCTTCTAGGTTACAGTTTAAGGGACCACTGGCATTATGGGAGATTGACTGACTTGTTTTCTTCAACATGTTGGCGCACAGCAACCCAAATCTGCGATCTGGATGGTCACGACGTGCCTAACTTCGAAAGTTAAATCTTAAATCGGGGGATATAGTAGGCTACTCATCATTGATGACATGGCACCGAGAAATTCATGGCTTATGAGACATATTTTAGATGTCTTTCCAGACAAGAGGGGGTATGCTCGTCGAGTTCAAATCAAAACAAGAAACGGAATTATAGAAATGGTGTTATCCTGAACACCATAGCAACTGCTCAGAAAAGTCTATGCAACCACCCAAAATACCCTAACAACCGCCTAGCAACACCATAGCAACCACCCATAACACCCTAGCAACTGCCTAGAAACCACCCAGAACGCCCTATCAACCACCCAGATGGTATGGAGTCAATGGAGGATGTTTTTCACACACAGATTTTCCCGTTTGCCAGTGTGAGCAATTTTTTTGCTCCAATATAGATGGGTAATAATTGCCCTTTAATGGACAATCAGGGGCCGGGATGTAGGAGCCTGTGAATCATTTTGTTGAAAATGTTGTGTATGAATTTATATGCATTTATTTAAGTTTCTGTCTTCCTTTAATAATGTAATGAGGTGGGCTGTACCTATGATGTCAGAGTAGTCAGGTGACGTGTGGCCAATCGGGGAAAGGCACACAGTTTTGAGACTGAGATTTGATCAGTCTCCGATTTGCTTTACTTGTTTTACAAATTTACGATTGTCACCAAAAGAAATAAAATAAGTTTATGTAACACGCGTCAACTGTATCTCCTCGATGGAAAGATAGTCACTACACTATGTTTATCTATTCTTAGCCAATCAAATTAATTCAACCTGAAGCAAAGATGTAGCTTAGACCTTGGTGTAAAACTGCTGTTGTCTTTGGCCATGTCCACACGGACACGGGTATTTTTATAACCGGAGTTTTTCCTCCAGCGGTTTAAAAAAAAATCCCGTCCACATGAAAACGCAAAAACACGCTATCAAGCGCGGTCAAGAGTATGCCACGCCAGCAGGCGGCGAAATAACCCTAACCGTAAAGCCACGTTGGCCAATCAGAAGCCTAACAAAAAGTTATTACCGGTTCCGGTAGGCGCAAATCTGACGTCAAACACAGCAGATAACGGCACACACTCTGACGTCGCAAGGCAAAAACCCCGGTTTCACTGTCTACATGACAACACGTAACCGGCGTTTCTGAAAATCCTCACCCTCAGCAGGGGTTTTCAAAAATGTTCGGTTTCAGTGCGTTTTCGTGTGGACGAACGGCCGAACCGCGTTAAAAAAGTCCCGGTTTTAAAAATACCCGTGTCCGTGTGGACGGGGCCTTTGTAACTGTAACGGCAAAGCCTACGAACTCCTTGTGAGTCTTGAAGCTAACTTCTACTATCTTCAGTAAAACTTTTCTTTCGTTTATTATAATTATGACTCTTGTCTTTAGGCAAGACACTATAGGGTAATTTTTTTAACTAGCAGATATCAACATGAAATTTTCCAGTTGATTACCTACATTAAGATGAGAAACATATATCTTATATATTACAAGTTTTCTGTAATTTAATGTTTAAATATGCAAATGAGGCATTATGTAATTAAATATGCGCTAATTTGCACATATTTAAAAAAAACAAAATCTGAGTATTGGATAAAGCCAGTTTCAAAATTATTTTTTTAATTGAGTTCACATATTAGATGAGGAAAACATTACAGAGGGATTTATGGATATCTACTTTTGCTATCCTGTAAATTAGAATATACAAATAGCCTTAAAAAATGATTTTCACCATGTTTTTTGGAATAAAATATTATATAAATCAGGCTAGGAATAATATGTTTACAATTCCCTCTGTAAATGTCTTCATAATATAACTAGGTTCAAGACTGGAGAGTTTGGTGTGTATATGTGCGACTGAAGAGGAGATTTCAGACTTGAGTTTGAGAGAAAAGTCATTTTGAGAAAACGGGCTTTAAAGATTTGGCATCAGCCAATGAGATCGCTCATTTAGAGTTAAATCCCCCCTTTTACTTTCATGATTGGTTGCTGATAAAAAGGAAATGACCATATTTGGATCCGACAGTATTGTGCAGGAGAGAGAGAGAGCTTTCTAACGGTGACGACAGGGATCAGCATGTTGATTTAAAACGTCAACTTTTGATGAATTTATGAGAAATCTACAGACGCAAAGAGACAACGTGTAGTAAAATAAAGATCTAAATGTGTATTTCGGACTTTTTTTCAACACAAGTCTGAAAGAAGACATGTTATTGAAGACAAATATCCCAAAATCTCAAAATTGACCAGTGAAAAAAAAACCCCGATGTTTTTGCCTGCCGGGTCTCGAATGAAATTGACTGCACTTCTGACTCAGCGTCTTCATTCCTCATATCTTTTTATGGGACTTAAACTGTATTACTGTTATTGAGGCATCTCTACACTACAAAATGCTGGGTTGTTATAACCCATGTTTGGGTCAAATATGGACAAACCCAATTATTGGGTTAAAAAATTTAATTTAAAAAATGTAAAGCAATGGTTGGGTTTGTCCATATTTGACCCAAACATGGGTTGAAACAACCAAGTATTTTTTAGAGTTTATCATAACACAGAGTGAATATTGATGCTAAACCCTTAGACCTTTCAAAATATGTACAATTTTTATGTTTAAATATGACCAGCAGAGTCTATAATAAAAGTATCACTCCAATACTAGTTAAACTGATAGATGCTATATATATATATATAAATATATTATATAAATAAATTTGACCTTGGACACCAAGTGGTGTTGTTTATCTTTCAAAAGTAAATACTAAAAGTATAAAGTAATATTTGTTTATTATGTCTATTGAGTTAGTAATTCACTGTTCAAAAGAAAATACTTCTTTTCTACTCAGCAACGGTGTTCAAGGAATAAATAATGGAAGAATAAAATGAAAATCTTTTTAAAGTCAGACGCTGCTCTCAGACCGTAAACAATGATGAACCCGATCCATTATTTATCATCCCCACCGAGTCTTAAATCAACATCAGCATGATTGAGGAAATAGATCTGTTATCAAATAAGCGCTGGTGTGTTCGTGTGCGGGACGGGAGAGGACGGGAACTCAGTGTTCTCGGGAGAAGAGCGGGTCAGGGGTCTCCGCTCCACTTACGTCTGCATGTAACGCTGAATAAATCGTCCCGGTAAAGAGACGAGCGGGTCAGTGTTGTTTGTTTCAGATCAGTCTTGTTTTAAATCTGGCCTTGATGTCAATTGGCTAAATCAGTTTTATGTCTGTTCTCTACAAGAGGTTTTGAGATGAAGCATACACTTGCGTTGTTTAAATGTGAGCATGAATTTACTCATCTCACAGATACAAAAATAACAAAAATAATCAAATGCAAACTCAAGAGTATTATGCAAACCTGTAAATATTAAATTACACAAATGCACGTTATGTATTTACTCTCACTATATGATGTCTTTGCTGCTGACATTTGATGATCTGATTCAACCACTAATAAGCAAAAATGGGCAACACTTTATAATACCTGCACGCTATCATTAGTTAAGCATGAGTAAATCATTTATAAAGCATTACTTGACATTAATAAGAAATTTATAATTACAGCTAAAAAATGCTTTTTTTCTTGATTTATAAGCATATCTATAATGTGTTTAATAATTGTATTTTTATACTTTGTTAATGATTAATTAATAAGTTTTATATGAAGTATAGCATTATTTACAAACCAGTTATTTAAGAGGTGTCAGTGGTTAATAAGATTACTTAGAAATTGTAAGTAAATGATTAATAAACTACTTAAATGCACATTCATACATCTTATTATTCAGACATATAGTAATAGTGAATTCAGGGTTATACTAGTTATAAAGCATTTATAAAGGAGATTTAAAGACTCAGTTTTCTTCTAAACAGAAAAATGAAACACAGTGATTCAGAACATAGAAATATTTAACAGCCTTTAAATCTCCTTTATAAATGCTTTACGAGGCATAACTAGTCCTCACTTTAGATGAGCTCACAAATATAGTTAACTGACCATTACTAAATTCTTTATAACTACCCGAATTAACCCTGAATTACAGTGTAAATACATGTTAATAAAGCATTTATTAACACACTAAGTAACTATTACTATATGTCTGAATAATAAGATGTATCAATGTACATTTAAATAGTTTATTAATCATTTACTTACACTTTCTCAGTAATCATATGAACCACTGACAACTCTTAAATAACTGCTTTATAAATAAAGCAATACTTCATTTAGAAATGATAAATTGATCATTAATAAAGTATGAAAATACAAGTATTAAAGACATTATGCTTTTAAAATCAAGAACAAAGCTGCTTTATAAACTGCTTATTGATGTCTATTGTTTTATAAATGATGACTTAACTGTTTACTAATGCTTAACTAATGACTAATAGCGTGCAGTTATTATAAAGTTTTACCCAAAAATGACTTTAGATAAACATCATGTGTGTTTGATGTGTTGAGGTAAAAGTTGAACTTTTGAACTGCTATCCAGAATGACAGCACATGTATACAGTAACACATAATGGTAATTCAAAACTATTTTATTACATACAAGGTGTCAGAGTGAAAATGTAATATGTGGAAAAAAGAGAAGACGGAAATGAAAAAAGCCCAGACATATTTACAACACCGTTTCCCAACTCAATATCAGTTCAAAAACTGAATTACAATTTAAAAGACATTCACAAATCAATTGTGAGTGATGCACGACCCTGACACTGATGTGTGTATAGATCCACACACACAAGGCCATACAGTGATAAATTATTCAGCTCAGTCTTGCTTATATTTCATTGCTAAATCATGTGTTTACACACACACACCACCTTCACCCTTAATAAGCATTTGGCATGCTACTGTTGGCAGGATGAGTTTTGCTGTAGGACTAATAAAGCAGAAATCAAATAACGCACTCAGCAAATGTGCAAACCCACTTGGAGGGATCATTTCCATAATGATGCTTTACTGAGCAAAGGTTTTCACCAGAAGACTGCAAACCTCCATGTGTGAAGATGCTCAAAAACAGTATTCAACCGTATATATTATGTGTATAGTTTTTGTTTGTTTTTAAATATTTTAAATCTGAGTGAAGAATAAGACCCTAAACTTCGGTAAGGTGTTTATCTGACAAAGTTATTTGGCAAAAAAGGCAAACTACAGTTACAGGTTTTTATGTTACTGTAAAAAAAACCCTGACTACATCATCATCAGTCATTCATATTTAGTTATATCTCTCTTGTTTTTGAATGTGTTCATTATTTATTTGTATGACAGCCTGGACTAAAAAAAATATGTCAGCACAATCTGGCATGTTATTATCACAAACAAAACTATTGACTCAAAACACAGCTATGCAATATGCTTACAAACTCTTTGACAAAATTGTAATACTATTTTAATAAAAGGGTGAATATGTCAATTTTTCTAGGTCAGATATCATTTTTGGTCATGACTGTAATCCTTACACTGTTTCAAGAGTTAAAACTATAGAGGAGTGCATCAGCCAGACCGATAACTCAATATAATTTGACAATTTTATGCATGACTCAATAATATTTCCGCTTGGCTGGTCATCAGAAAGGGTAGCTCTACATTATGTCAGATTAGATAGTGAAAAAAAAATGCTGTTAATTTAGTTATTTAGAAATTCTCAAGCAACATTATGTTAAAATTTCAGCATATGTCTGTCAAACAGGGTCAATAAAAGGTGATACCTTCCCCCCCAACAACACACACACACACACACACACACACACACACACACACACACACACACACACACACACACACACACACACACACACACACACACACACACACACACACACACACACACACACACACACACACACACAGTCTTATATGATCTACACTATGATCTGATATAAACAGCACACACACACACACACACACACACACACACACACACACACACACACACACACACACACACACACACACACACACACACACACAGTCTTATATGATCTACACTATGATCTGATATAAACAGCACACACACACACACACACACACACACACACACACACCACACACACACACACACACACACACACACACACACACACACACACACACACACACACACACACACAGTCTTATATGATCTACACTATGATCTGATATAAACAGCATAAAAAAAAAAAACACGACATAAGAGCTGACATTTCACCCAGGGCAGAGGAATAAGTGTGTGTGTGTGTGTGTGTGTGTGTGTGTGTGTGTGTGTGTGTGTGTGTGTGTGTGTGTGTGTGTGTGTGTGTGTGTGTGTGTGTGTGTGTGTGTGTGTGTGTGTGTGTGTGTGTGTGTGTGTCTGCTGTTGAACAGGTGTTGATTGATGGCAGGGCTGAGGCGTCATGCCTCACAAAGCTTGTCAAGACTTTAAGCTGAAAATTGCCTTTTCCAAACAACTCTGGAGTTGAGAGGTTGTTTGGGGGGTTGTGAGTGTGTGAGTGTGCGATGCTGTGTGCATGCGATATATTAAACTGTATTAAATTGAAATTGATTGCTGTGATGTGCTGCTGGGATATGATAATTTCTGACACAAGGAAATTATTAGTGTGTGTCTGTTTGCTTAAATTGATTAATTTAGTCATTAAATCAATCCATATCCTCCACCTCTCATATAGTGCAAGATGTGTTGACTATGAATATAAATAAGACTGCAACTGTAAATACATTAACTATTTCTAAAAAAAAAAAAGTGTAGTACATAATAATTAGCACTTTGAGTTAAACATGCCTGGTTTCACTCATAATCATATTCTCACTATTATTATCCTTTAATTATTTTAAATTTACTTGTCATCTTATTTCATGTTTTTATTTATAAATTCGAAGAACAATAACAGAAAGGCATTCATAATTTATTTATAAGTTTTACAAACAAAACTGAGCTTACATGCAATTATCACAACACAATATGCATATCATTCCTAACAATAAGTTGAAGACAAAGTAAAGAGAAAAAAATTATAATAATTATTTTTAAATAAGTTTTTAAATAAATTATAAAACCAAAATCTTCCAAATAAGGAGTACAAATACAGGGCTTTCCATCCCTCTCAATGTCTCTAAATATATTAGAAATTCCTCCTTAAAAAAAATTAATCGTGGAGGAATTTTAAGAAACTTACATTTCTGTATGTAACATTTCAACAAAAGCAATTTATTACATAAGATACCTTTTTATCCTTAATTAACAATCCAAACCTTAATAGCATTACATGTACTCTTTGTTGCATCACTCCAGAATGTGTTTCCCAAATCACACTGAAAAAACAAGTGTCCAACCGCTTCTATCTCTAACTTGCATATTTGACATAAATTTGAATCCCCAACATTAAATCTAATTATTTTACAGGATATAATCAGAATTTGAAATGCCCATAGACAGCCACTCTGAAGCGCTCAGAGGCGATTCTAAAAGAGTCAAAAAGTCGAGACAGGACCCATCGTCAACATTTCTGTGTCCGCCACTCATACCGGAATTATCCTTTAACATTTAGGGTCATTAAAAACAAACGTCTCTTTTGTCCTTTCACTGATTAGTTACACATTTACTCTTCTATAAGCATAGTTAGCCAATAAACCCTCTTAATAAACCCTGACTAGTTCAACATTGAAATATGATAGAGACAGTGACAAAAAACAATGCAACAAAGCCCAGTGTATAGTGGAAATGGTTTCTCGCCCTCTCCGTCCGGTCCTTTTGATCCGTGTTGGGAAAAATGAGTGCACAGACCATTTGCTGGGAGGCCTTACCTCAAATGGGTCTGGGCAAAGAACCCCTATATCCACCTTTCATTTTCCATTTCAATCAGCAAATGCAGTCATTACCACACTCCATTTGCTGCTGCATTATGTTGACAAAATAGCCCATTACTAACATGAAGTTGGAGAAAAGCAACAGGACTTTTTGCCTGAATTAATTCCAGGCTTCAACCAGAGCTAGAATTATGACTTCAGAAATGTTGCATTGCAGGCCTCATTTACCTTCTGCAAAACACGGGCCATAAAAAGATCTTGGAAGTGGAAATTCTGTTCCATCTCACATGCACAAATACATCTTTTCATGGCTTGTGAAGGCCAGTGTTGAAGACGGCATGAACAAGACTGAACAGAAGCAATGCAGCTCAGAAAGGCACACAAACAAAACATTTAGATTTAAATAAGGAAGGACATGGAAATTAACAGTGAGGAAAATAGTGTGAAGGTGTCATGTCGTTTGTGTCCATTATAAACATATGCGATGCCGATGACCATGAAATATGCCACTGACTAGTAAAGGCTATATGTGACCCTGGATGACAAAACCAGTCACATGGGTAATTTTTCTGAAATTAAGATTTATACATACATGGCCGAGATCTGAGGGTGCAAAAGTATTGAAACATTGAGAAATCGCCTTTAAAGTTGTGCATGCTCAAGATTGTGCTGCATTCACTCACAAAAATAAATATTTTATACATTTACGGTAGGAAATTTGCAAAATATCTTCATGGAACATGATCTTTACTTAATATCCTAATGATTTTTGGCATAAAAGAAAAACTGATAATTTTGACCCATACAATGTTGGCTATTCCCACAAATATACCCATGCGACTTAAAGGATTAGTTCACTTTTAAAAAAAACTTTTGCTGATAATTTACTCTCCCCCATGTCATCCAAGATGTCCATGTCTTTCTTTCTTCAGTCGAAAAGAAATGAAGGTTTTTGATGAAAACATTCCAGGATTTTTCTCCATATAATGGACTTCAATGGGAGCCAAACGGTTCAAGGTCCAAATGACAGTTTCAGTGCAGCTTCAAAGGGCTTTAAACGACACCAGACGATGAATAAGGGTCTTATCTAGCCAAACCATCGCTCATTTCAAAAATAAATAAAAAAGTTTAAGTTTTATAAGCACAAATGCTCGCCTTGCTCTGTTCTGTGATGCGCGTTCGTGACGTTGGTTTGTGGCCTTTTCCTTGTCAATCGAATTACTGTATCTGAAGTTCGATAAAAAAACTCATGTGAAAAAAGCTGGTGAAAGTGTGTTTCCATCCAACGGCTTTAAAGCGAATAAAAACGTGTGTAATGACGTCACATGCTGTTTTGTGACCAAATTGGTATATCGAATTGATTTGAGACATTTTAAGGTTTTTCCATTCATTTTCACACAACAGTCAAGCAAACATTTGCGAACAAAGTTTTGCTAGACAAAATGGATCGCGTCATAATAACGTTTCCATCAGCGTTTATCGCATAAGCCGTATATCCATCAAGATAAAATCCCATGAGACCGGACGCAATTCATTTGAGTCCATATTCATGAAATTCAATCGAATTTTACTGTTTCCATAAGGCATTTTTCATTGGATATCACTTAATGCGGATACAAACGTGTGGATGGAAACATAGCTACGGTTAACTAACATTCAGACTCCATCAGAACACTTTCCTCTTAATGACAATATAAACACAACAGCAACGATAGCATTGAGAAAACATTAGTTCAGAAAGCATCTGATCACAGAGATGTGTTTGATCCAGCTCTCATCATGTCGACGGATGAGGGAATTAAGATTACTGTTATGAGATATTGTTTTGTTGTCTACACACATTGGATTCTCTCTCACCTTGGGTTTCCTCAGATATTTCTCAGTTAATGTGGATGCGCTGCCTCTGGTAAGACGCTTCATTAGTAATCCTGTTTGTAATACTACCCTGAAACAACAATGGTGCAGGATTTCCTTTGAAACATTTTCACTCACTAATTGTTACAAATAAACGGCAAGTACCGCATTGAGTAGAACGACTGATGTAAAACATACTCCAATAATCTTTGTTTTATTTACAACTTTGAAGGATAATATTTGCAGTCTAGTAATTTTGCTTGCAAGACAGGGTTATGAACATGAACTAAAACAAGCAAATCATTTTTGTTAATAGTAATAAAGTTGAAGCATACAGATTAGATGCATTTTCAGCTTTTACAGTCAATTTTGACTGAAATTTGAAGCACTAAAATTACTTACTGGAAATGAAAGAAAAAGAAAAGAAAAATAAACCAAACCTAAATACTAGTATTACAAAACATAAAGCTAATGGAAAAGACAAAAGCTAAAAATTTAAATAAAATCTGAAAAATTTAAATTTAATTCAAAATATGAATAAAAACTACACTAGTATATAAATAATACTAAAATAACATTATGAGATGTGTCTTGAGCTCATCAGGTGTTTTCTTGTACAAGTAATGTTCTTCACTCCTCTTTCAGAGATTGCTCCGTTGCTCTTCTGTTTCACACACTCCGTGATCTTCTTGTGTGTGTGCTGGTGTTTGCTGACAGCTGTGGCTATACTCTACACTATTGCTTTGAGCTTTTTTGATAGTATATCAGCTCCAGCTCATGTTATTTGCACAGCCTTTGGCTTGAAACCCATTTGTGCTGTGGACATTAATGTTTGTTCTTTCAGTACAGAAGATTGCTATTACTTTTCCAGGGCAGATAGATGCATAAGTAGTTGTTTGAGCATTGCTATTTTCTAGTTTTATATGGCTGCTAATGTGTAGCTAGACAAACAGACAGTCATATTTAGTCTAATAAACTAAAACACTCCTGTGTATTATATACAACCCAGGCTCACTGGAAAACATGGCTGTAGTGAATTTCAAAAGTGCAATGCTTTATCAGGTGAGCTTCAGAGCAAGTTTACTACATCAGAAAACACTGATGACATATGAGGTGGTTATGTGATGCAAACATAAAAATGTATTAATTTAATAATCATGCACTATTCTGCCCTACAAAGCAAAAAGGCGGTAACTACGCAGAGTGCAGAACTGAGAAAAATGACTTTAAAGTGATCCTGTCATCCAGCCTAAGTAGTTGTATGTAGATTATTAAACATGTGGCTGTTTTGTTCCTTTATATTAGCTTATTCTTTGCACATCAATCCTTATATTTTTTGAATGTCATGAAAATGATAATTAATTTTTGACCAAAAATGCAGTTACTGCTGTTTTGTTTTGTGGGGAAGTATAATAAAAGTGTTTTGAGGTTATAATTGTCAGGGATTTTCCGTCTATTGCTCATTTAGTTTCATTTTCATGGACTTTTAGTCTGCTTGAATGCAAACCCGCTATCATTAGTTACTATGGCAATTAATCTGATCATCACACCTGTTAGTCATTTAGTTGATTATCTGTGTGTATTTAAGTTCCTCGTTTCTCTGCCTTGATTGTCGGCTTTTGTTTCCACATGCATGTGGATTATTTGAGTTTGTTTGATTAAATACTTTTATTTTTGAAATCATATTCATGTAATCTTCTTCTGTGGATCTTGTTCACTGTGATCATGGCAATAATATAGCAATGTGCAGGAAACCACAAAAAAGTCATCAATAATCATAACTTGCGTGAAAAAAGGAACAAAAGTTGTTGGTGTTTTGTCGCTTCAAGTATTATTTTCAGCTGGAAATTCAGTGACTTTATGTATAGCTGTGTTTTTGGTGTTTTGCAGGTATAGTCATGTTTTTCTAATGAGCCTAAGTTAATTTCAACATCACCAATGTACTGTCAACCAATTATCAGTTATAACACAATCTCCAAGAATCCCAGTACACATCTCAGACGTGATGTGTTATTGAGACTACACCAGACACAATAGGAAAATGCATCAGACATAAATCAATGAACATAAAAAAAAACCAGCTGAGTGAGTTAAAACCCAGAAGGCCATGCTTGCGCGGTGTAGGGAATGAAACCCTGAATAGTTTGCAGGTTTTGATGCTTGGCTGAAGTCAACCTTTCTTTGAAGTAACCAGGGCCACCTTTACATTGTGCTAACCTCAGTATTAAATGTCACGCCTAGAGAACTTTTAAAGTATTTTCTGTCAACCAGAAGTCAAGGGTTGAGTGCTTCAAATGTGCCATGGCAAACAAAAAGATGCCCTTTTGCAATAGTTACAATATAAACATAAAGATTGTCTTTTTCAAAAGTTAGGACAGACATTTCAGTTCTTTCAATGTCTTCAATGTGTGGCAAAAATAGCCTAATATTTGGCAAACATCTTATAACACACACACACATATATATGTATTGATTTGCTTGTGCAATCTAACAAATTGTGATGTTTGGCATTGGAATCTTTATCCAATGTAATAATACCAGGTATAAACATCAAAATTTGTTAGATTGTACAAGCAAATCAGCACTTTGAATTACCATAGTGTATGAAATGTGCTATATAAATAAATTTCCCTTGCCTAGAACTGCTACTAAATTGCCAGATAATTTACATTTTAAATCAAACAGGAGGATTACAGACTTGAAATTCTTGGGAGAGACATTTAAAAAGGTTTCCTGGTAATTGTAAGTCCTGTCCTGCTACGTTTCTCTGCTTTCTTCCTGTTCAGCTTTCACAAAATAATCAATCCAAAGCATTTAATTAAAGGCCAAACTCACATTAAAACCTTTTCCATCATAAAAATGTCTCTCCGCATGGAGTCGGACTCTTTGTTTGCCGTGTCGCTATATTTCTAGGGGGGGAAGACTTGGCACTGCTGGCATTTGTTTGGATGTGTGACCTTTTAAAGATTCTGAAAATCTACAGCCATCTTGTTTTCCCTCCTGATATTCCCCAGATGTGCAGCTGGAGGGAGACCGACTCGATGGGAAAATAACCTCAAGGTCATGTGTTGTTGGAGTCAGCGTGTCGAGTTCGCCTCAGAAAAGTAAGTGCTGTCAAAACAAAACTCTTGTTTGATGTGGGTGACTCAAATTTTGAACCTGCTAAAGGTTGTTGTTTAGGAACAAAATGAGAGCAAACGACTGACACTCATTCATGGGATCAGATCTGGTGGGCAGGTTTGCACAAATGAAAACCTCAATATGATTTGGTGCAAAATAAAAGTGACTAAACCGAATTAAACAGACTATCGTTCATCGTGACCATCTTTGGCATATTTCATGATGTAATCTTTACAGATTGTGCACTAGTGAAAACAAGTGTTTTCAAAACTATAAATAATTCATTTATAATAATTAATTAATGCTTTACTAAGTATTTGTGTCTTGTTTCCAGTCCAAATATCAATATGTATTAACTAAAGTAGCAACTTGATATGTCAACATTTCTTTTTCTGCTTAAAACAAGCAAAATTATCTACTAATTGGGTAAGAAAAATATTCTTTCTCTTTGAATTAGGATGAATTACGATTTTTTTTCGTAAGCCAATTGGCAGATAATATTGATTAAAAACTCACTTAATTTTTATTTAATTTCTAGCCATTCTAGTAAATACATCTTGATTTAAGAATTTTTAGATATTCGGACTATAAACAAGACAAAAATACTAAATATAACATTTTTGCAGAGTGTGACATTCATGGCATCATGTCTAAGTTTGGGTCTGACCTAAAAGGTCAACAAATCTCTAGTTTCTTTTTTTTTTTTTAAGAGGAGATTTGATCTGAATGTGTTTGATAGTTCAAATTGCACCTGTAAAATTATTTAGTTAAAAAAAAAAAAAAAGATTATAGATAATGTGCACACAATTTAAATGATTAAACATTGGCATTAAATGCTTGATAATGGTTTTGCATTATAGTGCCAAAATCTTGAAGCCAGATAATTGTTACTGGTTTCTTCAGCACTGTTAACAGACAAATGCCCTTTAGTACGTCTGGGCTTTGGGACATGACATGTGACCTTTAGACAAGGACACAAGCACATGTGGCTAATAGTCTTTGGACTCCTGCTCTTCCTCTCAGGGTTCACTGGATCATTCTCTTCACTCTTGTTAGATGTGGCGTGTTTCACGGCGTCTCATTAGAGCCGTTGGCGAGTGAGGTGGGAGTGTGTGACTGGTTTACCCAGCAGAGACGTCGCTGATGCAGATTCCCAGTGGCGGTCGAGCTCCGGCACGGCAGATCGATTAAGTCTCTGTTAATGAGAGCTTTTGATGAATGGGGAAGTCAACACTGTTGGCTTTTCTCTCGCCCGTTTGCTCTACCCTCTCGATCAACGCAAACGTTTTGAATGGAATTTCGAAGGTAGCAATTATCTCTTAACGTCCACATAAAAGCATGTTAATGGCGGGCATAAAAGTTCTTTATTTGCAGTGCAAAAGGCTAGAGGGAATATATGATAAGGACAGTAGAAAGAACATTATTATATGGTTATGGACTAGCAAAATGACATTCATGACCCTTTGCGGTCATGGTTTCCAATCAATACTGAGTTCAGAAGATGCTTGGACTGAAGGATACAAATTTTTTTTTTTTTTTTAAACGTAGCATGTGAACTGTGACAAAAACTATGAGTTGTATGGACGAAATGCAGAATGCACATTAGATGATTACTCACTGAATATGAAGAACAATCACATTGTTTGCAATTGGGTTTTCTCGTCTTAAGGACAAACCTCAAAAAAGTACATTAGATTAATGCTTAAAAAAGAACAAAAAAAACATGTTTAAAGGAACTAATGAGTGTCTCTGTCTGGTTAGTGATGACAAATCTTTGAAAGAGATTCAGAATTATTTTTCATGCATGAAAATAGGCAGATCAGGCAAGAAAGAGGAGATGATGATCCAATGCAGTTAAAACGTTCATTAAACCACTAAAGCAAAGAAGGCAATCCAATATGAGGGGAAAAACACAACAGTCTCACACTGAATGCAAAGAGCAGGACTTAAATGCACAGGAGATAATGAGCAACACAACTAGAAACAGCAACGAACTGCAAGGAAACAAGAACATACAGACTATAAAGTCTATGGAAGATAAACGGAAACTGACAGTAAGTGCAACAGCAGCATAAACTGAATATCTACAATATTTCTTGTAAATTTGTAATGTGACAAACCGGTTTGTTGTTCTGTGCCATTTACTGTATTCATGGAGCAACAATACCCGAATATCTACACACTATTTCCTGAAGAACTAAGGAAACAAAGTAGAAGATACTGTGTATATAAGATGAGTGAAGATTTTACTTTTAAATAAACATATTTAGATACAAGTTTAGCATGTGCATGATGATTTTACATAAGCCATTGTGTTATTAATATAATTTTCATTCTATTAATAGAAGTTTCTATAAATTAGCAAATAGAAACATGTGCTAATTTATCTGTCACAACAACATGTAAAATGATTAAAAGAAGCCCCATATCCAGGTAAACTTTTACAGAATATGTAAATTACTATTTTTACTAACATTTACATATATTTGCAAACTTCCATTAATGTAAAGTAAATAAACATTTTCATTAACATTATGCTTTGACAATTTAGTTGAAAAATATAATAATATAACAGATACAGAAGAATCCCAGTGAAAAATAAATTAATCAGAAAGTTAAATTTATTCAATGACTTATATAAAGGAAAATTAATATTTAAACATTTAACATATTTTAAGTGAAGATATGTCATAATAGCTACACTTTGAATTCAATTTGAATGATTTAAGTAAATGAATTATTCCCAAAATGAAAATGTCTGAAATGTACATCTAATATATTGAATCATGACAAAAAACATGCAAAAATAATACTAATAACTACATTACCTGGGGACTTCTGTGGGAATTCTGGAGGGCCATCTTATCTTTTCACTTCAAAATAAAAAACATAATTTTTAAAGAGCGAAATATACTAGAATGGTGTATTCCAGCAGTCCACCTCCACAGATGATGTAGTGTTGACATGCTAGCACAGCGCCGGTGCGCTGCGAGACCAGAAGAGAATAAATCAGAGAGAAAAGAAAACTAACAACATGTTTTTCTCCCAGTGCTGAGATGTTCAGAGACAGGGACCGGGCGCTGAGACTTGTTTGGCCCGTTGCTTCAGATGAGACCGAGACTGCGCACACAAACACTGACAGATAATGAGGTTTCTGCCAAATAACCCCACAGACCTCGACTAATCACAGCCATCTTCCTCACGTAAACGCCTGTTCCTCGTCCTTCTTCTCCTCCTCTTCCTCCTTCAGTGGGACTTCAGAAGACACATTCACACCGCGACTGATCCTAAGTCACAAGAGCCACTGAATAAACATTAAAAAAGGTAAATGCGACTTTTTATCTCACAATTCTGACAATTTTCACAGAATTGCATGATATAGACTCGCAATTGCAAGTTATAAAGTCAAAATTGAGCGATATATACTCACGATTGTAACATATCACTAATGTTAGCTGATGGTAAAACTCTTCTGTTGCATGCTCTTGGTTTCTGATTGCTCACTCAGCACATGCATCGTTTTAATGAAAACGACATCATATTTGTAAGTAATTTATGTATAACGAGTGGTTCCCTACATTATTACAGGAAGGCATTACAGTAATCATGACGTTTTCTGTGTGCAAACATCCGAAGTGCGCCCCCCAAATAGCTTATTAAATTGAGTTCTCTTGTGCTTGAACAGACAGGTTCACACAAAATTATCTCAAAATGCCAGACTATCCTTGTGAAACATAGTCAGTTATGTCTCAAGTGAACGTAAACAGTTGAGAAAGAAAACACATGAGTAACAGTATATAGGATACATCCAGCTCTTAAAGTGACAGCAGCCTAATAAACCTGCTGCTGTGTTTGTCCTCAATGTTGATCTAAGTCTCTCAGTATCGGTATCGATATTGGTATTGGCAAGTACCAAAAATGAAAGTATCGGTATCGGACTAGTTTTATAAAAAAGTGCCATCAGCTAATTGTGAGGTATGAAGTCAGAATTATGAAATATACATTCGCAATTGCGAGAGAAAAAAAAAAAATGTCTGAATTGTGAGTTTATGTCCAACAATTCTGACTTTATCATTTGCAATTGCTAGTTTATCTTGCAATTGTGAGGGAAAAAAAAAGTCAAAATTGCAAGATGTAAACTCGTATTTTGGCCTTTTATTGTGGCCAGCCCTAAGGCACACCTGTGCAATAATCATGCTGTCTAATCAGCATCTTGATATACCACACCTGTGAGGGGATGGATTATCTCAGCAAAGGAGAAGTGCTCACTAACACAGACTCAGACAGGTTTGTGAACACTATTTGAGAGAAATAGGCTTTTTGTGTACATAGAAAAAGTCTTAGATATTTAAGTTCAGCTCATGAAAAATGGGGGCAAAAACAAAAATGTTGCGTTTATATTTTTTTTCGAAAAATTAACAGGTATAAACAAAAAACAGGTATGCTATCATCTAAAGCTGATCGGTTCCTTGGGAATTATCTTGCTATTGTTACGTTCATGCTTTTGCCATCAAGTTCTAATGGAATTCATTTGTTAAGGAAGACCTTTGGAGAATGTTTCTTATTGTTCACTGTACAGTATAGCAACTCTTCTAACTCCTGTATGTAAGAGTGACAGCAGTTCAGCTTTTCTAAATGATGTACCTTTTCCAGTAACAAGTCACTTTTTCCAGTAATGAGTGTTGTGTGACAAAATAGTGCAGTGTTTCTGTATCAAACTGTATACACTGTAAAACCCTGCAAAAATGTGTGTGTGTGTGGTCAGTGAATGGGCTGCTAATGTATAGCTTCATTGCATCATCATTGAAATTATTAAATTTCCGTTTTAATTAAATGTTATTTTATTTATTTGAAAGGGACCGTGTACAATACTGAACATAAAAAAATCCATTTGATGATATGTACCATCTGCAGTTTCTTGGCAGGTCACCAAAAAAGTAGAAATAGTAAAACAACACAAAACAAAACAAAAAAACTTTGCACACACACACACACACACACACACACACACACACACCACACACACACACACACACACACACACACACACACACACACACACACACACACACACACACACACACACACACACACACACACACACACACACACACACACACATGTTTATTTTTGTGACTTATGAGGACTCTCCATAGGCGTAATGGTTTTTATACTGGACAAACTATATATTCTATCCCCCTACACTGCCCCTGTCCCTAAACCTACCCATCACAGGAGACATGCTGCATTTTTACATTTTTAATAAAACATTGTTTTTTATGTTTTTTAAGCCATTTGATTTATGAGGACTTTTGAAATGTCCTCATAAACCACCCATACGTTGTAATACCAGTGTAATACACATGTCATAATACAAATTTGTGTCCTCATAAATCACATAAACCAACCAACCCACACACACACACACACACACACACACACACACACACACACACACACACACACACACACACACACACACACACACACACACACACACACACACACACACACACACACACACACACACACACACACACACACACACGTCAGAGCCAAAAATAAATGCAAATATAATAGTATGTATTATAAAAGCAATTGGAACACAACAGTATCAGTGCTTACAAAGTCACAGTGTAAATATAAAGTATATGAAAAATGTTGTTTACAATATACAGTGATACTCTTAAATGTAAAAGTTTTCCATCTTTTCTTGAACTGAAGATTTAAGCCCATTATTAAGTCCAGACATTTAGAATCAGTGACTATATCAATCTTTCTCCATTCATTAAAATGTCAACATTGCACATTAGTTTTTAGAAAAGAACATCCCATCCAATATTTAAACTGGGGCAATATTTCTCCAGCCACTGTGTAATCTGTGCTTTATAAGATAATGTGTGTAATTTCCGCAGAAATGATAAAAAAAAGAAAGAAAAATAAAGATAATTTGACCTTTTCAAGCAGGTATTCTTGTGCCAAACTCACTACAGGAGGATCGACTGCGAATGCTTCACTTCTAATGAACTCTGCAGAGAAAAGAAAGAATAGAAATTATTACACACTTCACTTTAACTTGGACTGAATAAACGGATGCATTACAGCAAAAATATGTTATTCTCATAATTTAAGTCTGCACTGCAAAAAAATGCTTTTCTCTTCTAAAGTAGTAAAATGGCATAAGACATTAAGTCTTGTATTCTGGGCAAATAAATACAATTAAGAGAGTTTTTGCCTAAAACAAACTAGTAACTTGTTTCTGTTTGAATTAAGATTATTTTTCTGACCCCATTGGCAGATAATTGTGCTTTTTTAAAGCATTAACTCACTTCATTTTGATAAATTCCCCTGGAAGAAATGACATAATCTCTTATTTTTTCGATATTTGACTGGAAACAAGACAAAAATACTGACTAAGAAAAGCATTTGTTTGCAGTGACTTCCGCATCTATTCCGCTTTCTTTTTTGTCTTCATAAATTGATATACAAGTGTTTATTTTTTTATTTTTATTGCAATAAATGTTAAATTTTAAACTTTATCAGTAGCATGATGTATTAGAAGTGAAATTGCAAACACTCTCCCCAATCTTTATGATACGTTTGACAGCTAATTATAATAAATACACACTTATCAATAGGATGATGTGACCATAGTCCATTTTTCTGTATTTATTAAGTTTAAAAGCCTTTGGGGTAATACATTTAAAAACAGATTGATGTGTTTGAACACTTCACCTATAGATTTGAAAGCTGCATCTTGTAATTTAAAGTTTCTCTTTGTGTCGATGCAGAAGAGAGAGCTACACGATTTTTCACTGCAAACATGTCAGGACGATGAAAAGCAAGAGGACGCTCATGGCCATTTCTGTGTGTGAAAGAGAACATCTTCTGCCGAAGGAGAGCTCTATACAGATGCAAATATCTGCAAACGCAAAGCCATCATGTTGCACTTCACAAACGGCTTTATCTGCGATCGTGTTTCTGTTTCTCAGGCTTTTGAGATGCGAGGTCATGCTATTCACTTTTCTGTACCATCAGTGTACAAATGTCATTTTAATCCATATTAATATTGTGTTCAGACATGAAAGTGAGTTGTTCCCGCTGTACTTCACATCTAGTTTGGAAACATGTTGTTTCAGACTGAATGCATTTTAGAAAGATAGTTGCATCTCTAAATAAACACCATGGGCTGTATGATTTAGGGACGCATTTTACTGATAAAAATGGAGATTACAATTTAAAATGCAATTTTTAAGAAAGAGTTCCAGGTTTAATGTGCTTGTTTGTATGACAATTTGTTTGTATAACAAAATGTGATTATTTATCCATATTGTATAATAATAATAATAATAATAATAATAATAACAATGTTATTATTGTTATTAAACAAAAATGTATTATTACTATGGTAACTGTTTCACTTTAAAGTAAACAAATAATAATTTAAGATAATACTAATAATAATGAATAATAAGAAGAATTTTATTTTACTGTATAACTGTAAAATTTTAATAGTAATATAATAATTCAGTATGGCTGAATTAGTTTATTAAAGGGGGGGGTGAAATGCTGTTTCATGCATAGAGGAGTTTTTTACACTGTTAAAGAGTTGGATTACCATGGTAAACATGGACAAAGTTTCAAAAATGAAGTTGTAAGTTTGATGGAGTATTTCTGTTCCAAAAATACTCCTTCCGGTTTGTCACAAGTTTCGGAAAGTTTTTTTCGAATACGTAACTACGTGACGTCAGAGTGGGCGGAATTTCCTTATACGGGTCTTAAGGGCACTTCTCCCGGAAGGGCGCGCGCGCAGCTGTAGCCTAGAACGTGCGAGAGATCAGAGCGCTGTGCTCTGCTGCGTTGCAATCAAAACAATGGCACCAAAAAGTGTGTTTTTGGTTGCCAGGGCAAGACAACACTGCACAAATGTCCAAAGAACCCAGCGTTAAGGGACCTGTGGATGGATTTTGTTTTTCCAGAGCAGCAACGGAGTTGCGCAATTGTGTTCTTGTTTGTTCCCTTCATTTCGGCGGTAGCTGCTAATAGTTTTATAAACAAGGCACAGTTCGACGATTTGCAGATCGCCTAATACTTAAAGATGGAGCAGTCCCAACGATAAAGGTTCACGGAACCGCAGGCGGTGAGTAAAACTGCTTCAAATGTCTGTGTGTTGTTAACTATCGGCGTGTAAGTTAAGCACAGCAAGTAAACAACATGATCACGTATAGTTAATGTATCGATGGAGCATGCAATGTATGGTGTGTGTTTGTGTGTTTAAATACAGTTGTTTAGCTGGCCACTGTAGGTGTCAGTTTGTTTATTGTAAAACTAAATCATTAAATCACGAGTCTGTCTGTTTACAACACACGCAAAAGCTTTGCGCGCTCCCGCCCACACGGCACGCCTCCACCCGCTCGGGTTTTTCTTGAAAGACTCGGTACAGCCTATTTTTCTTTTATAAATATAATAAAACTAAAGACTTTTTGGAGATATGAAGGATGCAATACTACTCTATAGGTACTCAAGATTAACATGAGATTGAGTGAAACTGAGTATTTCACCCCCCCCTTTAAACAATAGAGCACTTATTTTGGGTGAAATAATAATAAAAATATGATTTTTATTATATATTTCAACTTTTATAAGATTAAATGTATTGCTGTTGTATATTACAGTTATACTGTCAAATAAAAACAATATTTTTACCTTACTCACAAGTTACAATCCTAATATTCATTTCTTAAATTCTTCACTTTCAAATGTTCAAACCCATGTTTTATTGTGCCAAAATATTAGTGAAATGCTGTAAACTTCTGCCCAAAAATATGTTAGGATTTATGTGAATGTGTAAATAAAGTAAATTCACTAATGCACACCGTTAAACATGTCCATGTAAAATTACAGTATATTCCAGGTTAATAACTACATTATCATCCCTGTAATTTCACAGAATGTTTATCTAACTGCACTTTCAATTTCTTGTAATATCTACAGTAGTTCATTATATATATATATATATATTATATATATATATATATATATATATATATATATATATATATATATATATCATATTATATATATTATACACTACCGTTCAAAAGTTTGGGGTCAATAAGATTTTTTTTTAAAGAAATGAATACTTTTCTTCAGAAAGGACATTAAATTGATCAAAAGTGACAGTAAAGACATTAATAATAATGCAAAATACTTCTTTTTTAATTAAACGCTTTTCTATTGAACTTTCAAATAATCCTGAAAAAATTGAATCACGGTTTGCACAAAAATATGAAGCAACTGTTTTCAACTGTGATAATAATCATAAAAGTTTCTTGAGCATCAAATCATCATATTATACTGAATTCTGAAGGATCACGTGACACTGAAGAAAAATTACACTTTGCGATATATTTACATAGAAAACAGCTGTTTTAATCTTACAGACCCCCAACTTTTGAACGGTAGTGTGTGTGTATATATATTCATACTATTCATACTATGGAAATCAATGGTTTCAGTCTGGTTACTGACATTCTTCAAAATATCTTCTTTTGTGTTCAACAGAAGAAAGAAACTCACACAGGTTTGGAAACTTGAGGATGAATAAATGATGACATCATTTTCATTTTTGGGTGAACTATCCCTTTAAGACATTGAATCTTCTTGTAAAATGTTTCTTCAGGTGACGTGAAGATCTAGCATTGGCTCATTGTGTGTTTCGGGATGCTTCCATCACTAGTGTTTCTGCGTCAGGTATCAAATCCCTTCACCGGTTCTGTTTGTTTGTTTTCTTTCCCTCCTCCAGTTTTTTGCTCTTATCTTCTGCGCTTTGGCTTGTATGAATGCCTGAGCAGTTCTTCACACAATACTCGTATCAGCACATCAGCAGAAAGGCTCCTGTAAATCCCTGGCCCGTGTTTTCTCATCGTGTACGCCACAATATATACACACTAAATAAACTGTGTTTTGATCTCGCCAAAAGAAGAACAAACGGAAGAAAAGGAAGCTTGTGACGAGATGCTGTTATCTGTGGGAGTCCTACTATCTCTCTCTTCCCACAACTTTCCTCTCTCCCCTTGAGCCAATTTAAAGTTCTGTGTTCGATCTCTCTCCGACTGTCACGGTGTTTCTACCCTCGTCACCTCCTTATGGTTCAGTCGCTTTATTCCCACCTTCCCTCTGTCCTCCATTTGTCATTATGAGGTTTGTGCAGAACATTGCACTCGTGTATGGTGCCTTAAACCCAGAAACCCTAGACTGAGACTCTCAGTTTTATCACTTTGTACAATCCAATTTCCGATGCGGCTCACTATAGAGAGGACTGTCCGACATTCATGATGTCTGAGTATAAGACAAGCAACAATTATAATCTAATAGATCCTGGCTGGGAACTGATTAGAGGAGGAGTTCGGTGTCCGGATCCTGCGTTCGTAGATCGATGAGATTTCGCTGAGAAAGAGATATAGATGATTGAATGAGAGAGAGCAAAACAACAGTTTCAATTTCTGAATGGGAATCAAGGCGGAAAACTTGATGCAGAAACATAATTTGGAAATAAATATAAAAAGAAGAAAAAAAAAAAAAAAAAAAAAAAGGGGGGGGGGGGGTCTGTAATTTTGAAATGTCACCTGAAATCTAAAACTAAACTCCATTTACTTTTTACTGTTTATTAAATTCATTTGTCCAATGAATTTTAATTAAAAAAAAAAGTAAAAAAAAAAAATTGGAAGTAAAACAAAAGTGTTTTCACATTTTATATTATAGATGCATGTTTCAACTTTCATTTTATTGTATTTCTGATAGACATTTAGCATATAATTATAACACTTATGTGGATTAATATGTTGATTAAGGTGTCAATATTTTTGGTGCAGTAAAAATTCAAATCTTGTTTTGACAGTATTGAACCTGGAAAACCTTTTTGTTTCATGAGCAGCAAATCTGAAGGATCACGTGACACTGAAAACGTCTCGGGTTACGTATGTAACCCTTGTTCCCTGAGAAGGGAACGAGACACTGCATCGGTGACGACACTAGGGGAACGCCCTTCAGCGTAGCGCGTCTGAATTTATGAATGAAACCGAATCCAATCCTATTGGCGTTGCGTGATGACGTAGCGTGTGACGGCATATGCGGATGTGTACAAAGCACGCCGGCACACATGAGATGTCAGCTTTTGCTATGAAGCAAGTGCTCCAGGCGGGGTGAGGTGTGGCGAACCGATGCAGTGTCTCGTTCCCTTCTCAGGGAACAAGGGTTACATACGTAACCCGAGACGTTCCCTTTCGAGGAACTCGAACTGCATCGGTGACGACACTAGGGGAACGAGATACCCACTATACCACAACGAACCCCACTCATCCTAGTGTGAAGCTGTCTTCAGGCACAACTTAGGACGAAAGCACTCGTGCACCGGGTGTAGAGGGAAGGTCCAGACTGTAAAACCTCATGAATGTGTGCGGAGTGGCCCAGCCAGCCGCCTCACATATGTCATGGATAGAAACCCCTGTAAGGAGGGCTCTAGAGGACGCCATGCCTCTGGTGGAGTGAGCCCTCACGGCCATAGGTGAAGGCAAATTGCGCACCTGATAGGCCAGGGAAATAGTCTGAACGATCCAGTTGCTGAGGGTCTGCTTAGGGGCGGGAAGCCCCTTCTTGGGCGACCCAAAACACACCAGCAACTGGTCCGACTTCCGCCATGAGGAGGACCTCTGGATATAACATCGCAGTGCTCTGACAGGGCAGAGCAGGTGAAGTGTCTCCTCATCCGCCGTCACATGAGGTGGAGGATGAAAAGCCTGCAGAACCATAGGCCGTGCCACATTAGATGGCACCTTGGGCAAATAGCCGGGCCTGGGATGCAAGATGGCCTTAATGTTGCCGGGAGCAAACTCCAAGCACCCATAGGAAATAGAGAGCGCCTGAAGATCTCCTACCCTCCTCAGAGAAGTAATGGCCAACAAAAAGACCACCTTAAACGAAAGTTTTCTTGGCCTCAGCCGACTCCAATGGTTCGAAGGGGGCCTCGGCCAGCCCTTCGAGAACCACCGCCAGGTCCCGAGAGGGAACCCTGGCGCGAGTCGCAGGTCTCATCCTCTAGGCTCCCCGGAGGAAACGTACGACCAGGTGATGCCTCCCCAGAGGACCATCACTCAGAGGAGCGTGGAAAGCCGCAATGGCAGCCACATAAACCTTGAGTGTGGACGGGGTAAGCCCGGCAGAAAAGCGGTCTTGGAGAAACTCCAGCACTGAAGCCACTGGGCAGTGAACTGGGTCCAGATCACGCTCTCTGCACCAAGTGGAAAACACATTCCACTTAAGGCCGTATAACTTCCTCGTGGAGGGAGCTCTGGAAGTGAGTATGGTTTCAACCACTTCTGCTGACAGGCCGGCTTCTAGGTACTGTGCCCCCTCAGGGGCCAGACCCACAGTTTCCACAGCTCGGGCCGAGGGTGGAGAACTGAGCCCCCTGCCTGAGACAACAGGTCCCTCCTCAGAGGGATCTGCCATGGCGGGCCTGCCAGGAGCAGGATGATGTTCAAAAACCATACTCGGGCCGGCCAAAACGGGGCTACTAATAGTAGGCTGACCCCGTCCTGGCAGACCCTTTCTAGAACTGCTGGGAGCAGAGCGATTGGGGGAAAGGCATACAGACGCAGCCTCGGCCACGTCTGCGTGATGGCATCCAACCCCAGCGGGGCTGGATGTGAGGGAGAACCACAGTGGACAGTGTGTCGTCTCTCGGGACGCGAATAGGTCCACTTCCACTGGGCCAAACCTCTCGCATATTAACTCCACCACCTCGGGGTGGAGTCTCCATTCCCCGGGCCTCAGCCCCTGCCTCGACAGCATGTCTGCTCCCTGGTTCTGGTCCCCCGGGACATACATCGCCCTGAGAGACGACAGTCTCCGCTGGGACCACAGGAGGATCTGATGCGCCAGTCTGCACAGAGGGCGCGACCTCAGACCCCCCTGACGGTTTAAGTAAGATACCACCGACATGTTGTCGGATCTTACTAGGACACGGCGACCATGGAAGTCTGGCAGAAAGCTCCTCAGAGCTCGGAACACCGCCAACATTTCTAGGCAATTTATGTGCCAAGAGGAATGATGGCCCTGCCAGAGACCTCTCGTAAAGTGGCCGTCCATGACCGCGCCCCAGCCCGTGAGGGAGGCGTCTGTCGAAATAGATATCCGGCAACATGACGCTCCCAGCCTGGGACCCTGGGACAAGAACCAAGGCTTCTTCCAAATTGATAGGGAACGAAGGCATCTGCGCGTAACCCTTATCAAGCGGAATGGATTTCCCCTCGGGGAAAACCCCTTGGCTCTTAACCACCACTGTAGAGCTCTCATGTGTAGCAGGCCAGAAGGTATCAGGTTGGACGCTGCTGCCATGAGACCCAACACTCTCTGAAAGTGTTTGACAGTGATGGCTTGGCCTAGCTTTATCCCGGACACTGTGGTCAGGATGGACTCGATCCGAGCAGGAGAAAAAGGTGCCTGCATCGTGACTGAGTCCCACACCACTCCCAGGAACGTGGTTCTCTGGGCTGGTGTCAACACGCTCTTCTTCGTGTTGAGTCTCAACCCCAGGCTCTGGATGTGGGCGAGGACGACATCTCGATGCCGAATCGCCAGCTCTCTCGACTGGGCCAATATTAGCCAGTCGTCGATGTAATTGAGCACCCTGATGCCCTCGAGCCTCAGGGATGCTAGAGCTGCATCCATACACTTGGTAAAAGTACGAGGGGAGAGTGCTAGGCCGAATGGAAGAACCTGATATTGGTAAGCTTCGCCCCCGAAAGCAAACCTCAGGAACCTCCTGTGAGATGGAAGGATGGAGACGTGAAAATAGGCATCTTTTAGATCTATCATGACAAACCAATCCTTGTATTGGTTTTGACTCACGATAATATAAATAGTGAGCATCATGAACCTGAACCTCCTCAGAGACCGGTTCAGATGCCAAAGATCTAAAAATGGACGCAGCCCTCCATCCTTCTTGGGAACTATGAAGTACCGGCTGTAGAACCCGGACTCCCTGACTGGTGGGGGAACATGCTCTATGGCCCCTTTTTCCAGCAGCGAGTGAACTTCCTGTTCCAACACCAGACTCTGCTCTGGGTGAACTGAAGTCCAGACCACCCCGTTGATACTTACCTTGGTGGGTGGACCTGGAACTGCAGTCTGTACCCGATTTCTACTATGCGCAGGACCCATGGAGAAATATTCGCGAGGTTCTGCCATGCCTCTGCAAAATTCGCCAAGGGAACCAGCCCTTCCGGGCTGGTGTCAGGTGTTTTGTGCGAGTCCTTGACGGCACCCTGAAGCGGAGAACCGGCAGGGGAAGACCGACAACGAGTCACAGTGTGCGAACCTGAACACTGACTGACTGCAAGCCTTTGGGGCAGACAGACCAGTGTGTGCTCGCTGGAAGCTAGCGTGTCCCGAAACGTCAGAGACGGCGGGATACTGACGCCAGCTTCCCGAGGGCCCAGCGAGAGATGGGACCGCAACCGCTGTCTCTCGGGGCGGGCCCTTGGAGGTCTTGTAAAGTTAGGACTGGACTGGAGGACGGTCCTCAGATCCGTCTTCTCAGGAGGCTCTAGGTAAGAGCACCGCCTAAAGTCCCAAGCTCAGTTTTTTTTTTTTTTTTTTTTGAGGGGGACCTCAAAGCGATACTCTCCTTCAGATGGTAGGCTGAATTAATATTTAATTACTTTAACTCCTCGGAATTAAATGCAGCCATAACACTGGATAAGTGAAACACAGTCTGAATGGTAGGCTGTAGGAAATAAATGCAGCCATAAACACCAGAATACTGTTTTATATTTAATTATACCATCTCATAACCTACACGCTGCCTCGGCAAGCGCGAGATTCGAGCCGTTATAATTTGGCTTTCATCTCTCGAGAAGAAAGTCAACAGGCGCGAGGCTGAGACACCCGAAACGCACGTGTGCGGCGAGTTTTTTTTTTTTTTCAATGAACACAGCAAGCACCCTCAGGAGCTGACTGTTCATGCCTCGTACTCACACAGCAAACTGCAAAGTAGACTCGTAACCTACATGCTGCCTCGGCAAACACGAGATCTGAGCTACTGGATTCTGTATTGCAACTGCAAGGCATTAAACCTACGCGCTGCCTCGGCAGACGCGAGATCCCAGCCACAGAATCTTACTGGAAAGTACACTCGCAATCTAAGCGCTGCCTCGGCAAACGCGAGATCCGAGCTAGATTCTGTATTGCAACTGCAAGGCAAACATTAAACCTACGCGCTGCCTCAGACGCGAGATCTCGGCCACAGAATCTTACTGCAAATTGTGTGTGTGTGTGTGCGCGCGCTTCGTGCAGATTCTCCTCCGCGATGCTGAGCACGTCCAATTCCTCGGAATCAGACAGCTGCAACACCGGGTCTACATCCCGAACGGGAGAAGCCGCGGGGCGGGCTCCCGAACGGGGGATAGGGGAATCTGCAGCTTTCAGATGAAGATCGGGAAAGTGCCTCAGCAGTCCCGATCTCCTCTGAGAGCTCTCTCTGCGAGCCCCACGATCTAAGCCGCCGCATTGCCTCAGCAGATGCGGGACCTGATCCGCGGGGAGCGCGCATCTGACCATCATTACTAAATAAGGCCAGGCGGGAACGCAGCACTCTTATAGTAAGAGATGCATAGTGGCCACAAGCAGCACCCTCGAGGGCTGCTTGAGCGTGCTGCGTTCCCAGACATGACACACACATCTCGTGTGTGTGTCCCGCCGTGATAAAACGAGGGCATGGGAACACACACTTCTAAATTGCAAAATAGAGAGACAAACAACACCAAATAAGACAAACTGGTTCAGACAACACAGAGCGCTTGCTGAATAGCAAAAAGCTGACATCTCATGTGTGCCGGCGTGCTTTGTACACATCCGCATATGCCGTCACACGCTACGTCATCACGCAACGCCAATAGGATTGGATTCGGTTTCATTCATAAATTCAGACGCGCTACGCTGAAGGGCGTTCCCCTAGTGTCGTCACCGATGCAGTTCGAGTTCCTCGAAAGGGAACTGGAGTATTGATGCGGAAAATTCATATTTTAACACAAGATTAAACTAGATTTTACTATATGCTTAGAAAAGCTATTTAAAATTCACAATATTACTGTTTTTTTATCAAATAATGTCAGCCTTGTTGAGCAATAGAAACTCATTTTTGATTTTTTTAAACATATAGGGCCCTATTTTAACGATCTGAAACGCAAGTGTCAAAGCGCAAAGCGCAAGTAACTTTGTGGGCGGATCCCGGCGCTGTTGCTATTTTCCCAGCGGGATAAATGACTCTTGCGCCTGGCGCAAATCTAAAAGAGGTTGGTCTGAAGTAGCTTCATTATTCATAGGTGTGGTTTGGGCGTAACGTGAAATAAACCAATCAGAGCGTCATCCAACATACCCTTTAAGAGCAGGTGCGCATGTCGCATGGCGGATTGTTATTATTATGGCGGATTTACCAGGCGCGCTTCAGAATCGGTTCACAGCCGAGGACATCGATGTTCTCGTCAGGGCCGTAAAAGAAAGAGAATTGACATTGGGGATGGGACAACACCACCCAAATCAATAGAATAAAATATGAGAAAGCTCAACTTAACTGGTAAGTTAAAGAGGTTTTTAATGTACTTACATTATGGTAAAGGTGATTTCGCAGTCTTCAGATTTTTTTTTCCTAGTCCTTGACGGACAAACTAATTTGTCAGATGTCCTTATATACATATGTGTCTTGCCACTATTGGGCAAACAGCTCTGATCCGTCAATTTGCCTGAAAAATTACCAATATACACTGGTATAAGCACTGCTGCTGCTTAGGCGAAGAACTGCTACTTGGGCGCAGAGATATCACGCAACACATGAAATCCCACAGTAGCAGTTCTTCGCCTAAGCAGCAGTGCTTCGCCTGTGCTTCCCCCTAATATAGTCCCAAGTCAATATCTGCCTAGGAAATCGCCTAGTGTTAATTTGCATCGCTGTTTGTACTCGTTGTGAATACGCAGGCCACAAGAAGTAATTACGTGGGTTTATTTATTTTTTTTTAATCACTTTTACTCAGGACATGCTAGCTGGCAACAAAGGATTCCATTCATTGTGCTAAGCTAAGCTAGCGCCGACCCTGTCAAACTAAAACAATGCATGCACTGAGACAAAAATGCATTTGCACACATATCTAAATGTAGGAAATAATGTGAATAAGCCCTATTTCAAAAAACGGTGGAGTGTTCCTTTAATTATTATATTTTTGAAACGTTCTGTAGTCATTAAACAAGCTGCCTTTATATTTGATGTTTTATATGGCCCCATATCTCTCATAATCAGTTTTTTTCATTTAAATCTATGTCACATTATTCATGCATGGAAAGCTCCTCTTATTATGCCCTGCAGATATAAGTTTACTTTTGTGAATGGTTATGAGATAAAAATTGACAGGTTGGATTGATTCTAAAGCTGTTACTGTTTAAACTACTCTTCACGAATCAATTATACATAAACTCACAGTATTTAGGGACAAGCAATCCATTTGAGACACGACCGTAACTGCTTTCCTCTTCCTGAAAACGCAACACAGACGCCGGTTGGGTGGAGACGCCGGTGATGTACAATCTCAAACCATCTGGAGGCAATAAACCACAAACATATGTCCAACAGTTTATATTCATATTGAAAATAACAGGTTGGCAAATTCTCAGGGGTGTAGCCATTTAATCATAGCACAATGTGATCGAAATATATTCTGAAGAAGACACTCGTCTGATTAAGAGAGATGTCCAGAGCATATGGATATAGGAATGAAAAATAAAAGGAAAAACCTTAGAACAAATGCCTATAATAGTTTATATGGAAATACATATGTGTACATACTGTATATGTATGGTATGTGTGCTATATATATATATATATATATATATATATATATATATATATATATATATATATATATATATATATATATATATATATATATATATATATATATATATATATATATATTCATGTGGTGCTATATATATATTCAAGTGGATCCACTTTATGGATACAGTTTCTGGTGTCGTATGAATGTATTTTATGACAGATAACACCACCATAAATGTACTTTACAAAAAAACATATATAATATACTTTTCTTCAGTCCTCAAGGCTACACTATGATAAAAAAAAAAATTAAAAAAGATTGCATCCTGGTCAGATATTTTTTATTTCCTTTTGGCCTCATGAATAACCCATTATATTTGATCGTTACATAAATGGACTGCGAAGCGTTTTTAAGTTGTCTGCCCTGGGCGTTGTTAATAAAGGAACCGCAATTAATGCTTGTTAAATGATGCCCTTTTTAAATTGAACCTATCATGTCTCATCTTTTGTGATCCGTGATACTAATTGGCTTATTTTCCCTGACTTAAACAAGCTAGATTTGATTTCATGAACAGAAAGAAAGGCCTATCCATGCACATAAGTAAAATGTGTGATGCATAATTGTACGTAATAAGTGAGAGGGCCATTAAAGTGATGAATTTGTTGGGGTTTCTCTTCATCTTAGAGGATGAATATAACCTATTTGACTCAAATGTCTGAAAAGTCATTTAAAAGAAGAATAGGTCCCCTGTGAAAGAAAGGGAGATTGCTATCATCTCCAGGATAACTAGACACATAATATTACAGAAAGACTATAATAGAAAAGTTACATAATCACATTTTGGGGTCAGCATTCGCCAGTAATTTATCAATATTGTGCAGTTCTGGCTCAAAGGCAGAGGATTGAATCCCCTGTATCATCCCTGCAGGGTCGTAAGAGTTAATGCCGTGAGTTACATGCTCTACGAATTTGGAACTTAACTTTTTAAAGTATTTTGCATTACTATATTGAGTTACTCCCCAAAAAAAGTTACTAGTGCTAGGCTCCCTATGTGCCAATAGGGAACCGGTTCAGATGTAAACGGTAGTAACGAGACCGAATAAGAACGAACATTTCAGTGCCTGATTTTTTTTTTACCGCCCGCCTGGTGTTCCGGCATCAACTAGCGTGACGTCAGCGCCGGTACTCGGCACACTTGTTGAACTGATAGCGAGTAGATTAATGAAGATGCCAAAGGCAAAAAGCTCCACGGTTCGGCTGCATTTCATGTGTAAAATTACACGTCAGAACACTGTGCCGATCATCTGAAGCCCATATAGACCAATTTCGAGCCGACGTCACAGTTACGTCACGGCGCTAGCTGGAGACAAAACGAAGGTAAAACTGCAGGCGGTCAATACAAACCAGCACAGATTCGGCTACATAATAAGGAGCTTAAATTGTTATCATTATTATTAAATGTCACCTTGTTGTGTTGTTGGGTGCAAGAATCAATGAAAAATGAATATGGTGTATCTGGAATTTTTATTTCTAGAAAATATTAACATCATTAAAATTGCACCCTAATGTCACTCTTTACATTGTGGTCTTCTCCGGGCTGGCTAGGCAGAACTGCGGATCGTACCACACAGGTCTTGTACATGACTATTCAGCACATTGGTATCTAAAGATTTGTATGCCCTCAGTTTCTCTTTACGCTCGGTTTCTCTATAAGGTAGCCTAGGTGTAGAAGTCAGGCCACTCGACCGAGGTAAAGCTAATCCTGTCAGATCGTCCATTGAGTGAGCGTGTAACGGCTACGGGTCAGCCAATCTGGTTCCGTCCGTTAAAATGAACTTTTGCAAATAACAATCGCAGTCCTGGACAGTGAGTGACCTTGCACATTAAGATAAAATTGTTTTTTTTTTTTTCCAGTCATTGTTAAAAAACAAGCTAACAAAACGTGCATACTAACGTTAGGGAAGCGGCCAGAGGGATCGTTCTGGGGATCGATCAGAGACGTTCACTTTCACAGCTTCACATAACGCTGCGTAGCTAAGACACAGTGGGAATGAAATAGCAAACTCGCCAAGCTAAGCGCTGCTGTAACTAGCAAAACGACCAGATAACTCACATGACTGGGTTAGTAGTTAGGAGTTTGACAGCGACCACAGCGTCTCGTTCCCTATTCAGAGAACATAGCCTACATCAGTAACCAGAGATGTTCTCTTTCATAGCTTCACTCAATCTTGCGTTGCTAAGAAGCAGTGGGAACGAAATACCAAACTCGCCAAGCTAAGCGCTGCCGTTACTAGCGCAACGACCAGATAACTCACATGACTGGGTCAAGCAGACAAAACATGTGAACCTGGAGGCATGTCGATATTCGATTACCCTGGTAGTAATCTCTATTAATCTCTAATATTATCACATTGTTTGATACAATATTGTTTTATTTGATATTATGTAAATGTGAATTTTGATTTTATATTGGTTTATTTATTATTACCATATGTTACTTGTTATTGTTTAAAGATTTAAGTTAATATTGTGTCCAGTTTGCCCTTGTAAAAAATGGAGTTATTTTTTGAGAAAGTGTGTGCGGTTTCGTTATCTTAAGTACCGGTTCAAGAACCATTTAAGCACCGGAACCGTTTAAAAAAATACAAAGTAGGTACTGGTATAACCCAACCGATACCGAACCCTACTAATTGCACTACTTAGTTACTTTTTATGAAAAGTAATGCGTTATATTACTTTGGCATTACATTACTTTCGCCTAACTTTTTCTCATCTGGGCTGGGCTTGCTTATTTGTTTTTTAATAACAACAAAAAAAGTTCTATTTTGGGCAAATGTTAAGGCCCTTTCACATCAAAAGTGAGATGAATAAGCCTCAGGCTAAAGGAAATGCATGTTTACTCCTGTCCAGTAGAGGGCGCCGCTCAAACAAACCTTTCAGCTGCTGATATTCTGGATTAAATAACAATATAAGAAAACAGGAGAAGGAAGTTCAACACTCTTATTTCTAAATCTAATCTACACCCAAAGCATTCCTGTATTGTCAAGCCATGAGGCCTTTTTACATACATAACGTTATCATAGTTAACTGAAACTAAAACTTTAAATATAAAAATAAGAATGATTCAAAATATTAATAAAAACTAGATAATAGTATTTCAATTAAATAAATATAAAAAAAACACTGTTCTGCACAGTTTAGTATATAATTTTACAATTTCAGCCCGCATGAAAATACTATCCAATAAAGAAATGAAAATTGCAATGTTCTGTAAATCCTTTCAAAAGCTCGGATGGGACTGTCATTGGAATTGTCCATTTCCATACAATCTAGAAGTTGAAACAAACGAATCTTTGATCTAAATTCAGCAACGGGGCCTTGAACATCTCCACACCAAAAACCAGTTGATTTATAGTCATTTTCAAGACAACTGAACCCTTCAGCATTATTATTATTGTGTGATTATTGTGTTAGTTTGACCGATCCACATTTAAACGCAGATTAACACTGTTCTCTATAAGAAAAGCATTCCTATTATTGGAGGTTAATGGAGTGTCAAGCTCACACCTGGATACGTCTAAACCATCAAGACGTTTGCGTTTGACAGCGGGATTGTGGGAAAGCAGAGAGTGGGTCTGGTTCAGCACAGATAGCACACAACATACACAACATCTGAAGCTGAGCTGGCTTTCAGGAGGATATAGAGAGCCAGTGAGAACTGATTATTCATGGAAACTGTAGAGTTTGCATTGCATTTCTACTGTAAATGATTTAACAAATGTGCAGTGCTGCTGTTTCTCTAGTATTCAGCACATATTTAAATCCCTGTTCACGTCATGTGTTTCTCATTGCAGCGAGTAGTTAGCCTGTGTTATTGTGTTATTGTTTCTAACAAGGATGAGTAGTTTTGATTATGTATAAAAAGCTAAACTTGAACAACTTCACTGTAAAAAGTGTTCAGTTCACTTACTTAAAAAAATACAGTAAACCCGTTGCCTTAAAATTATTAAGTAAATAAACGTATTGCTTTATTGAAAAAAATAAGTTATGTGAACTTGACAATTCCACTACTTATTTTTTTTTTTTTTTTTTTTTTTTTTTTGATTAAGCGTTTAGTTTATTTTACTTAATCATTTTAAGGCAATGGGTTTCCTTTATTTATTTATTTTTAAGTAAAGTCAACGGATCACTTTTTACAGTGTTACACTGATTGACAAGATTAAACTTTTCCAACTTGATGACACTTTATAGTATCTGTCAGAAGACGATTCACGTCATTCTCTTTGTAACGTGTTCCCAAAAGTCAATGTTCAAATACATAAGTGAATGACAACATCGAAAAAATGCTCAAATTACAAAATGTAGTTTTATCGTTTGCAGTGTGAACGGGGCCAAACAATACTGGAGCTGTGTTGTTTGGCTCTTATTAAAAACTGAAATTATGAAAAGAGTGTACAGGTATATGATGAATTTTATTAACAGTAATAAAATAAAATGATAAACATCTGTTCAGACTGTAAAATGTAATTGGACGTGGCATCTTTGAAGCTGTAATGAAACATTTGTTCAACATCGCACTCAATTCTATAATAATGTGGCAAGTTGTTTAGAAACCATAGTATTGAACTATATTACATTAATAAAGATTGCTTATGCAATTATTCAGTAACACTTTACTTGAAGGGGTGTGCATAAGACTGACATGACACCTTCATAACATGTGTCATGAATATGAAGGAGGGTTTATGCATGTTTATGATAACTGTCATTAAGTGTCATTCGACATTTTTAATGCAAATATGACATTGTTTGAGATGTCTTTGTTATGACACCTTCACATAAACCAATACATCATAACCTGTCAGTGTCTTTGTCATGACAACTTGACATTAGTAAAAGTTAAACTGTCATGTTAAGGTTTTGGCATTGGCTGTCATGAGGCCATTATAACTGTGTCATTAATATTTTTCGTGACCTCAACTACAGTGGTACAAATTGAATTTGTCATTAAAAAGTTATAATGGCTTCATGACAGCCAATGTCAAAACCAACACCTGACAGTTTAATGTAATGTTAACCAATAAAGCTAAGTGCTTTCTTAAGTTTGATAATGAATCTGCTATGTCATGTTTATGACAGGTTGTGTTGTCTTAGTAATGTCAAGTTCTCATGACAAAGACACTGACAGGTTATGATGTTATGGTTTATGTCAAGGTGTCATAACAAAGACATCTCAAACAATGTCATATTTGCATTAAAAATGTCATTATTGAGCGAAAGACACTTAATGACAGTTATCATAAACATGCATAAAACTTCCTTCATATTCATAACATGTGTTATGTCATGATTATGAAGGTGTCATGTCAGTCTTATGCACACCCCTTCAAGTAAAGTGTTTCCAATTATTCTTATGATAAATAGTAACTATTTATTGAAGATTGCTATGTATAAAATATTATTGTTGTTGCCGCCATTTTATAAAAAAAAATAAGTAATTAAACGCTGCACATTTCAGCTATTTAACCACGATTGAAGTGGTTTTAGTCCCGTGTCTAACAGCAGATTACCTGTCTTATGGTAAAATTCAAATATTGAGAGCTTTCATGCGTTATTCTAAAATCTGCAGCTGTTTAAAGCTGTATAAAACAGTAGCTATGCACACACTTCAGGCATGACTTAATTTCTATATTAATGTACACAGTTACTTGGCAACCATAAAAAGTCTACAGTTAGACTGATGAACTATTATTTGGCAGTAGAACTATTTGTTCATGATGATGATTATTATCTCATTTATTTTTTTGAACATTTCTGTTATAAATGGCGGAAACAGCAATACAATAAAATGATTTAGTCACTTACGGCTGAGCATTGAGTCAACAATCATTCATAAATAATTGTAAAATTACTGTAAAACACAGCCTTATAATGGATTTTTAATTTTTTTTTACATTTTTTTTTATTCAGAGGCCCAAAATGAGAAAAAATATCCCATTTGGTGCAGAAGCTGATATTTATATGTCTAAAAAAAGCAAGAGGGAATTATGTAATGTAATATAAATCAATGAGATAACAGTACATAAAATGCATATAAATATCAGTCGTCACTCAATATCTGCCCATACTATGTCTTAGTAAGATTCTATTAAACGCTTAGATTTATGATCAAATCTCTGTAGTTTTCAAACATATAATGCAATGCAATACAATGATGATTGAGAGATGAACACATAAACCTTCCTCAAAAGCTTAATGATAGTATTTGATATTCCCATTTGAACTTGATTTTTTCAAAAAAAAAAGAAAAAAAATATGTATACTGATGATCAAGTAAACATATGTTTACTTAGTTAAAAAATTGTTTAGGTTTCCTTGATAAATATCCATAAAGATTTAACGGCTAAAATATTTCACACTACAAGCTGAAGGAGGACGTTTGAACAATTATACTTTTACTTGCTGAAAAAAAGTACAAACTATCAGTCAGCATGTAGTAGATTGAGTGCAGCAAAGTTTTGATCATACCGTTCACTTAGACGCTTTAGAAATGTATGTATAAAATATGATACAGTACGCTGTTTAGATTCAAGATGAATGGCGTGCTCAATTCCTTTTGAGTTTGATTTGGGTGCTCTTCGGTCCAAGGTAGAACATCTAAGAGACAGTGTAGAGAAAGAATTCTCTGATTTTAGACCTTTTTTGTAACTCTATAATATTGTTTTTTTTTGTGATTACCTACTTTTCATATGTATTGTATATGTATATGTGTATGCATGAATGTGTAAGCATGTGTATGCATGAATATATGCGTGCTACCTGTTGCTTGTGTTTTACTTATGTGACCAACAGCTTTAGTGCTGTGAATCATGTGAGAGGCGTGTCCTATCAATATATGCATGAGTGTATATGCATGCTATTTTGTTGTTAGTATGTTTTTCGTTTATTATTGTGATCAACAGATTCGTTGCTGATAACCATGTGAGAGACGTGCCCTAGCAATGTATGCATGAATATATATGCATGCTATTTGTTGCCTGTGTTTCTGTTTATTATTGTGATTTATAGGGCTCTATCTTGCACCCAGCGCAATTGACTTTGTACACTGACGCATGTATCATTCATATTTTGCACCTGTGCAAAGCGGGCTTTTCCCTCCACAGACGCACGTTGGTAAAATAGGAAATGAACTTGCGCTCCCTGGGCGGGTCGGCGCAAAAATGAGGCGTGTTTCGGCGCAAACATTCCCTAGTGCTATTTTGCAGTTCCAGAAAACAATTCCGCCACTGACCAAAAAAAACCTGGTCTAAAGTCAGTGGCACGTTGCGCGTTGTTCATAATGCTATTTTAAGCGCGCATGCTTGGCCATAATGTAGCGGGTGCACAACGCGCACACACTTTGATTCTCTCATCAACACAGATGCAGCAGTTTTTATTTTTGCAAATCATACATTATAACAAGGAAATATATTACCACACGAGGGAAATCATTGTGGTGTCCATGAAGATGTGAAAAAAATTGGCATAAATCTAGCTTACACATTTACCAGTGTATACTGGTAATTTTTCAGGCAAATTGTAGTAATGACGGATCAGACCTGTTTGCCCAATAGTGGCAAGACACATATGTATATAAGGACATCTGACAAATTATTTTGTCCGTCAAGAACTAGGAAAAAAAAATCTGAAGACTGCGAAATCACCTTTACCATAATGTAAGTACATTAAAAACCATACTCTTTAACTTACCAGTTAAGTTGAGCTTTCTCATATTTCTTTCTATTGATTTGGGTGGGTTTGTCCCATCCCCAATGTCAATTCTCTTTATTTTACGGCCCTGACGAGAACATCGATCTCCTCGGCTGTGAACCGCTCCTGGCGCGCGCCTGGTAAATCCGCCATAATAATAACAATCCGCCATGCGACATGCGCACCTGCTCTTAAAGGGTATGTTGGATGACGCTCTGATTGGTTTATTTCACGTTACGCCCAAACCACACCTATGAATAATGAAGCTACTTCAGACCAACCTCTTTTAGATTTGCGCCAGGCGCAAGAGGCATTTATCCTGCCGGGAAAATAGCAACAGCGCCGGGATCCGCCCACAAAGTTACTTGCGCTTTCCGCTTTGACACTTGCGTTTCAGATCGTGCGCTGGGTGCAAGATAGGGCCCCTTGTGTTAGTGCTAGGAACCGTGTGAGAGGCGTGTCTTAGCAATTACCTGTAGACCTTTAACACTGATTGCCTGCACCTGTGTGTTTGCTTCTACCTGTGTGTCTCTGTCATTATATGATCAGTTTTCTATCTGCTTCACTATGCCCTGAAGAAGGCTCCATGCCGCTACCCGTGGGCGTTTTAAAGTTGTCCGTTTAGGACATGTAATTTTTGTAATAAAGACATTTTAATTAAGGAGTGCCTCGGTGATCAGAGAATTATTTCTCTACACTGTCACTATGATACAGTAGGCATTATATGGTTAAATAATAAATATAAATATTCCTGAGATTGAGTTTGGAAGATTTTCTGGCTCTGGATCTTTTCTGCTAATATTTTTAGATGTTTCAAGTGTTTTGGTATATGATTCAGTGTGTTTTTTGATTAAATCTAAGGTGCAAATCTAAGTCCTGTTCTGCAAGACTGAATGAAACCAGATTACTTTAATTTTGCTAAGAAGCAAAGATACAAAATCATTACCTTTAAAAAAGCTTATTACGCATTCAGGCCACCTCAATTTCCATGCCAATTCAGAGAGCCATTATCTCTGTCCCCAATCGTGTGATTATGCATTAATAAAGACATGCACAGCAGTATTGTAGCGATCACCATCAGAGGGCACTCAACTCAGACAATCGCCACACATCCACAAAATACATTTCCCATAATCCTTTGCCCAGACTAATCAGCCATGATCACATTCGTTAGCTTGTTTAGCTCATCCCATATAAGCCTGGTGTTCACACTCATTCCCTGCGAAGTCTTGTTTAGTGTTTGTACACTCTAAAACATGCTGGGTTGTTTTAACCCAACAAATATGGACAAACCCAAAGGTTGGGTTAAAAATGTAACCCAACAGTTAGGTTTGTCCATATTTGACAACCCAGCATGTTTTAGAGTGTACTGCAATTCTGAGTGTGTCATCTGAGTGTCCTGTTGCCAATTTCATGTATGCATTTGGCAGACGCTTTTATCCAAAGCGACTTATAATTGCATTTCAAGGTACACCTTTTTATTTTCCCTGGGAATCGAACCCATGACCTTGGCGTTGCAACCACCAACGCTCTACCGTTTGAGCTCCAGGAAAGGTTACCTTGATTCTCTGGCTTTTCTCTGCTTGCCTCATCTCTTTTCTGTTATTGTGTGGCTTGTTTGTGTTTGACCCTTGCCTGGATTTATTACGTCTTTGGATTACCTTGTTCAATAAACTCTGCGTTTGGATCCTCAACCTTCTTGTCTCAGAGCAGTTTGTGACATGCTATGAGATCAAAACACCTTTACCACAAGGCATGATTTGTAAACTTGTACAGTTTGATGATTTCATGACATAATCAGCTCCATATACAGTATGTGTCTGTTCTGCTGTAGTAAACTTCCTCAGAAGCTGACCTTAAAAACCATAAATCATAAAACTCTTTTAAAGGACAACTTAAAACACATCTGTTTTCAATAGCTTTTAATCAGTGATAATTTTACTATATGTGTTACCTATATGATACTGCTTTTTCAAAGTAGATATTTTTTTTCTGTGTTACATTGTAAAGCACTTTGGCCAACTTGTGTTGTTTTAACTGTGCTATAAATAAAGTTGTTATTGCTATGCTATTGCTCACCTGATACAGCATTGCACTCGTGATGTAAATAATTCGGGTAAGAGTCTGTGAAAATAAATCATGCTCAAAAGGGAAGCTTGTAGAAGCCAGATTAAATGCCAGGGTTGCTTCAGAAAATGTATTTTGGATAGGTTTAGTTTACGGATATATTCAAATGTAATAGACCATTAATCTTTTAGTGCTGCACATTTCACTTTTAAAGTGTCGCAAAACATGCAAAAAGCAACATAATATCATGCAGAAATGTTGCCACAAGCAGGTTTTCCAGTGAGCTTGTTTCCATTGAGTTTTAAAAACACAGTGGTGTGCTTTGCTGTGCTCTACTATTACATTTAGCACAGGTAAATTGAAGACGTAAAAACGCCATGCAAGTCTTTCAAAATATTACAGCGTCGGTCCCAAAACCCACAACTCTATCATAAAGAAGCCAGCGGAGATATGATGGGTCATAACTTATTTTCATTGTTCTTCGTAGAGACGCTGAGTGTATGGCTCATGCTTTTTTAAAAAGCTATTAGAGTAAATTGACCTTTGATCTAGTGTGTTTAACCGATGCTTCGACACACAGGAGATCCTGCAGGGATAGAGGAGTCTCTCAGCTTTTACTTTACAGTCCCCGGATGACCTGGATGAGACAGGGAAGAGTGGATCTCACTCTTAATGAACATTAGCAATGCCAAAAAACACTAGCATTCAGAATGCATCACAATTTTGACTTGTAATCTAACAGTTATTTTCTACTATAACCCTTGAGATAAGGAAGAAATCTTCTGAGTACACTTATTACAGAAAGCATATTTACTTTAAAAATAATGACATCTGTTTTCTAATGTTTTCAGACACTTAATTGCATGTTAAATGAAACTAAATTAAAATGTATTATTGTTTAAATTTATATCAAGGAATAAGCTTAACTTGAGTGCTTTTGACCCACTCTAAGTAGGACTTAAGTACATTTTAATGCCATTTTAATTACTTTATTCTCTTTGAAATATTGTGAAATGCTGAATGACAAGCATTAATAGAAAATAAAATATACTTTAATTAATAAAAGTAATTTGGTAACACTTTATTTTATAGTGTCCTTGTAATGTTTGATGTATTTACTGTAGTAATAACTATAATATATGCATAATTACATGAAACTAACTCCTAAAGCAAACTCTAATCCTAACCCTTTAGAAAGCACATAGTTATGTTTTATAAATCACTACTTGCATGTTAAATTACACTCTAACACGAACACCTTAAAATAAAGTGTAACCGAAACAAACTCTGTATTTAAAATATATTTGTAATGCAATTTAGTACATTTTACAATATATTAACTTCAAATGCAATATCGAACGGCACACAACATTGTAAAGTACTTTACATGTGCTTTAGTATGTTAGTAAACACACCAAAATTAGTGTACTCTAAAGCATGACAAAGATTATTGAAACAAAGATTTAAAGTTTTACTTTGACACTATTGTTAAGTGCACTTTTTACACAAGTACTTAAGTGTATTAGACACACTTTAGTGGCCTTTTATTTCATTAATACTTTATATTATCTGCAAGTATAGTGTGTTGGCATAGTGGTAAAGTTGCTTATAGTTAGTAGAAATTGTATAAGTGGAAAAAAATACTTTTAAGATTGTAAGTACAAGTGCAAAAATGATATTCATCCCAACATCACAAGTATGATCATAATGTGAACTTGATGTGTGTTTGATTCACATCTTCTGTGTCATTTTTGGAGCTTGACAGCATCATTAAAAAAACAGCATGACTATTCAAATAAACATCCACTTTGTGCTTCACAAAAGAAAGAAAGGATAGGAGAGACATTCGTGGGTAAAATAAGCATTATTTGTGTATTCTAATAGGAAAATGTGTTTATCTGCTCTCGCTGTGTTAACTGAAATCAATGTGCAAGGACTGCTGTGAACTAAAGTGACGCTTCAGTCAAAACCATCATTTTCTTTCTGCATTGTTTTATAATTGCCGCCATTAAAGCTGATGTATCATCTGGCAAGACTGATGAAATCACTGCAAAGAGTTTTAAGAAAACACAAATCCAAGACAGTAATACTTATTCACAAAACGAGTATATAAACAGTTCAATATTATCTCGAATCATCAGTGGAAAGAAAACTGTTTACCCATCCATCCACAAGCTCAAAAGTGTTTCAACTCTTCATTGATTCAATATTGAGATGTCAGCGGGCTTTAACGCCACATGGTCATTCTGTTCCTGTGATCCAGAGACGATAGTGTTTCTCAAACACCGGCCGTGATCTACAACAGCCCAGAGTGGAGAGAAAGAAATAATTGAAGAAGAAAAAGCCTGAAGAAATCTCTGAGCATGCTGTGTGTACATATACAGTGCTTCGAATCCCGGGTGAGCTTTGACAGATGCTCAGAGAACCAAACAAGACGCATCGCACAAAAGGAAATGTTTCCCAAAAGGAGACCAGAGGAGAAACAAACATCCTGGAAGACAGAATGATGCAGTTGATAATCTCCTGATTATAAGCTTCAAATCAGTGGAAATAAAAGATTTTATATTTAGGTATAGTTGAATGCTTTTCTCTTTTGCTTTTCTTTTAATACTGTGCTAAAGCAGCTAATACTGTTAGTGCAGGATTGATATATTGGATTTAATGATGCAAATAATTACATTTAGAGCTACTTTGTTGATAATTACTCTGTGATCGTCTTCTGTCTGGCTCTGGTTCCTCCTTCAATATGCGTGTGTTTGATTATTATATTTTTTTCACCTGTTTTATGATCCAGCAGGTGAAAATGGTGCATCTGTAACAGCACAATCGCCTCAACAACACTCAAGAAACGCTTCATAGTGTTCTTTATGTTTGTAGTCTTTCAACATTATTATTTTTTTTTCAGCCATCTTAAAGGATAATTCTGGTATTTATCACTTTGAGTCTATTTTCTAGTGTGTTTTGGATGAACTAGAGTGGTGGACACAGAAATGTTGACGATGGGTCCTATCTCGACTTTTTGACTCTTTTAGAATCGTCTCTGAGCGCTTCAGAGTGGCTGTATATGGGCATGCACAAACATGTGCTTAAAACAACCCTTAAGGGTAGCGCAGTAATATCAACGAGCAATGAGTCCTCCAACAGACATCATTTGATTTCACAAAATCCCAAATAAAACACGACAGAAACTGTATTTCGCTATGCTACTTGGAACAGCAACGAACAACACTAACCACTCGGTGAGTTGCACAGTTTTGAAAACGAACTTTAAAGCAACACTAAGTAAGATTTTATTACCTTAAAATAATGTTTCCAAAATCGTTTCAGTGGTTGATCAAGTCGTAACAGGATGAAAGGCACTTATGCCTCCGCTTTGTGGTTCCATATCTGCTATAACCAGGCTATGTAAGATTGCCAGATTGGGTCGCGTTTCTGTAGTTCTAATGAGACATAAGAAAACTACAAATTTGATTTGTCGTTACAATAGTCATTATTTGGTTTTTCTTCGTTTCTGATGTCGCAATACATCATACTTTCATGAAATCATGCAACATAATCTACCTTACTGTATCTGTGGATATCGTTCATTCCAAAGCCGGTGCTGGATAAACAACGAGCGTGCGTGCGACAGTAAGCTGCGGTAGGCTAAATTATTTACAACAGCGGTAATGGACAATTCCGCTTCCAACCTGAAGGGCGACCACAGAGGAAAAGTTACTTGGTGTTGCTTTAAGGGTTGTTTTAAGGACATGTTTGTGCATGCCCATAGACAGCCACTCTGAAGCACGAGAAAAGTCGAGACAGGACCCATCGTCAACATTTCTGTGTAAATTACCACTCTAGTTCATCCAAAACACACTAGAAAATAGACTCAAAGTGATAAATACCGGAATTATCCTTTAAATATAGAAACCCTATGTCAAGTACTGTAGTGCTTTGCCAAGTACACAATAACCACAAGTGAATAAGAGTCATTTAATGTCCTGGAAGATTTCAAGAACAGTTATGTTGACTGGCAAATAAATCCCAGAGACTTTAAATAAATTACCATTATACAGGATGAAACTCCCATAACAGATCATCTCTTACACAACTAGCACACACACACAAACTTCTCTCCAACAACTTATGAGGGACGGACAAAAAACATTTAGGGTCGAGATTAATGGGTCTAATATTTTTTGTCAAATTCTAAGGTCACATTGCTTTCGATTATGATTAAGGCAATCCCAGCATGCAATTTTTGCTATACTTTTCAGCCAAGATGCAGATGGTTGCTGGGTAAAATATACTCTAGGTTATAGAAGAAAAGTTTAATTGTAACTCTTGTAAATTGGTTTAGTAAAAAAGAATTTTGGCTTGACCCAAGAGACAAGATGTTTATGCAGAAACATTATTTACATTATTTATACTTTTTTTTTTCTTTACTGAAAATATTCTATACTGTTGATTGAATGCTTACAAAAAAGCGTTATTTTAGCAATTTTAAAGTTTTATTCATATAACAGTTTAAATTGATGATTTTTAAATATTTTTTATTGTTTTGATCATTACTGAAACTACCTGTTATTTGGGAGGACGTAGAGGAATACATGAATTATTGAGCTCTGTATATAACAGTATATCCGGTTGTTAAGTCGTGACGTAAGCGCTCTCCGATATTACTGTTTCCGGGTCCAAAGGCCGGGTCCTCTCTACCTACCTACCGCTTTCGCCGGAGTTTTAACGTGTTCCCGTGTTGTTTAAATAGATCGGAGTTAAAAAAAACAAGTGACATTTAACTGTCATCTACCGCTTTCCCTGTGACGAGAAAGATAAGAGAAAATGGCGGCAGTTGATTAGGTAAGTTACAAATCTTAAACGAATGAAGAAACTTTGGCGCCAGTGGGTGCTATCCCTTAATCCCTAGTAACACCCACTGGCACTGAAGCGAAAAAAGCCCTTTAAGAAAAGGGTTTATGTAGTCTAAGATCTGAAAGACGAGCGGAGCGCTTGGGCCCGGAAGAGGCTAAACGTCACGCGTGACGTTAGACTTAACAACCGAATAGAGTTATACGAAAGTTAAGCGAACATTCCATTTTATCATTCTGCAAACGTTTATGGGAATGTTACTTTGGAATGTTCTGAACATTCTGAAAATAGTAGTAATATTTTAAAAAAATCTCCCATTTTTATTAGGTGACTATAACTTCTAATATACACACAAGGTTATGTCAAAAACACACAAAGGTCACATAAACACCATTTATGGGAGTTAACTGGGAAATAAATCACATGTGTATATTATATATGTGTATTAAAGCAGCATAATATACAGTACCTACTGCTATATATGTTATTATTATGAATCAAATGACGAAAAAAAAAAAATGGTGGAATGCGTAGAGGTCACTGAGGGGCGGAGTCTGTCAGCAGTCGTGGGCGGGGCCTAATCATTTGTAACTTCACAAAAGCTGGAATCTGCAAATGCACTACTTATGCTGTATGGGGATTAAAAAAAGGAGTGGGTGGATTTTCATCATTATGGTTGCTGTGTACACACACTGATGGCACACATTTATGCCGAAACACTGTGTGAAAGTGAATTTTGCATATGCTAATAGGTCCCCTTTAAGTGTCTGTCGTACCAATTGAGACTCATAAAACAGCTCATACTCCAAAGTGCAACAGTACAATATCTCAAATAGTAGATGCACCATTGCCCTCGAGCAGAACACAGTAAGTGATGTTTCCTAAAAACATCAACAAAATTCTCCATCCTCTGGTGCGCCTCCTCGAAGAGAGTATCAGAGTATCAGGAACAGGTTACAGAGATCTGCACGGGGAGCCCAGGCCTCATTACGCAAGTAGCAAGAGGCTTTTTATCTAGTTCATATGGAGAGCGGGCTCTGGTTATTGATCACAGTTCACTGTGCTTGAATACCTGAACCATGGCAGACACAGGAGACTGGCTTTGTTTATTTATATGAAGGCAGAAGACCCTCTTATGTGATTTATATCAAAAGCTGCACTTACTCTAGACGCCCAATTACACTTTAAGAAGCTCTTTTTTTTCTGCTGATAGAGGATTCGTTTGGATGGAGAAAGTCTATATGTTTAGCAGTACCACCTGGTAGCTTTATAGACATCAATATATCGTAGACATATTTTTAAACATCAGGTCAAAGTCACTATTAACTGGATTTTAAAAGCAGGGTTCTTTAGCTAGGTTTTTTTATTTTAATTTTAATTTGTTTAATTTTTTTTTTTACAGTGAGTAGTGCTTATAAATATGCTTGTCTTATTAGACACTTCTGTTCTTATTAGTCACAAAACAAATCAAAAACTTTATATTTAGCTTCTGTAAAAATTTAAGACACTATATTTATTTTAGGACACCACAGTAATTGCATGATCACACATTTGCACATTTTAAAAACATGCACTAGTTCTTGCACTGTAAAATATTGGATTTTTAAAAACAAGTTTTGCAACAATTTAAGTTTTGCAACAATTTCTACTCGATATATACAGTTGCAATCTAAATTATTCAACCCCCATTGCAAATCAGGTTTATTGGCAAAATGTACAGACTGTTTGCAAGGAACAAATCAAACTCAAACACAAAAAAGTAATTTCCCCAAATGTAACTGATACTGCGACTTTGAATGACTTTTGCTGTTTCTAAATTATTCAACCCCCTGAATAATATCCCTCACAACAGCACAAATCTGCAAAAAATATGTTCTCAAGCACACCTGATGCAACTAATCAAGGGCTTCATTAGTTGCATCAGGTGTGCTTGAGCTAGAACACATGAAATACCTGAACTGGCTAGGCTTGTTGAGTGTCACGTTTGACTGCAAGTTAGAAATATGGCTAAGTCAAAAGAATGGTCCAAAAAGTCAAGAGAATGTTTCATCGCCCTTTGCCTTGCCACCGAGGAACTTCTTGACTACCTCTGTGACTCCATCTTGGGTAATCATAGACAGTAAATAAATGGACACAGCGACCCCATAGATTTCAATGGAGAAAAGTGAAGCCCATTAGAAGCACTCTCTTCCTGATGACTGAGCGACTGCGCATACTCAAACTGAGCTTGACGACGTAGATGTGACGTGAGCAAACTAGTAGCGGTGCCAAGAGCAATCTGAATCATTCCCTTCTGAATCTCACAGAGCCGGAGAGCGTGAGTATTAGCTGTCCATGAGCAGCAGGAGCAACTTTATAACTCTCTATGGGCTTATCTCTTGGCTTTATGCCTCCACGTCCCCCCGATTGCACGCGAGCTTCTCCTCCATGTCTATTCGGTAATTTCCCTAGTGTGCGACAGAGAATTGTGTGGTTATGATGCAATCGTTAGCCTATTTTTACAAAAACAGCTTCTAAATTGGCCATAACGTAAGATTCAAAGTAATGGAGCATTTAAGGAGATCAAGGAGATTAAGGAGATCCTCGAAGTATTCCTTCCACCGTCCGACGATATCCCCAGTTGAGGTCAACAGCTGCCCAGCTCCACTGGAAACAGTGTTGGACAATTGACAATATTCTTTGTCAAAGTGACGCCAAAATGAATAGGAGTCAATGGAATGCTAACAGCAGGTGATGGTCTGCTACAATGGCGGTGCCCAGAGAGGCTTCAGTGTCCGGTTGATGGATTACCCCCTTGTGGGTGATGGACGAGTCCACCTGATGTGTCATTGGGATTAAGGAGATCCTCGAAGTATTCCTTCCACCGTCCGACGATATCCCCAGTTGAGGTCAACAGCTGCCCAGCTCCACTGGAAACAGTGTTGGACACTGCTTCCCTCTCCTGAGGCGCCGGACAGTTTTCCAGGATCTCTTCGAGGCCGACCGGTTGTCCTTCTCTATGGCCTTTTTTATTTTTTTTTATATATGTTTAAATTTATGAATACGAATCACAAACAAAATGGTCCATCACCTTGTTATGTTGATATTTATACAAATTGTTTTATTAACCCTTTAGAACCTGAAGCTAAAATAGGTGTTTTTCACGTATTTAGATTTTTTGACTGTAAAATTCTAAAACAATGTGCTATCTTCATGTGCAAGGTGTCATCTTTTTCAGAAAAAGATTAGCTTTCAACAAATTACAGTTATTGACCATTATTGTGTGTGGTGAGTTTGTAAATAGAATTTAAATAGACAAAAAAAAAAAAAACGAGAACACATTTTCTGAACAGAAAAAACAGAAAAATCACGAACGAAAGAAACTAACAATTTAAACTTGAAAAATGAAGTATAATACATCTATACAAGTCTTTTTTTGTGAAATTGGGTTGCACAGTTTTCATTTAGGACACTTTTTTCATACACACACACATACAAATGCGTCCATTCATAGGCACATACACATGCACGCACCACATGTAGAGATACGTGAAAGAGTAACGGCTCTCAAGTTTCATTAAAAATCATCCCAATCCCCTCTTCTGCTGTCTACCACTTCTTTCGCAATGTATTTGTTAGTTTCTTTTATTATTTTATACAATCCAAAACACTGGAACCTGCCGCGCTTTGTATCTCTCTGCTAAAATCCTTCCTTCCCGCTCTGCCAGAAAGCCGCTGTCATTTGCTGACGGAAAGCATGAAATTACCGTAATAAGCCGTATATTGCCAAATGTTTTTGTAAGTGCGAATGGTTGAAGAGTTACGGTACAATGAATAAAGCTTGCTGATCTGTGTCGGCGACGACACAGCCGGTTCTAAAGGGTTAAACTCAATTTTTTTAAGGATTTTTTTTCACTCAAAAGATGATTAATATTTAAGGATTATTACAGTTCATGGAATTTGCTATACAATTGAAATTCATATTTGTGTTCATATTAGTATTTATCTCCGCTAGAGGAATTGTTTGTGTTGACCTTTAATTCATCATTAGCAGGTGTTTTTGTCAGTAGCCTATATTGTAAAGGTAAAACAACTATTTGGTATACTAACATTGAGTGGATTACATTCTCTAAAACCCATTAAACAGACACATTCTGATGATCCCATTCCATCCTGATTAAAATTGTAATTTTACAGGATCTCATTAACATTTATACACATTCTGAAGCACTTAAATGCACAGTCAAAAAACACTCTCAATGATCTCATATAGAAAACTGGGAAGTTAACAGTCCCTCACGCAGTCAAAAGACTTTCATTGTAATGCACAACATCACAAAGCTTGTTAGGGCTAATGAAAATAGTGTGGTTGTGTCTTATTGACGGATGACTTTTAAGTAATCACACAGATGCTGTCTGTGAAAGAAGAATCACAATTAGCCGATGTAACCACACAAATCGTTCTGTGCTCATAAAAGTGATAAATATTAATACCCGTATCCCCAGCGCCTCGGATCTTAAAACCAGAACAATTAGCTAAGTGAAGCAACTGCATGATCATTTAAGGCCAATTAAGTGGATTTTGTACCTGGTAATGTAGCACAATCTTTCCAAATTCACAGAAGCTGCCGTATGTTGTACATTATGTTTGACCAATGAGCTTCTTCCTTTCAAATGACATCATCCATCACTGCTGACGAATGGAAACATTAAATCTTTGTATTAATGAGGCACATTTGCTTGTGATGGGTGTTATGAGCAAAACTCACTCTTGATTACAGTTTAAGGTCAACCTGAATTTGACTGAATGTCGAGACAGAGGCTAAAAGATATAGATTAACTAGACCATGTAGAGCAGAGGTCAACCATTAGCAGACCACGTCCAGATCTGCACACATCTATTTTCATAAATGAATATTATAAATACAGTATTTCTCCACAGGCAACAGATAAGTTGGATTAAAAAATAGCAAACGTCTCGGTTACATATGTAACCCTCGTTCCCTGAGTACAGGGAACGGAGACGTGTCGTCGGGGGAGTTCCCTGACGAATTGGGATCACGCTAGGGAGACCAATCGACTTCGAGTGAACTAAAACGAGCCAATAAATATTGGCATGCAAGATTTGCATTCCGCGACCCGCCTGCCAGTGCGGGTATAAAGGGCGGAAGCAAACGCATACACAATGCTTTTTCGCTGAGGAGCCGAACAGTGTCCAGCCCTCCGCGAAGGTACAGCAACATGGCGAAGGGACGACACGTCTCCGTTCCCTGTACTCAGGGAACGAGGGTTACATATGTAACCGAGACGTTCCCTTTCGTCCTGGGAACTCCGACGTGTCGTCGGGGGAGTTCCCTGACGAATTGGGATCCCTACAAACACGCCATGGTGCTGACCCCTTCCAGCGCCCAGCTAAGCCACCCTGCAGCAGTTTCTTGAACAAGATGCGGGAGCTAGCTAGGGAAAATCACACTGCTGTTCCGCAAGACCCACTCAGTGGATTTGGATAACACTGGGAAAGCGTGCCCAACCCGTAGGAGGGAACGCTACGGAGCCCCTGCCCGCCCGAAGGGAGGCACTGGAATACACGTATGTACTAACCCGTGGGGTAGTGAAACATACGGAAGTCCTTGAGGTAGTCCCAGCCCGAGGGGTAGGAGCGTACTCAGCAAGGACGACAGAGGGATCTGTCGAGAGGAAGACACGGAGCTAACCCGGAGGGTAGCTGGAACATGGAAAAAATGGGTCGCCGAAGGGACCACTGTTAAGGCCACCCAGTCTAATAGCAACTCCTACGAGAGGTAATAGACCTGGCACCGGCGATCCGCCTCTCCTCAGAGGAATCGGCCAAGGAGGGACTGACGCGAGGAGTAAGAGTTCCACGAACCAAGTCCGGTTGGGCCAATACGGCGCAACGAGCAGGACCTGCTCCTCGTCCTCCCTGACTTTGCACAAGATCTGTGCAAGAAGGCTCACTGGGGGAAACGCATATTTGCGAAGACCCAGGGGCCAGCTGTGCGCCAGTGCATCCGTGCCGAGAGAACCCTCGGTCAGGGAGTAAAACAACCGGCAATGAGTCGTGTCCGGAGAGGCAAACAGGTCTACCTGAGCGGCTCCGAAGACTTCCCATATCAGCTGAACCGTCTGGGGGTGGAGTCGCCATTCTCCCGGAAGAGGTGGCTGCCGTGAAGCTCGTCGGCTGTACGGTTGGGCACACCAGGGATGTGAATGGGTCGAAGCGACCTCAGATGCTCCTGACTCCACAGGAGGAGATGGCGGGCGAGTCGCGACATACGACGGGAGCGTAGACCACCCTGACGGATGATGTACGCAACGGTCGCAGTGCTGTCCGTACGGACCAGTACGTGCTTGTGCAAAAGCAGCCCCTTGAGGCGAGACAAGGCTAAGCGTACTGCTTGCAACTCTAGGCAGTTGATGTGCCAATGCAGTTGAGGCCCCGTCCACAGACCTGAAACTGCATGCCTGTTGTACGTGGCCCCCCATCCGTTGGCAGAGGCATCTGTGAAAAGCACAGCATGCCTGGAGACCTGGACTAAGGGCACTCCGGCCTGTAGAACGCAGGGTCTGACCAAGGACTGAAGGTTTGGCGACAGTGCGGGGTAATGTTGACCCGGAACGTGCCGCTCTGCCACGCCCATCTCGGGACTCGATCGTGAAGCCAGCGCTGAAGCGGTCTCATATGAAGCAGGCCGAGCGGCGTTACTGCGGCTGCGGCTGCCATATGCCCCAGGAGTCTCTGAAACTGTTTCAGTGGGACCGCTAATCTGCCTTGAAAGGACTTGAGGCAGTTGAGCACTGACTGGACTTGAGCGACCGAATCCATCCATACCGAGATAAGAGATCCTCTGCACTGGGCAGAGTTTGCTCTTGTCCCAGTTGACCTGAAGACCCAAGCGGCTGAGGTGCTGGAGCACCAGGTCCCTGTGTTCGCACAACAGATCTCGCGAGTGAGCTATTATGAGCCAGTCGTCGAGATAGTTGAGAATGCGAACGCCATGTTCTCTCATGGGAACAATGGCCGCCTCTGCGACTTTCGTGAAGACACGGGGCGAGAGGGCCAGGCCGAAGGGTAAGACCTTGTACTGGTATGCTCGACCTTCGAACGCGAACCGAAGAAAAGGTTGGTGTCGAAGGAGAATCGAGACATGAAAGTACGCGTCCTTCAGGTCGATCGCTGCAAACCAATCCTGGGGACGGATGCACTCGAAGATGCGTATCTGCGTGAGCATTTTGAACGGGAGCTTGTTTATTTTTTGCAGGGCCCGATTCAAAACTCGCAGGTCCAGGATTGGCCGTAACCCCCCACCCTTCTTGGGTACAATGAAGTAAGGGCTGTAAAACCCAGACCTCATCTCGGCTGGAGGAACCGGCTCGACCGCGTCCTTCGCCAGCAGGACGTCGATCTCCTTCCTCAGGACAGGGGCACTGTACCTGGGAGGCCGGCGGGCAAACTGAATTGCATAGCCGAGCCGGATAGAACGGGTGAGCCAGCGGGACGGCCTCAGAAGCGCTAGCCAGGCTTTGAGAATCGTACCAACGAACCCACCCGGACCACCGGCGTACCAGCGGAGGGGCAGCGAGGTGGAAGGCAGGGACCAGACTCCGGAGGCATTACTGCGGCCGAGAGAGAGGTCTGGGTGTGCGGGGCAACACCTACCTGCTTCCACAGAGGAACAGACGGCAGGGAAGGCTCGGAGGTGTTCGGCTGCGGGCTGTCCCGAGGCGAAGAAAGGAGGGGAAACAAGGCCCGAGGGCGTCGAGTCCAGGTTTTCGCACCACCTTGCCCAGCGGGAGATGAGAGTGACGAGGCCGTGGCAGCGTCACTGACATCTAAGAAATGGAAGAGGGGGAAAGGAGTGGCAAGGCATGGGAGCGTTGCTCACTGCAGTCCGCACCCTCGTGACCCAGAGATGGAAGAAACTGCTCTAGAAATGAGGGTACCACTGGACTCCGGGGAGCCAGCGGCGGAACAGAATGAAAGATACTCCACCCCGTCCTCCTCCGGGGGGAGGGAGAGGTGCGTGCACCGTCTCCGAGAGAGCAATTCCCTACAACGCTGGGTCACCTGTCTCAGGGCTGCCGAGACAGGTGGCGCCGTCTCCCTGCGAAGCTAGACGTCACAGTAGAGCTAGCTGTGACAGCTTCCACAGGGGACTAACACCCTTGGCGACAAACAGACTGAGGAAGAGCATGAGGGACTCGGAAGCACATCAAGTCAAGCTCGTAGTTTCCTCAGCCTGCTTCTGAACTGTGGAGAGCCGCTGGGCACAGTCTCCAACAGTGTCACCGAAACAGGGCAAACCTTGAGAAATAGGAGCATCGAGAAAGAAAACTTTGGCGATGTCTCGTACGTCTACAAGGTTAGCCCTGGGAAACTTCTGGACCACCGTGTGAACATCGTCTGACCGAGGGCCAGTGCTGTGACTAAAATCACGGTAGTCACTAAGCACAGCTCAACCCCGACTCAGAACTACCCTTGTGCACTGCGTGTTTTTTGTTCTACACTGACCATCACATGCAGGGAAGAGGTGGTCTGCTATTAGCAAAACCAACATCAAGGGTAGTGAGAGAGGAAAATTTTTCACAGATTTTGGCACCAATATGCCTCCATACTGCAAAAAGTTTTTCACACACATCCAGGCAAGCACGGGGTCGGGGCAAGGCGACACGCGTTGCACTGCGCCCCCAGAGTAGCCCGGGAAGTGTGGCTGTCAAGTCTGGACCTGATTTAGCATGAGTGCACACACCATTACAGTGGGACTCAGTATCACCATATCCAGAGTGTAACAGCCCTCTCTCTGATGCAGCGATCGACATCTGATCCTCCCCTGGAGCCCCGAATGAAACACTTGGTTCCTCATGAGAACCACCAGTAATTCCATCCGTAAGCTGCCAGGCATGCACAAAACAGTGAACGTGGCCATCAAGCTTGATGACACACGGCACGTTGAAAGCTCTTTCAAGACAAACAACGCGCCGACGTGGTCATGCTCTCATAAGAGAGCATAAACCACCCACGAACACAGTTTCAGCATGTTTGCGATGCGCTAGAGGAGTGAAGGGTACCCCCACTGTAATCCTCAGATCACCAATGCTATTAGCCAAAGTAGCCCTCTTCTGGTGCAGAAGAGGAACTAGATCGGGGAATATGCAAAGGGACTCCACCTCGTTTGAGGCACTTGAGTCTTGACCGCGCATCTAGAGCGCCGAATGACGCGCGCTGGGTTGCCGTGACAACCGCGCTGTCAGCCGGCGGCTCGACGGCACACGGCACGCTGAACGTCTCAAGCCTTTACGAGAAAGGGGAGACGAACAACGCGCCGACGTGGTCATGTTCTCATGAGAGAACACGAACCACCCACGAACGCAGTCTCAACACGCTTAAGCCCAGGCATGTGAAACAGTGATCGTGGCCGTCAATGAGGACAGGAAACGACCGCATCCAGAAACACACAGGTGAAACGTCATCCTGAAAAGGACGCGATCTTCACCCGTGTTGCTCTTTCAGAGAAAAATACTCTCTAGTTGTGCTGAAGCACACAGGGATCAACGCGGCAACACAGCGGGGAAACTGCAAGCCCGCTGCGTGCACTCAACCGTATACCAGCTGTTAAAACAGCTCTTTGTAAACACAGCGCGTGTAGTAACAGACAGCAGACGGGAGATCGCGAAGACCGCTGAAGCGCCGTCACACCAGCACAGAGAGACTCTCAGGAAACAGCAGACTCACAGTCTACAAGCTCATTCCACTCAGAGGACACAACTGGTCGGCTCCGAAGCAAAAAGCATTGTGTATGCGTTTGCTTCCGCCCTTTATACCCGCACTGGCAGGCGGGTCGCGGAATGCAAATCTTGCATGCCAATATTTATTGGCTCGTTTTAGTTCACTCGAAGTCGATTGGTCTCCCTAGCGTGATCCCAATTCGTCAGGGAACTCCCCCGACGACACGTCGGAGTTCCCAGGACGAAAGGGAACTGTGTATATAGGCAATTTCTGGGTCAATATTGATAGCCGACAATCAACAGTTTGTGTGAAATACCAATAATTGATCATTTCATTGTTCACACAATATATGGTTTATCTGTGTTCTTATAGATATATTGGGTCTATAAAGAATAATATGTGTTTATATTAAGCCTAATTGCTATTTGATCTTCATTTCGGTTAATCCTAGAGCCGTAGATTAACCTTTACATTCATGCATTTGGCACACGCTTTTATCCAAAGCGACTTACATTGCGTTTGAAGTTACACATTTACATTCTTATCAGTTCTTGCTTTCCCTGGGATTCGAACCCATGACTTTAGTGTTGCAAGTGCCAGCGCTCTACAGTTTGAGCTACAGGAAAGCTTTAACACAAACAAAAACACAACCGCTCACTCACTTCTCTCAAACAAGCTGCTCTGTCTCACACACATGCAAAACTGTCCCGCACGCGTGATACTGTGCTACATTTATTCATCACACAGACCACATTGTGCAAAGTGATCATCTTATACTGCTTTTAATTAATTAGAAGGGTTCCACTTCATAATTTGTGAAATGTGATAATGATAGTAATCTGTCTGATAATAATAATTCAACCTATCCTATAAGGCTTTATCAATTAAAAGTCAAAATGTATCTTTGTGAACTTGAACTGTCCTTTTAGTTTATATATATATATATATATATATATATATATATATATATATATATATATATATATATATATATATATATATATATATATATATATATATATATATATATAAATATTTTAAAGAGGTTTTCCCTTTTTCAAAGTTTTGACAGAAAATAGCTTTTCCTGTTTAAATGTAAAAAAAAATCCTATATTCTCCATTGTTGCAGCTCCTCTTTTCCCAGTCTGTAAGTAACGCTCTGTTTAGTTCCTGTCTCTATGAAGCCCCTCCTTCTGAAAAGCACACTGTGCTCTGATTGGACGGCTGGATCAGTGTGTTGTGATTGGTCGAGCGCTTCGAGTGTGTTTGAGAAATGTCCCGCCCCTTACCATAACCACCAGTTAAACACACTACTAACTATCTCAACCAGGCCCCGCCCCTTTATTCTGCATATTAATTATTATAATGAGGAATATTGTAACGTGTTCGTTCCCGGAAGAAACTCAAGACTACAATTGAGGCGTTTCAGGAGTTCAGAAACACTGACACTGATATAGAGAAGAACTAGAGCTTTCCAGAGATTGTTCATGCTGAAAAAGCAACATTACACACTAAAGAAAGATGGGAAAAAGCCAAATAGGTCCTCTTTAAAATATTTGCAGTTTATACATATAGGGTGCCATTTATATATAGGTGTCATTTATTGTGTGTCCCTTTCAGCAGACAAATAAAAGTACCAGATGATCATAAATAATCATAACCCAGCCTTACTCTGATAATTCACCAAATAAATGATCAGGCATAATTGCTTCACTATTGCATTATTTCAACCCAGCTGTGAATGCAGCTCAACAAGATCAGTGCAATACTGGAAACTCTGACTGGAACAGCAGTTGCTCTCAGTGAGAGCAAGATCTGTGTGTGTTAAAGTTTATCAGCATCTCAGTCCTGCTGACATCCGTTCATCTCCTTCACTGGCGTATGAAACTGGCAGATGCTCTTCTAGCATATCCATAAATTACATATGAAATCTCACAATATTTATCCAATCAGGGGTGTGTTTCCCAAAAGCATCGTTAGCCGACTATGTTCGCAAGTTCGGTCGTTATCATCAGTTCAACGAGTCTGTGTTTCCCGAAACCATCGTTCCCATGAACATTCACAAACAGCATCTCAGAGTTGTGTGTGTGAGCGACAGATCTCGACCTGTGGTTAGAAGAAGAGTTTCTTGTTTGCATGACATGTGGACTCAATAAATCCTGATCTTGGGTTAAATAAGCAAGCTGACATTCAGTGCAATCTATTTATTTTATTTAGAATACATACAAATGTCTTTTAGTTTGTCACGAGTTTTAAAACACAGTTTTTGAAGAGTGTGCATGTGTGAACGAGCTCTAGTGCGTAAGAACGAGACTATGATTGAATCTGGAAATAAAGCAAAATAACTGAGAAAAATGATAAATAGTCCTCAGATGACATGTCTGTGATTTATAGCCAAACATCCAGTGTTAATTCAATCTCAAACAGTTTCATTAAAATAAGTTATTACTCCAACACATCGTGACATCGTAAACCAACGTGGTTGAACGACCAATTTACGACAATATGGTTTTCGGGAAACAGCCGTGACTAGTTGATTTCTTCAATGATGCATCATAATACGGTGATTAAGAAGTTGTACGGGAAACGAACCCCAGGATGAGTAACGGTAGAGAGCGTTAACCCTTCGTGGAGTTGATCGCCAGTGACAAAATGGGGCTTTTCACTATTGGACATGACAACCTTGTTCCATGTTTCACACTGTTCCTGCGGTTAGTAATTAACCCTATGTTTTCAAATTTGACAAATTTTTAAAAGCTTAGTTGACATTCTTATTTACATATTTATTAGGTCAATAACATGACAAGCAAAGCATGTTACAAACATGTAACCTGTTTTAATATTTCACAGTGATATTAAAAAATATAATGTATTCACAATTTTACTGTGATTATTTGTAGGTGTTTATCTTGGTGGTGCATTGTTATATTAGTGAAAATAGTTCAATGTTTTGAATTCACCATTAGTGTTATTAGTGTTCACTTAGACAGGCTAATTAGAGCTGATTGCATTTGAATTATTTGTCTTCTGATAGTGTGACAAAACACAATTGGATGCATAGAGAAAATTAAGTATCAGAAGTCTGTTAAATCTGTATTTGCAATAGCTATATATACACACACATAATCTACTCTAAGTTTAATTCTCTAATGATAGTTAGTTGAAATGCAGTTGCAAAGTTATTTATAGTTAGAAAAATGTCTAAAATGGACTATCGAAATAAAGTTCTGGAATATCTCATATATGAATATAGAAGAGGTAGGGGAGAGAAATGATTCAGACGTCCCATGGGTTCTGGCTTCCATAACTTCTGAAGATGAGGTCTTTACTTTTTTAATGTATGCATTGAATCAAATGAGTACACGTCCCAAGAAACTTACTTTTAAAACAGTCAGCATTACTGTTGTTTAGACACAGACCGACTCCAGCGGAGCAACAATGCAGGTCATTATTGGGATCCTGCTCATGAATTCTTAATATGAAGCAATAATCCACTCAATACTGCAGATGAAATATAGATGAACAAATGCTGTCAGGCTCACTGTCCGAAAAAAGTTCACGAGATGGACTAATGATAGGTATGTAAGAAGGAAATTATTTACTTGAACTGTTTCTCAACTCTTTTGAAATCTGGGTGGCGTTATAAATATTGTATTCTCGCTCAGATTAATTGGTTGCTCTTATAATGTTCTCATTTGTAAGTCTCTTTGGATAGTGGCATCTGCTAAATGAATGAATGCAAAATGTAAATGTCTTTTAATCTTCATCGTGTATAGCTCGTGATGAACCTCAATCTGTCAGTCTGTGATGGACTCGAGCAACATCCAAACTCTGTGAACTCAATTACAGGAAAACGTGGAACGCAACAACACAAGTAAATGGTATTGTGTGCCAAAGAAATGTTGTCATATAATTTGAGTTTTACAAAGAACAATGTAAAATTATTCTTCAGCTGGATATATCTAAATATGTGGATGTAATTCACTAGGAATAAACTGTGACTGCTGATAGAATACCAGAATCACTAAAGGACTTGTTCACATCAAGAACGATAACTATAAAGATAACAAGAACTAGAACGATAACTATAAAGATAACAAGAACGATAACTATAAAGATAGCAAGAACGATAACTATAAAGATAACAAGAACGATAACTATAAAGATAAGATCAAGAACGATAACTATAAAGATAGCAAGAACGATAACTATAAAGATAACAAGAACGATAACAATAAAGATAACAAGAACCAGAATCATCACCACACAATATTGTTCTGTTTCTAAGCGCACTGCGTTTTTGTTGATTTGTCTGTCAATGTTTTTATCGTTCATCAGTTGGAGAAACAAATAGTTTTGAAAGTGATTCCAATGATATTGATTCTCTGTGCCGTTATCATTATAGGTATTATTATAGTGCTATTTCCTTCAAGTTAAGGAATTTAAATTGTTTTAATTGTTTTAATTGTTTTAAATTGTTATTTTCCTGGTAATTTTAATTTTAATATCACTATATATTGTATACTGCATATTGCAAATGTTTTATTGTTGTACTTTTATTGTGTGAGTAGTGTCCTGTTGATGTATTTAACCTGTGAAGCACCATGGTCAACTTTGGTTGTTTTGAGTGTGCTATAGATAAATAAAATTTAATAAAATTGATTGATTGATTGATTGATTGTCTTATATTTAGTACTACATATTTATGGTTATCCTTATAGTTATCGTCTAGCCTGGCAAGCCACACCCACATCAAGATGTTAGGTCTGGAAACTCACCATTGGCATGCCTCAATCCCATAAAAAAAAAAAAAAATGGTTGTCTTTCAAAATCCCTCTGCACACAATAGGATAGCGCTACAACCAACCAGAACAACGAACGGTTGTGGATGAGTGAGTCCCATGCGTTTCCCACCAGTGTATCTGGTCGTCCAAACTCCGAACACATCTTCCTTTTTTAAGAATGACTTCAGTGACGTTCTCTTAACTCCAAGCCCTCCAGAGTCGCGGCCAATGCCGAATCGAAAGGCCGCTGTTCGCCAGCATCTTCTTTGTTTTCAAGTAGCAGGGAATTCATGCGGAACCGTCACAACTCTGCTGTCATTATGTTAAGCCCGCCCACCAACTCTATACACGATGTGATTGGCCTGACTAGAGTTTGGTTTTACCAGCTCGAAAGCCAACGGAGAGTTTCTAGACTACACTGGCTGCAAAATAAATGTTGCTGCCGCTAGGGTGCATCTAGATTTCTAGGCTAGTTATCGTCCTCAGTGTGAACAGGTCTATTTGCAAGTCAGGTAAGAGCACAAAACATGCAGCAAGCAAAAATATGGTCAATGTAACCAAGTAACTCACTCCTGCTAAACATTTACTCTTTGAATTCTTGCAACCGAGAACAACACAAATCGACACCATTGTGACTAAAAGTTTGCTAAGAAGTATGTCCTGTAAGAAGGATGTTTTATTCTATTTAAATATTAATATGTTAGTGTACCATAGTGATGCATGATAAGACAAAAACACTGTTTGGAAAATAGATTCATGATGTACTCGCTCATTATATTATTTTCGTAAAATTTGAACACAAAAACAGTTACAGACTATTTAAATTATTATACATATTCATTTAACTGTATCACATGCAATTACATGTTTGAAAACATTCAATTCACACTTAAGCTTATTCTTTTAAAGCATATTATTTCTGTTAAAATCTTTTTAAAAGTATGCTAAATTGCTCTTCTTCAGAAGGGATTTCATTTCTTTTTAGCAGATTTACACTGTAGATAAAAAGTACACTTGATTGAAAACAAAGTAAACACACAAGGAAACATGCGCAAGAACTCCCGTGTACACACACCCGCAGATGTGTTTCTGTGCTTGTGAACACACACACAGAGACCTGAGACCAGTACAAGCTTTGAATCCGTCTTATCTTTGCTCCCAGTGAACATGCAGGGAGGTTCAGCAGAAGAAAGGCAGAGAATGCTGAGATGACTGAACCTGCTTCAAAACCGTGTGTTATTGAGCCGTGTGGCGCGCTGGTACGGGGCTATCGGCCATCTACACCCCCGACATCAAACACACTCGCCAACACTTTACTCTCTCACGGGAGCCGAATGCAAGGCTCTGTGACAGGCTCTAAATGAGCTGAATGCCAGATGAGATTGTCACTCCAATGACTTATTAGGAAATAAACCGGTGTGGAGGGCTGACACTGCCGATAGAAGTGCAATCCTAACAGATCAACGGTGCATGATCCTGACACATGTCGGGAAGTCCACTTCCTCATGGGTTACTCTAGGTGCTGGTGTGTTTTTTGAGTACATCTTAAAGGTGCTATATGTAGTTTTTCTTCTAAAATGAATCCTTATTTTATTGCCTGTGTGTGAAGGGGTTGTAATCACACATTACAATGATCCAACTGTTGGGTTTTGCTATTACCTCTGAAGGCCAGTATTCCTATTTCTATGTGAAGGCTCCGGGTCGGATTTACCGCGAAATCCGTCGGATGTGACGTGCATGAGTGCTCCCGAGCCTATCTCCTTTTTATATACAGTCTATGCGACGGCACTGCAGCGAGTCTGATAACACCAAAAAACACCTCCAGTACAACACAGACTCCAACATAAACTCCACATAAATATAAAAAACAAAAAAAAAGTTTAATCTGCTGAAGCTCGTCAGGGGAAACGTGAATTGGAACAACTTTGGACGAAAACACGGATCAACATCGGCAGAGCGTTTGAATTATGGAGAGACCTCCGCTTTGTTTTAGGTATAAAAACAGACCCGGAGTTGGCTTTCATCCTATTGGACAGGTAAGGTAACATCACGAGCACGAGCGCTCTTGTAAAATTTGGTTGCAATCTGAAACATCACCGCTAGAGGCCTCTAAAAACTACATTTAGCCCCTTTAAGACAGGAAATTCATAAAAGAAATATGAGATCAACCAGCGGGGTACATTGACTCCGCAGCAAAAACTTAAATTTGAAATGAAATCTTGAATATGAAAACGTGTTCTCTGTATATTTTTTAAAAATGATTTTTCTTGGTTCTATGAAAGTTAAGTAAACATTCCATTTTGCAAATACTGAGAATGTTACTTTTTAATGTTTCTCGGAACATTCTGAAATAAGTTGTAACATAAAAAAAAAAAAATCATGAACGATATATCGATAATATTTGTGTGCTAACAATTTCAGAACATGACAAGTTAACTCGGAACGAACATTCCATTAAAAGGGACATATCATGAAATTCTGACTTTTTCGTGTTTAAGTGCAATTATCCAAACCGATCTCACGGCAATTCGTACGAATTTTACGAGGTGGCTTATTCGTAACATTAGTAAAATTTTTGCTAAATCGTACATATTTTACGAGTTGCCCAATTCGTATGAATTCGTACGAATGACCTACACCTGACCCCGCCCCTAAATCTACCCATCACATGGGTTTAGACAAATCGTACAAATTCTACGAGTGACGTCGTACGAATTCTTATGAATTAGCCACCTTTTAATCACTCGTACAAATTCACATAAATGAGATAGCGTTGAATAATCGAGTCCCCGGTGCATCTACCAACCCAGAAAACGTGAAAAGTAAAACCTAGTAACTTTGTTTTGGAAACTTTTCTCTGCAAGCATGTCAAAAATAAGCCGATCAGATTTCGCTCCCCTTCTGACGTATGAAGAGGATCTTATTATAATATTACCAGCCCTTAATCTGCACGTTCACACACACCAGCCGACATTTGGTTTTCGCAAGCGACAACAGTGACCAGTTCTAACGCAATGGCTTCAAGCAAAGCATGAAACTGTTCTGTCATTGCTCCACAGTCGAGCACTGAACTCTATTATTGACCAAAACATGTCACGCTCGTATCAACACCTCAGGAACTGTGGACACTTGTGTATAAGTTAAACATGATGATGAGATGATCAGTGTAACTCCACAACAACTACGTAAATGTCTCCACTAACATTCAGAAACTCTTGCTGAGTCTCTCCGTAAGGCTGCACTCGCTACTGTTTATTCTGAGATTCTGGATGAGTGAGATTGGCCTGTTTTGTTATTGCTGGAGTTTCTGAAGCTCGTGTTAAGGCTCCGCCCTCTTCTGAACGGAGGCGGAGCTACAGCTTATTTGCATTTAAAGGGACACACAAAAACTGCGTGTTTTTGTTCACACCCAAAAAGTGGCAAATTTGACAAGCTATAATGCATGATCTGGGGGTATTATGAGCTGATATTTCACATAGACAGTCTGGGCACACCATAGATTTATATTACATCTAGTGAAAAGTTGCAAATTATATCACCTTTAATGTTACTGGAAGAACGTATGTTTATAATGTCAAAACGTTAGTTACATTTCTGAAAACGTTCTCTGTTAGCTGGGTCTGTCCATATGTTAATGGCAGTCCATCTATAATGTAATGAATGTGAGCTATTTAAGTGAGACCTGGCTCATGCAAAGGTGTAAATTATACATCACTAGCGACACACTTCCACAAGTTTCACATGTTGAATTGCTTTAAATCAATTACTAACTGCACCTGACATCGCTTTTTGGGACGAATGCGTTCCCAAACGACAGCAATAGCACACATAAATACATATACACACACCCCAGTTCAAGTGCAAACTAACTTAATTATTTCTCTTATCAATTCAAGCCAACAGCACTGTGCAATTAAACACCCATTAGTGAATAAAAGCCGCACATAATCGATTATGAGGACTGGAAACACATGTAGGAAGCTCACATGTGTGGATGATGATTATTCTGAAGCAAACTTTATTGATTAAAGAGCATGGACATCTAAAACGAAAATATATCCATCAGATGTGTTATTTCTGTTTATCTGAGCATGATCTTGAATATAAATGTGGTGCTATGCTTAGTTGTGTTGTGTTTGCATATACAGTAAATGTAATATGATTCTGTATTGTGTAGTGAGCCTTGTATTTCGTTTGTTTAGTATATGCTATGCCGCACATATGCATCTTGTAATTCTTTCCGAAATGCTCTGCCAAGAAAGACCAATTAAAAATGAGATATGTATAATTGTTTAGACAAGTCTCCTACTTTGTCAATGTTTCATCTCACATGTTTCTCCCCTGAGATCTCCATCTAAAGTCAGAAATCTCAAAATGAACATTTCTCATTAAAATCCTCCAAGATCAGATTGACTTTCTCACAAGCGGCACATAGCAGATATCAGAGTAAAGCGGCTTCTTTTCTGTTGCCAAAAATGGATTGATGTGCAGAGGAAGATTTGTGAATCAGATTGCAAGCACAAAAGTGCATTCTTAGGTTTAGTAAAAAACTTTTAAATACAAATTGCATAAAGGATCTGCAGTTTATGGACATTTATCTTGCAATGTTAATGGTTATTATTGTTAATGGTTGTTAATGTACACATGCCTCAATGTTATGCTCTTATGGAATTAAATAATAATACACTTGAATTGGGTTTTCATTTATTCACCATTCAATCTAAAGGTACCTGACTAATACTTGTATAATGCATTAAACGTTTACCTTTATATAATGTTTTACCAGCACATAACTGCATATGTACTCGTATAAAACACATTTGCATACAATATATTTAACTTATTTCTACGAAACAAACATGTGATATAAAAAGCAATGCAAAAGACTCTTTAACATTCGAGATTGCACAGTTTTGCAGAATGTGAGGGCGGGTCTAACAGCTTCTTAACCAATCAAATGAGGTTTTTGTTGACTGACTGATGGGCTTAAACTGATCTGGGTGTGTTCCCGAAAGCATCGTTAGTCGACTGTTCGCAAGTTCAGTCGTTATCATCAGTTCAACGAGTCTGTGTTTCCCGAAACCATCGTTCCCACGAACATTCACAAACAGCATCTCAGAGTTGTGTGTGTTTGAGCGACATATCTCAGCCTGTGGTTAGAAGAAGAGTTTCTTGTTTGCATGACATGTGGAATCAATAAAGTTTGTAACAATCGGCCTAATCAGCAGAGTTACATGAGAAAAAAAAAATGGTGACAGATTAAACTGTGAGAGTTTGGGAAGTGTTTACAAAGATGAGACGACAACAGAAATAAAGTGAATAAATTAAGTGCATTTACAATTTCAACCAGGCACTTAAAACAACACAATACAAAGAAACCCATAGGCTGTTAAAATCATAAAGTCCATTGGTTCCATACCCTAAGACAGTCCTTAAGACTCCTTGCATGCTGTAAGTCCCAATGTGTAAATTTCCACCAGTGTATATACAATCCAACTGTAGTGAGAATCCGATGAAAAGTGATAGGGTTTGCTGGAATGGTAAGTCCTTAAAACAACTCCTCGTTCCAGCTTTGGTCATCTTGACAGAGACCATGGGTGCTTCTCAATATCCCTCCTCGTCTCCTCGCTCCTCCGTCCTCCATCATATGACCCGGAAACCGATCAAGCTCAGCCATCTTGAAGGACATCTCGATTCTCTAATTACACCGCGAGGAGTCGAGGATCGAGGAGTGAGGAGGCTTCCAGAGGAGCTATGAGCGAGGATACTCAGGTGTATCCTATGCGGAAGAGTTTTATCGACTAAACGTGACGCACGCATCAATTCTCCTCCCCTTCACATCTGTCACAATCATTTTAATTTATACTTTACCCTTGCAGTTTACATAAACCATACATCTCACATATTTCAACAAGATATCTTGCTTTATTATTATTTATTATGAATTTCTTAAATAACCAAACTTTAACAACATAAGGGCAGATACTTTGAGCGCTGCTGATGACGCTGTGAAGTGACGCTCAAGTGATCAAGTATTCCAATGTATAAAAAAGCTTTCATTCGATTCCTCCGTCCTCCTTTTCTTTTCCTTGCTTCCTTTCCTCGCGTCCTACAGGGGGTGGAGCTGAGACGCGAGGAAAGGAAGCAAGGAAAGGAAACGAGGATGCACAAATAAGAAATGAGAAGCACCCCATGTTTGTTTTCCATGCTGCTTCCTTTATGCAGGCTATATCCTGTTTCATGTCATGTGATCAGTCACATGACAGACAGACCCAGTATGGATAAAAGACATACACACATTAAAACAGATAAGAGGAATAAAATGGACTAAAATGACTAAGACAACATGTAAACCAATTAAAACTCTAATATACATACAATCATAATATATAGAGTGGTAAAAACATGTGTCATGTGTGACAGTGTCACAAGTTAAATAAGCAAGCTGACATTCAGTGCAATATGTGTCTTTTATTTAGAATACATACAAATTTACGTCTTTTAGTTTGTCAAGAGATTTAAATGGGTGATGAACTGAGAAATCAAATTTTCCTTGAGCTTTTGACATCTAAGAGGACATCATATTATAAGAATATCCTGTAAGTTTCAGAACTGAAAACGTACTTGTTAGTCCAATAAATGCTTTTATTGACACCAGCCTCAGCAAACGCCTCGTTTTTCAAAGTGGGGAATTATGACGTCAAAGAGGATAAAACACCAGCAGAAGAAGATCAACGCCTGCTTCAACACGGCCGGTTTAGCCCCGCCCACCGATTCACGCATTACACGCATAGCTAAATAACATAGGCCGCCTACCTCGTGATGACAAACCGGATCGAGCTACCGAGCAATACACAATATTGTGCAGTGCCTGGTTGTGGAAGAAGACAGTCGCTGCATAAGCTTCCTCTGGATTCCAATAGGAGTGCATGGATAAACTTTATTTTTCATGACGTTCCACTCCAGCTGACGATGTAAAACATTGTCCGTCTATTCGCTTCATTTCACTGAGAATTGTTTTGTAAACAAGACTGGATTTGCAGACCGATTAAGAGTAAAGAACGGTGCTGTGCCGTCTATATTGGATCTGACAGGAATTATGCAACACCTGGACTCTGGGTCGAACATGTATGGGCGAATCATTCCGGTTGCCATTTTACAACATTGGACGTTTTCAAAACAATTTCCCCCAAGTGCATCGACGGGTGAGTTGAAACTCATTATAATATGCAAAACGGTTATCCACTCACAGCAGTGGGCGTTTACTTCCAAGTCTTCAATGCGAGACGCCCATAAAAACCGAGCGTTTTTCAGCTAGGCTCAAATCTAGGGTAGAAAATAGCCTATTACTTATTCATTTTGATGTTTTTGAATGCAAAAACCAAGCGAATGTCATAAGTTTACCTCAGACAACAATATAATAAGATTTAAAAAGCCAGTTCATGACCCCTTTAAAGCACAGTTTTTGAAGAGTGCGCATGTGTGAACGAGCTCTAGTGGGTATAAGAAAGAGACTATGATTGAATCTGGAAATAAAACAAAACAACTGAGAAAAATGAGAAATAATCCTCAGATTACATGTCTGTAATTTATAGCAAAACATCTAGCGTTAATTCAATCTCAAACAGATTCATTAAAAGAGATTATTACTCCACCACGTACGTGACATCATTAACCAATGTGGTTGAACAATCAATTTGCTATACGGTCGTGACTAGCTAGTTGATTTATTCAACAATGCATCGTACAACGGTGTTAAGTAGCGAATTACGTTGCTGTACGGGAAACACACACATTATTGGTTAGATAACATGTCCGTCAGCTTCTTCATTTGACAGCATCATTCAATCTGCCAGAATGGTATCTGTAGATAACTCTTTCTAGAATAAGCAAATGCTACACACTTAGCATTCATCCGATAATTCCCTCCATCTGTACTTTAGTCAGTCGATTGTCAATAGTGTTTCGACCCAATGGCTGTCTGTCATCTGAGAGACGATAAAAAAGGTTTGTCTTCCTTGCCAAATGCATTCATATCTGCCTTTAATTAATTACTGCTAATTAAAAAAAAGCATCTGAACGAGCTGAAACCTGCCCTGAATGCCAGCTGAAGGAAAGTGGCCTTTCAAGTGTTTGTGGATGTGTGACTGAAATCTGCTGCCCACAGAAACGTGATCCTCGCACATGAAGATAGAGTCCCAGCGGCACATTTAATGCAAATATGCATGTCATAAGGGAACACAGTTCTTCTGACTTTTATGCAAATGCCTCAATAACTCACTCCGCTGTTGTTATAAACACTGAGGAGCACAACAATAAAATATAAGCTGATTTTCCATACAGTAAAGTGGCGGCATAAAAACAGTCCATAAGACTCGCAGACTATTGCAAAATCTGATCAGTCTTCCACTGTAGCCTTACATATAGTTAGCCTCATAGCATAATTGCCTAAGTCATTTGTATTTGAAATATGTCTTAGGCAATTAATGCTATGAGGCTAACGATATTAAAACTGCATCTTCGGTTAAAGGTACTTTGTTTTGCATAATTTAAACCGAGATGTCAACGTTGTGATGGTCCGCTTTGATAGAATCTACAGCCAAAGACTTATATATATACAAAGACGCTGCATTACTATGAAAGGGAGAAAGTGCAACAACAACAGTCCCACCGTCTAAAGAAAACAGCCAATCGCTGATTGATAAAGTCATTGATTCACTGCAACTGAAGCTTCGGTTTCTATAGTCAACAGTCAGTGTTTGGAGATACATAATTATGAATTTTCTTCATCATTACTCATCTTCAGTGTCACATGATCCTTCAGAAATCATTATAATATGATTATTTGCTGCTCAAGAAACATTTATGATTATTATTAACGTTGAAAACAGTTCTGCTGCTTCATATTTTTGAGGAAACTAAATAAATAAATGTATGAATTAAATGCACTCTTGCTGGATAAAAGTATTAATTTCTATACGAAAACAAAATAAAAACATATAAAATAGAAATCACACTGACCCAGAACTTTTGAATACAGAGTAGAGTATAATATGCATTGGTAATGTTCGATTATATCGAAGATTCTTCACCAGTGATTCTCAAAAAAGTGTGTTCTTGGGGTCATCAGCCAATCAGTGTTGATATGACATCATTTCTTTCCCATATATAGTCAGTGTCACATGACATTCACGCCTCGAGCACTAAAATTGCTTTGGCCATGAGCAAAGATAGACACATAAACCAAACTCATCATCAATGAGTGCTTCAAACGCAGCTTATAAGGGGAAACAGATCATATTTTACTCATATAATACTTATATAATAAATTATGAAATAATATAATTATTTAATAATTTAGATAATACTAAATTCACAAGATGTCATATTATTGTGTTTTTGAAACACATGCATATGAGTTCATAAGTGATATCGAAGCAAATGCAAAATATAATCTTTGTTACCTGAAAAAAATCATCAGGCCATGTATAGTGTATTATTCAGTTTTCCTCCGTGATTAATAATCCAGTGACTGACAGCTCCACCATAACACACACACACACACACACACGCACGCACACATGCACACACGCACACGCACACACACACACACACACACACACACACACACACACACACACACACACACACACACACACACACACACACACACACACACACACACACACGTCCAAAGACTTTTTCACATTGTTTGGGTAAGAAATTTCAAGCAGAAAATTTACATTTACACAGAATTTTAAAGAATTTATATGTCTGCATTAAACTTTAATGACGCATCAATGGAGCCACATGAGCAAAACCTGATGATCATATTCTCAATGTAAAAGTTTTAGAAATCCCCAAAACATATTTCTATTGGTTCTCAGCAGGATAACTTTCTAGAAGTATCTTTATAAATGTATACTAATAAATTAATATTAATATAGCTAAAAAAAATGCTACCAATTTTTTGCAAACACTTGATGAATACAATATTTATCAAATGCATTTTCTATGTCCAAACGAGGCAGTCGTTCGAGAAAATAAATAAATAAACTGATATCCAGATATGGTTAGTGAGTGACCTGATGAAATATCCTCTGCATCAGTGGAGCAGAATGAATGAGAGAGTATTTGGCTTGAGTTACTGTGTATTTCAGGAGCATTAAAAGACATCAACGGCCTTTCCACATGTGTCACCGCTGCTGCTTGACACTATATGCACTAATAACAAATAAAATTATGTCATCTCAAGTTTTAAAGGGACAGTTCACCCAAAACTGAAGATTCTGTCAGCATTTTCTAACCCTTATATCGTCCCAAACCTGTTGGAGTTCTTGCAACCCTAATTTCGTAACATAAACCATCATAAATTGAATCCATTTGAATTGAGAGGTTTAATCCAAGGCTTGTGAAGTGATATGGTCACTTTATATGATGAACGGATTTAATTTCGGCTTTTATTCAAACAAAAATACTCATAAAGCAAATCACATATGTTAACCCTTTAGTCTTTAGTGATTGTGTCACACTATCTTAGCTTAGTTTATCTTAATGTAATAACTCTTAATTTAGTACCTTTATTAATTTTATTAGTTAATGCATTAATTCAGGATGAGCTCAAGGACTGTTAGAAGTGAGAAATGTCGGGAAGTCTTGTTGAGGAACAATCACTCCCGAGAAGACAAAAGACCAATGAACATTTGACTCTCTCTCGAGTCAATCACCTCCCCATGTTGCCTCTCTCTCACGCTGAGACAAATGTCTCATTCCCAAAGAAGTAAACCAACAGTTAGTAAAGTTCTTAAGAGTTTAGAGATAACTTGCACACAGAGGATGGGTTGATCCTCCGGGAAAATGGCATTCTGGTCCCAAAAAAGTGTAGATCTGAATGCAGATTCCCATTGTTAGCAAATGTTTCGATCCGAAAGAAGTTTGTCTATATAAAGAAATGCAACAACAGGCTCAGGGCGATTTATAACTCAAATTAGCCTGTGATGAGGAGTGTATGCACACTATATGCATCATGTATTTTATAGTGTCAGGTTCGCATATTCTCTCTTTATTCCAGAGCATTTGATGTTTTGTATTTATTATCTTTGAACTGATTATGAAATTGGCATGATACATTTACCTGACATAATAAATTGTTACATTTGATTTTATTCCGACTGACTCTGAAATTGTTTTCCCAAGTAAAATAAACGGATTTGTATGTTACCGCAAGTTTTGCGTCAGATTAGTGACGACTAATATTTGGCACTAATTCAAGTGTACGTGTTTTGCAAAGGCCAGAAGTGATCGTGCTTTAGGGCAGTAAATGCTGCTTGACCAACCTAAATCTGGGTGTGTATTACCTCTGTTTTAATTTAATGTTACTTTTGTACGTGGGAAACCACGGCATGGCCAATCCAAAGTTTTTAGAAGACAAGTAAATTTGGTTGACTTATATCTGTAGTAGTGGCCATACATCTACTGAAGTAAACGTTACTTTAATGTCTGCAATCACAGGACTTTACCGTTATATCTTTGATTGTGTAAGTTTGAATGCGGCCGATCTTAGGTTAATAGAAATGACTTCTGTTTAGTGACCGAAACTTGTGATCGTGAGACCCGCGTTAAACAAGGCGTGATGAATTCTGAGCGACATAGCTTCCTAATATGAACGGGTAAAATATAAGTAAAGAGTTAAACAGGACAATCAAATGTATTGCTAAACTATTATATAATTGACTAATTTGGAATCTAACTTAAATTTGAGGTTGTGATAAAATGGAGTCAGATATAAAATGGAGTCAGAAATAAAATAGAGTCAGATAATTTACTTTGCCACGGGGAAAGACAGTAACATTGATGGACTCGATCAACTCTATCTGTGTTTTGCTCATCGTACTGAATCTGATCTGGATGTAGTCTTACACAAATTTAGATTTTTTTTTCAGTTTTTTGCTCAAACATGTTGCTTTTTTAAATGAAACATACCCACATTCAAGTGTTGATAAAAAAAGGAATGCATGAAGCTAGAATAAAATGTTTTTTTGTTGTTGTTGTTTTTTTCGGGCAGAGGCTCTTTTTCTTTAGATTTATAGATAATCACCACGGTCCATGACTGAATCATGTTCAACCATAAGCTATATTTCTTTTGAGTGATGTATGTTCATACCTGTATTGTGCCTGTTATTTGCTCTTCACTTTCACACTGTTGCTAAATATATATTTTGTTGTACACTCTTCATATCGCAGTCCTGCAAAGATGACAGAAAATTGACTCACGATTGCTTTCCTACGGCAAAACATGAGAGCAGTCGCGTTTTAGACCAAACATATAACGGTGAGTGAGAGCGACCTGGACGTATCTGTGAATGAAATGATAGCATGAAAACTCTGTTTCATCTCATCCCAGTGAGCTTTTATGAGGTTTAACGCATATGCAGTGAAGAGAATTTAAACATTTGGAAAACGCTTGAAAAATGCCGTTTTAAAATGCATCTCTTAATGTAGACGTAGCCTAAAACAAGGAAATTCCAATGTGTACGAGTGAGTACGAGGCGGCTAATTTGTACGAATTCTAAACGAATTCTAAACGAAAAGCGATGGGTAGTGTTGTGGAAATTTTAGACTGTGTATTAAACTAACCATGTTTTCAACATCTATCCTAATTTAACATCTAAACATTTGGATTTTGTCACTTTGAGTGTTTGTGTGTATAACATATATGGGAAATGAAACTAGACAGATGACTGAAAACTCGTGGTAATGTATCATGTTATACCCCCGTTCTATAAAAACTGTTGTATTAGAGATAACAGGTGGGATTCTCAATGGGATTTGTCTGAGATCCTTGTTTTTACTTGGGATATTCTCTGAGTATTGCTTGAGAACTCTCCTGGCCGTAATTAAAAGCATTTAAAGGACATTTGCTGGTATATGTCTGATATTACTGCTGCGCAGCAGGTCAGTTTAGGGAAGCAAGTAAGTTAGTTAGCATGTAAGAAAGGAAACTAGTCAATTAGAATGATAGGATTAGACTCAGCTGTAGTCGATTTGTAGACTCGCTGAAGTAAAGGTAGGGAGCTGAAGCTGAGTATAAGTTATGCTAGGGTAGGTTAGGTTTAGGGAAAAATCCACTACAGTACACTCTTAAAAGAAATGGTTCTATTTAGAACCAGAAATGGTTCTATCACCCGCTTCATATATGGAACTCCAAAATGGTTCTATATAGAACCATTTTAATGGGTTCCATAAATAGAACCCCAAATGGTTCTTTGAATCCAAGTTAGATGGTTCTTTATAGAACCATTAAGGGGTTCTATATTTTTAAACCATAATATGATATTTAATAAAATTATTATTAAATTATTATTATGAATACAAAAATATAACCAATCCAGAAAATTCCAAAAGTTTAAATTTATTCAATTGATTATACAAAAATATTAGTGTCACATTTAAAATTGCACATCTGTATACTCTGTATTATACAGCAAAACATTTTTTACATTTAAGATGTTAAATTACATTCAACCATTTAGTTTGAATTTAATTTAAGCAATTTTCACTTTGCAATAAACATACATAAGCTTGTTTATGTACTGTATGTACAGTACTTAACTTTTACATGCATCTCTGAAATGAGGAAAAACAAATCTTTGATTTCATATTTTTGATATTCAACAACGCAGATAAAAAACAATACATGAACAATTAAAACATCTAAATAAACAGCACTACAACTTACACAAGTTGACAGTACATTTTTTAGTACAGGTATTGGTGTTCTTGTGTCATGCTCTTGTTTAAGTTTATGCATATATTTTTGAATAAAAGTCATTGTGTGACTGCAAACAGGCATTCCACAGCCTTTGTCATGTCAATGTCTGCCTCCATGATAATGCTGACACTTTCAGTCTTGAGGGGATCAGGACAGCCGTTAAACACCATGGTTGATGTAGGACCTTTGGGTTCCTGTAAAACAAACATTTCACCTTTTGAGTGCCTTTCACCAATTAACAGAAGTCATCAAATAGACCTAAAATTAATGTTGGTAACCGAACAATGCTGCTACCCATTCACTTAAATTATATGGACACAAAACCAATGCAGCAAGTCAATGGGCACCGCCATTGTTCGGTTACCATCCTTCTTCAAAATATCTTTTGTGTTCTGAAGAAGAAAGTTAAAGATTTGAAATGACAAGAGGTGAATAAATTATGACAATTTTCATTTTTGGATAAACTATTCCTTTAATACTTTCATTATTGTAATACATGTTTTCACTCATACAATTTATAGAAGCTACAACCTTTACATTGACAATGCAACTTTACACTGGGCATGGAACAGATAGGTTGGATGGGGAAAAATATATGGTGTTACCTTCTGTGGTTTCCTCTTCCTTCCTTTTTTTACACTCCCTATGATGTTTTGGGCCATTTCATTAGATGTTTCCATGTTCTTCACCAAGTCTGTTCGAAACCTCATCGTCATTTCATGCAGCATCTTTAAAAAATACAAAACATTTGTTTACTTCAGGTGCTTATATCCAAATTACACACTTTCAGCCAAACAAGTTCCTTAAAGTTAGCATGAACTGGAGGTTGCAATTGACTACCATATAGTGATGTATTTCGAGAATGTTCAATAAGAAAAAAACTGGGCGTGGTAAAGTAATAAAAATTATTACATGCCTTGAGTCTCACTGCTGGCCAAGGTTTGGCAACAAATGAGCACTCATTCTCACAGGGTTCTTGTCTGTTAACATGAATACAATGATGAAGTATTTTTATACAGGATTTTCATTTTACTTGCCACAATATACAGTCTGTTTAAACGTCAAAACAATGATACATACCAAGTACAAGATATTTGAGGGACTTCAGTTTCCAGCCTGTTTGAAGAAAAAGAAAAATATAAATTAAGATAAGGATTTTAAGCTTGCTTTAAGTTTGTTTATTTAGCATCAAGTCCGTTTAAACGTCAAAACAATGATACATACCGAGTACAAGATATTTGAGGCACTTCAGTTTCCAGGCTGTTTGAAGAAAAAGAAAAATATAAATTAAGATAAGGATTTTAAGCTTGCTTTAAGTCTGTTTAAACGTCAAAACAATGATACATACCGAGTACAAGATATTTGAGGCACTTCAGTTTCCAGGCTGTTTGAAGAAAAAGAAAAATATAAATTAAGATAAGGATTTTAAGCTTGCTTTAAGTCCGTTTAAACGTCAAAACAATGATACATACCGAGTACAAGATATTTGAGGCACTTTAGTTTCCAGCCTGTTTGAAGAAAAAGAAAAATATAAATTAAGATAAGGATTTTAAGCATGCTTTAAGTTTGTTTATTTAGCATCAAGTAAACGTCAAAACAATGATACATACTGAGTACAAGATATTTGAGGCACTTCAGTTTCCAGGCTGTTTGAGGAAAAAGAAAAATATAAATTAAGATAAGGATTTTAAGCTTGCTTTAAGTTTGTTTATTTAGCAACAATGTTTAATATTTAACAACACAGACTTACTTTTTTAACTTATTAAGCTCTTTTTGTCAACCGTCGTTACCTGGGGGGAAATAAAACAGAGCATAAATAACACTTCACAAACCAACTATGCAATGCATTAAACACACCTACACATTTAGCCATGTGCTATCATCACTTTAATCCAGCGCATGCATCAGTAAACCGCAGTAAACGATGTTACGAACGCTGCACTGACTGCAACCGTGCAGTTTTAATGGAGACCGGCCGGAAGTTCTCAACTGTAGCGGTGTCCACCTGCTGAGTTTAGCTCCCACCCTGATAAAACACAAATGAACAAGCTAACGTTAATCAAGATTTTCGGGATTACTGAAAAGTAACAGTCTGATCTGGGTTGGAGCTAAAAACTGCACGAAAGTGGACCTCGCGGGCCAAAGTTAACAGTTAAGAACTTCTACACCTGTTAATATAGGCCTGGGGAAAATACTCAACGCAAACTGAGTTAACGTTATGTGTATGAAACTGCAACAAACATTCACATATCATACACCTCCGTCTTCCACCCGGTTCGCTTTTATTTCAATCGGCGCCTGTCGTTAACTTAACGTTAAATTACCATTAAAGAAAAACGAGCGTGCGCTTCATTGAGATTAAAATTCACGCTTCTGTCTCGAAGCTCGTCTCCTTATAACACAGCTGTCTTATTGTTATTGACCATTTCATTAACTATAACAAGGAAATAATGGGAGATTGTAACTTTATTACTTTAAAAACCGGAGCAAATTCAATTTAACAGGGCTTTCTGAACCTAATTACGGCTGACGAAGCCCATCGGTGCTAAGTTACACAGCAGTGTTTTTAACTGAGGTGAAAAAAATCCATTTTGCTTCTAGTATCAGTATTTAAGACAAGGACTATATACTCTAACCAATAGAAATATTAACTGCAATACTAAATATTTCAGTAAAATGATTTCAAAAATGTAAAAACTTAACTTACCTGAGGGTATGAACGGGCAGAAATGGCGGACTCCTCAGTTTGAAAAATTAACTGTCACTTGTAGGTTCTTCTTCGCCAATCCACCAATAGGAATTCAAGGATGATGCAACGCATATACGCCACCAGAGGGCATTTTTACGATTATTATTTTTAATGTTCCCTTCAATAGATTAAAATCACTATATGGTACACACAAAATAAAGAAAACACTTTGGTTGTTTATTATTAGGCCTATAATGTTTTATTACAAAATGATTGGTAAAAAAGGCAAACTTATAATGTATTAGGTAATATAAGTTGCATGCTAATGTACAAACGTGCATAAAGAAATCTCAAATCATACATTGACTAGATATGAAAATTTTGTTAACTCTGGTTTTTGACTACACCAGTCATTCTCATGCGTCTTGACTCAAACAGCTTTGTGAATGTGTTGTGTATAATTATTGTGTAACATGAATCTTTAGTTTACACTTCAGTAATAGAACATGAATTATAGAACCATTTTAATAAAAAAGGTTCTTTGCTCTCCAAGGGTTCTACATAGAACCATTTTGTCATTAAAGGGTTCTATTTGCCAAGTACGGAACCCCAGGGTTCTATATAGAACCTCGAGGAACCCTTTTTTTTAAGAGTGTAGGTTTAGGGGCGCGGTCAGGTGTAAGTCATTTGTACGAATTCATAGAATTGGCCAACAAGTTAAATATTTACAACTTAGCAAAAATCGTACGAATTCGTATGAGTGAGGTCGTATGCATGTGTTTGAATTGCCGTGAGATCAGGTTGGACATTCACAAATTCAATTAATCTTCTATGCAAAGAATGGCATCTTTCTCTTGGCATCTGTTTGGATAGAAGGGATTGGCATCTGTTTGGATAGAAGGCCGAACACACTTTTAAGGCAAACTTAAAAAAAAAAATAAAAAAAAAAAATAAAAAAAAAAACCTTTGAACATGGAAAGATGCTTCTCTTCTACTGACTGACTTCTGGTGTCTATAGTTCATGATGCTGAATGTCCATCTTTACAGTTTACTGCCCAGTTAGTGAAATGTTATGAAAGGTAACCAAATGTCTCTAAGCCCGGTCTTAAAGCATAACCATGATCCAACAAATCTAATGCAGTTTCAGGATCAACAAGGGTGTTGATCCATGCACAGCCCATTCTCCATGTGAATAAAACTGAAAGTGTTTCATTTCATGCATTCACTTTCTCAGCCACTGTACAAGCACATGGTTAATGGTTTCATGACTCAAGCAGTTCTCCATCGTAAACAGAGTAAACTGGTGCTGTCAAGAGCTCACGGGTCATCCATTTACAATCTCGCCCGGAGCAAGAGCGCAGACTCATCCATTTCACATTGTGATTCCTTTCATAATGACAGTAAAACATCTTTTACCCTTTTGCCTTCAAGGATCTTAAAAAGATCAAGAGTAGTGTGAGTAAACATCCAAAGAAGAGAGAAAGTCATAATAGGGGCGAAATCTCTTGTTGTTAAATCTTTCATCATGCGTTTAACAAACGAGTCAATGTTTATTCTGTAGGACTCGCGCTGCGATAAGAAATTTCAGTATTCATTTTAAATGAATGGGATGCTTGAGGCCAGGCTATGTGTTAGAGACATTTTAATAAGCCTGTCCACTCGCTGCATTCATCTTAAATAATCCTCTTGCCTTTGAATATTTGTGAAATATGACTCAATATTTCATCCAGTGTCCACCAAAACCAAGAAATATTTCTGATTATTTCCAGTGTTGAAAGACATCGGTGCTGCTTCATGTTTCTGGGAAACCGTGATACACAAACATTCAAAAGTTTGGGCTAAGTATTTTTGTAGCACTTTATTTTACTGTGTCCTTGTTGCATGGTATAAAATAGCTGTAAATTATGCAAAATTACATACAGCTAATCCTAAACCAAACCCGGTAACACTTTATTTTACTGTGTCCTTGTTGCATGATATACAATAGTTATATATTATGCAAAATTACATGCAGCTAATCCTAAACCAAACCCGGTAACACTTTATTTTACTGTGTTCTTGTTACATGTACTTACCATAGAGATAACAGTAAATTATGCATACTGTAATTATATGCAACTAATGTTCAACCAAATCCTAATACTACCCTAACCCTATAGTAAGAACATATAGTTATATGTTCTCTTTACTACATGTTTACTCATATGTAATTACACTGTTAAATGAATAATTAAATGAATACTTTCATGCAGCAAGGATACATTTAATTGAAAAATGTACAACGGTATTACGGTTTCCTTAAAATTATGAACCTGTGTAATAAGGTTTAATAAAATACAGAACTAGAAATTCAAACTTTTTCAGACTGTTTCAAGCTAAAAGTTGAGCAAACAATAATAATTGGAGCTCTGACATGCAACTGTCAAAATTAACAAGCACTGTTCATACTTTAGTTGGCAATGATTTATTCAGGAGTTTTACTGTATGCTTATTTAAAACTTTTATAAATCAGAGATGTCCCTGATCTAGGAATCCATACCTCACTGCCTATTGAAAAGCACTTAATATACAGCCATATAAATTATTGATTATTCTGCATGGAAAAACCACCCACTGCATTAATCTTGTATGCGGCTGCACTCCTGACCAGCTTTAATCAAGTCAAGCTGTGTCAGAAAGCAGAGTTTGAAGCTCCCCTTTGGCCTTATACATGAAATAGTGTATTTCAACAAGACCATGACGTGGTTAGTAGATTGAACCCTGACCCGTCGTGACCCTAAACACATTAATCGCTGTCAAAGCAGTGGTGTAGAGATCACACAGATGACAGGCCAGAGCGACCCGAACAGAGATGTGTCCCAAAAAAAAAAAACTCTTATTCAACTTTGAGACCCAGTTATATAATTCACGAACACCACAAAATCAACATGTCAGTGCTGTTCTGAGAAAAAGTCCTCAGTGTTTTTTGACTGCTTTATTTTAAAGGGGTGGTTCAGGATTTTGGACATCGGGCCTCATTTCCAAGTTAGCCTGGGTGTTATTTATCAGTGGAGACAGTTTTCAAAAAATGTAATCCAGTCCTTCCAGTTGCATACTGTAGTTCGCCGGTGCTAGGCTAGCGCGAGTCAACGGTATATGCTACCCTGCCATTAAAAGCAGTTTTACCCACTCCACAGCACATCAATTATAACGCCAGACTATCGATATTAAAGGTGCTCTAAGCAATGTCACGCGTTTTTAAGGCCAAAACATTTTTGTCACATACAGCAAACATCTCCTCACTATCCGCTAGCTGCTGTCCCCTGAACACACTGTAAAAAGACACGGTCTCTGCGGACACCCCATGCTCTACAAACGGCTACAAAAACAAACAGAAGCGACCCGCTCTACGAAACATAACAAACTGTTCCAGCCAATAACCGACAAGAATGGTTTGGGGGTGGGTTTGAGGGGTTAGTGTGCGGATGAGGAGGAGGGAGGGTCTAGCTAGCCTCCGTTTTGTTTGACAATAGTTCGAACGTCAACAAGAAGTGACGTCACCCAGGATAGCTTAGAGAACCTTTAAATGTCTGTTGAGAGAATAATGTTAGAAAGCTATGCAACTGGAAGGACTGGATGATTTTTTTTATATCGGCTCCACTGATAAATAACACACAGGATAACTTGTAAATGAGGTCCGATGTCCAAAATCCTGATCAATCTCTTTAAAGCAGTGGCACTAAGTGAAAATAGCAGTATTTTATTTGCACTATGTACATTTTTAGATATTATTTATACTTAATGCAAATAGTGGCAGATTCTCTTTGCACCTCATTGTATGGTGGTACTTCATACAAAACAGTATGCAATAATAACATATTCAGTATGGTGATATATATTAAAATCATAAATTGATGCTGTCTCTTAGGGACATTACTTGTCCATGTCTCTAAAGCCATCGCCAACCCATAACTATGGAACCCCTAAAGGGACATGCTGATATGAAATATGACAAGCAAAAATCTTTTTTTTTTTTTTTTATCCGTACCTACCCCTACCCATTAAACACTTCATTCCCACTGATAAAGTAGGCACTTTATTTCCCCTTTTCATTTTTTTTTTTTTTAAATATGATATAAGATCATGTGAAATATGACATGGGAGCAAAAATTGTCAATTTTTTTTTTTTTTTCAATCCGTACCTACAGTACCCCTACCCATTAAACACTTATTTCCCACTGAAAAATAAGGCACTTTATTTCCCCTTTTCAAATATTTTCCAAATTTTAATTTAAAATGAATGCCTCCCGAGGTGATGTGGAATAGAAAAGGGAGACAAATGAGTAAAAGTCGGATTTGAACTCGGTCAATCACATAGAAATGTCACTGTTTCTGTTATCAGGTTTCTTTTGTCATTTGGCTCAAGCAGACAGTGGTGGGGGCGGAGTCACTGTAAATAGCCTCCTCCAATAAGGACGGGCGATTTGCACTTGGTGTAAATAAACAATTTGTTGTTTTATTCCATTTACACCTAATGTTGACACATTTTACAGGATAAATAAGTACATTTACTCTTTCAAAAAGTCGACCAATTCCATTCTAAATTGCATTTTAACCTTTCCAATGTAATGATTTTCATTAAATTATAGTATTGTAGTATTTTTTTAAGTTATAGTATTCCAAAATAATAAATACAGCAAAAAAGTTATTTTTGAACTGATGTTCTTTTTAATAGTTAACTTATTTTCAGATCATCAGTCAATAAAGCTCTGCATGTCTTGTCATATTTTCAGTGAATGACAAATTTATATAATCCATGACAATACTATAGTACTTCTTTAGTGTGATTCGTAATCTCAGCGGGTGCTGAACGTTTCAGAAATTTGACTTGTATTGTTGAAATACCTGAATATGTGACAGTGTAAAACCACCAGCGGTTCAATGTGAAGATCCAAAAGAAAAACTCCTGCACAATGACTAATTGGATTCTCATTAGCATAAGTTATGTTTGTAACAGCCACCCGTTTTGGTGATGCTTGAGAGAGAAATTTCACAGAGTGTTGCAAGTCAACATTAGCAGTCAGAGAAATATGGAGCTAATTAAACAAAGTAATTGCATTTGGGGGAAACAGGCGTAATGTGTGTGGAAAAGAACAACAACAAAACTAACTCTCTCTCTCTCTCTCTCTCTCTCTCTCTCTCTCTCTCTCTCTCTCTCTCTCTCTCTCTCTCTCTCTCTCTCTCTCTCTCTCTCTCTTGTGACAGTAATCGTATTGTGAGGAAAAAAAGTAGTTACTGTCTCTAAAAGAGCTCTTATCATGTACAACACATGGATGTGCGTTTGAGACAGTGAGCGCTCTCGTGAAGCATCAGGAGGTCTTTGATGTATTTAATCCAAGAGAAAGAAAGGAGAGAGGAAAGAAAAAATGTAATGCTTTCATGCAGTCAAACTCATGTCTGAGGTTAGAAACTCATCCTGACATTCACTAAATTCACAATACGACCATATTTTTATTATGCATAAAACATGCCGATTTCAAAGGGTGCCTAACAGTTTGAGCCAGTTCTGGTGAAGATTTATGATTAATTGGTTTAATTTCACATGATTCCGTTAAAGGAATCTCTTCTCTGATGATGTGGGCGGGGCCACCTGTCACTCATATGAGATCAGCCAATAGGAAACCACAGCCATCCAATCAATTCCTGACAGACTAAATTAAGCCCCGCCCACAGTTGTTCTTGTTCCAGAAGCGTTTCACTCTGAAATACGACACAATAGGGAAGAAAATACACTTGCATGACTATGTTACTAAACACACTTTTAAAAAGTGCACTTTGTAATAATGTCAAATTAAAAGTGTTGTTTAGAAAACATTTTAAATCATTATGTTGTTATAATCTATTCACGTGTTTAAAAGATGGATGGATGCGATTAATCACGATAAATTTTTTCCCAGCCCTACTTAAAATATAAACTCTTGCCGCATTACATTTGTTTCGAGAGCCAAAAATATTCAGTTTCACTGACGTCCAATCTGATGCAACATATCTTGACATGCATGTTTGTAAGTTATATGATGAAGGTGATCATTTTAAAGAAAAGTAAAAGCCTGTTCTTCACACAAAGTTACTGTATATGCACAGACATGTTTCAAGATTTCAAGATGGATTTGAAATCTCGAATGTCCACGGCGAGCCTTCTGTTCACGGCCCGTTTCAAAAGCTCCATCTGTCTTTTTCACTGTGGCACAAAAAAAAAACAAAAAAAATGTTCTTGCATTGACTCAAAAAAAGGGACTTGATAAATACACTTATCTTCTCATTTGCAAATTAAATGGCATTTGCCCTTCGCTGGGTAATTTGGTTCCAGCTGGGCATAGACGCTGAATCCCTCTCCAGAACACACAGACAATTTCATTATTTTCCAACGCCACAAGCTGTAAATTCAAACTTGAGAGCAAGCACACATATAGGCCTCAGGCAGAGACAGCTACACTCATTCTGTCTGCATAATCCGCCACCGTCATTCAAAATAAGACTTGTGTTCAGACGGAAAGTGGAATTATGGGATTGTGTTTTGTTATGTGAAGGTGGGATTGTCCCTTTTATAATATCTAGAATACTTCATATTGTTCATCAGTTAGCTATACATCATCCTGAAAAGAGTTCAATCCTGGGAAGTTGCAAACTCCAAAACCTTTTCCTCAAAAGCATCAAGTTCATTTTAAAGTCGTTTAACCAAATGCATTGACTTCAAATTCTTGATTATCTGGGGTATTCCTGCACTTTTCAAAGTATTTCTATTAAAAAAATAAAAGAAGACGAGGACAAGAGATCTGTGATATAGTTGATTTATTTTACAAAATGAAACTTCCAAAACCAAACAGGAACAAAATAACAGACTCCAGGACTTCAGGGGAAACACAACCATACATAGACGACGACCAACAAACACTGAGGGAAAACACAGGGCTTAAATGAACTGAACCAAACAAGATAATTAACTGAAAACAGGTGAAGAAACTGAACACAAACGAGGAGCGGGAAAACTAACAGGACTAAACCAAAATCACAAAGACAGGGGGAAACAAGATCTCAAAACATAACACATCAAAACGTGACAGTACCTCCCCCCTCCCCGAAGGCGCGTCCTCGCGCCGTAAAACATCCAAAGGGGTGGGAGGGTGGGCGCCCTGAAGGCTTGGGAGGGTGGGCGCCCTGAAGGCTTACGAGGGCATGGTGCAGGTCCAGGAAGCCTCCACGGCGGAGCAGGCTGTGGGCGTGACCACGGCGGAGCAGGCTGTGGGCGTGACCACGGCGGAGCAGGCTGTGGGCGTGACCACGGCGGAGCAGGCTGTGGGCGTGACACGGCGGAGCACTGTGGCGGACCACCGGAGCAGGCTGTGGGCGTGACCACGGCGGAGCAGGCTGTGGGCGTGACCACGGCGGAGCAGGCTGTGGGCGTGACCACGGCGGAGCAGGCAGTGGGCGTGACCACGGCGGAGCAGGCAGTGGGCGTGACCACGGCGGAGCAGGCAGTGGGCGTGACCACGGGAGCAGCAGGGGCGTGACCAGGCGAGCAGGCAGTGGGCGTGGCCAGGGCGGAGCTGTGGGACCCTCGGGCATCCAGGGCGGAGCTGTCGGACCCTCGGGCATCCAGGGCGGAGCTGTCGGACCCTCGGGCGTCCAGGGCGGAGCTGTCGGACCCTCGGGCGTCCAGGGCGGAGCTGTGGGGCCCTCGGGCGTCCAGGGCGGAGCTGACCCTTCGGGTGGCCATGGCGGTGAGGACCCTTCGGGTGGCCATGGCGGTGAGGACCCTTCGGGTGGCCATGGCGGTGAGGACCCTTCGGGTGGCCATGGCGGTGAGGACCCTTCGGGTGGGCGCCCCCCAAAAATTTTAATGGGGAAATTGACAGGAAAGGGGGGATCCGGCAGCAACGAGGGTCTTGGGGTGGGCAGGACCAGCGGTGCAGAATCAGTGGGCTCTGGTGCAGGATCAGTGGGCTCTGGTACATCTGGTGCAGGATCAGTGGGTTCTGGTGTATTTGGTGCAGGATCAGTGGGCTCTGGTGCAGGATCAGTGGGCTCTGGTGCATCTGGTGCAGGATCAGTGGGCTCTGGCGCTGGGTCAACGGGCTCTGGCTCTGGCGCTGGGTCAACGGGCTCTGGCGCTGGGTCAACGGGCTCTGGCTCTGGGTCAACGGGCTCTGGCTCTGGGTCAACGGGCTCTGGCTCTGGGTCAACGGGCTCTGGCTCTGGCTCTGGGTCAACGGGCTCTGGCTCTGGGTCAACGGGCTCTGGCTCTGGGTCAACGGGCTCTGGCTCTGGGTCAACTGCTCTGGCTCTGGCTCTGGGTCAACGGGCTCTGGCTCTGGGTCAACGGGCTCTGGCTCTGGGTCAACGGGCTCTGGCTCTGGGTCAACGGGCTCTGGCTCTGGGTCAACGGGCTCTGGCTCTGGGTCAACAGGCTCTGGTTCAACAGGCTCTGGCTCTGGGTCAACGGGCTCTGGCGCTGGGTCAACGGGCTCTGGCGCTGGGTCAACGGGCTCTGGCTCTGGCGCTGGGTCAACGGGCTCTGGCTCTTCATGGGACTCGGAACTGGACGGGGCCAGCACATCATGGGACTCGGAACTGGCCGGGGCCAGCACATCAGGGGACTCGGAACTGGACGGGGCCAGCACATCAGGGGACTCGGAACTGGACGGAATCAGCATTTCAGGGGGCTTGGGGCTGGACTCATGCTCTGGCTGGACGGTCTCTGGCTGGACGGTCTCTGGCTGGACGGTCTCTGGCTGGACGGTCTCTGGCTGGACGGTCTCTGGCTGGACGGTCTCTGGCGGAAGAAGCTCAGGAAGGTCGTCAAAAGGGTCAGACTCAGGCTCTGGCGGGCATGCAATGGGCTCAGGCTCTGGCGGGCAGGTGATGGGTTCTGGCGGGCAGGCGACGGGCTCAGGCTCTGGCGGACAGGCGACGGGCTCTGGCTGGACGGTCTCCGGGGGAAGAAGCTCAGGAAGGTCGTCAAAAGGGTCAGGACATACTGGACTCAGGACCACCAAAACTCGATCGCCTCCCCTACTACGACCTCCACGGGTCCCCGTAAACCTTGCCATCTGGGTTCCCACATAACGCAGGCTCATCCTTCAGCTCCTTTAAAGGTTTTTGGTTGGTCGTTCTGTCAGAGTTGTGTGCAGGTAGCCGAAGACGAGGACAAGAGATCTGTGATATAGTTGATTTATTTTACAAAATGAAACTTCCAAAACCAAACAGGAACAAAATAACAGACTCCAGGACTTCAGGGGAAACACAACCATACATAGACGACGACCAACAAACACTGAGGGAAAACACAGAGCTTAAAGGGATAGTTCACTTTGGAATTAATTTTTTTATATGTTTTAGCTTACCTCAAGGGCACCCAAGATGTAGGTGTCTTTGTGGCCACAGTATTTTCAATTTTGATATTTTTAGGTCAACCCGTTCTTGTCTGTCAGTCATATAATGCAGGCAATAGGGGTTCACCTTAAAAAGCATACACAGATTAGTCCAAATTAAACATGATTTAATGACTCGTAAACTTAAGTACACATTGATGACCTAAGACACGAAACGAGTGGTTTTTGTGAGAAAACAAACAGTATTTATATAGTTTTTACCTCTTGTAAACACAGCCACGTCCAAGTGATCTGAGATCGCGAGCGCTTCGGTCTTTTCCGGAAAGCACCGGAAGTGAAACCTCGCGCGTGTACGTCACTCATACAATTGTTTTTTTTTTTTTTTTTTTTGCTATTGTTTTCATTTACGACGGTTTAAACATCCCGAATAAGGGCACATTAGTACCCATTATATATGTTATGTTTAGGATCAAGCATGTTCCCTTAAAGAGGATATATTATTCTTTTATTCATGTTCATCTTTCTTTAGTGTGTAACGTTGCTGTTTGAGCATAAAAAAGCTCTGCAAAGTTCCAGTTCTTCTCTATATCAGTGTTAAGTTTCCATCCACTTGTCAATCGAATTATCTGAAGTTCGGTAAAAAAGCTCATGCGAATAAAGCTGGTGAAAATGTGTTTCCATCCAATGGCTTTAAAGTGAATAAAAACCTATGTGTAATGACGTCACATGCTGTTTTGCGATCAAATTTGTATATTGAATTGATTTGAGACATGTTAAGGTGTTTCCATTCATTTTTGGACAACATTCAAGCAAACATTTGCGAACAAAGTTTTGCTAGACAAAATGGATCGCGCCATAATAACGTTTCCATCAGCGTTTATCGCATAAGCCGTATATCCATCAAGATAAAATCCCATGAGACCGATCGCATTTCATTTGAGTCGATATTCATGAAATTCTGTCGAATTTTACTCTTTCCATAAGGCATTTTTCATTCGATATCACGTAATGCGGATACAAACGTGTGGATGGAAACATAGCTAGTGTTTTTAAACTCCTAAAACGCCTCCATTGTAGTCTTGGAATGAACACGTCACAATATTCCTTATTTATATAATTCATATGCAGAATAAAGGGGCGGGGCCTGGTTGAGTTAGTTAGTAGTGTGTTAAACTGGCGGTTATGGTAAGGGGCGGGACATTTCCCAAACACAGTCGAAGCGCTCGACCAATCACGGCACACTGATCCAGCCGACCAATCAGAGCACATGTGCTTTTCAGGAGGAGGGGCTTCAGACTGGAGACTGACAGACTGGAGAAAAGAGGAGCCGCAACAATGGAGAATATGAGGAAAATAACATTCAATCTGGAAAACCTGTTCTAGTAGAGGGAAAAACCAAGAATTTATAAAAGGACATAATAGGTCCTCTTCAATAATTACCACTTGATTGATTATTCACAAAGGAAGGAAATAATAGTATACTGTTTAGTGAGTTGCATGACAAATTGTATTGAATGTGCACTTGTCTTCAAATCTTGCAAGACAAAAAACGTACTAACAGATAACATGAAACAAAGGCCACTTAAGTGCACTTAAAGAGAGTGCATGACAATGTTTCTTAACAAACCTTTAAAAGTGTGCTCTGTAATAATGTCAAATTAAAAGTTTTACCAATTACCAGTAAATCAGACCAATTTTATAGATACTCTTGTGTACTGAATGTAAAAATAAAAGTATATTTTCCATGCTTCATCCACCATCTCTTGATTATTTTTCAGTGAGCTCAGAGTGATAGACTGCCGTCTTTAGCATCTTGTTAGCGTCCCATTTGAACTTGAATTAGAACGAAATGTGGTGTTTTAGAAGAGTAATGCTGGGTTAGGGAATGTTAGTGTGGAAACAAGAAGTATGATAGGACATGAGAACGGTAAAACCTCTTTGTGAACAACAAAACTCAGCACATACTCAATGTATTTTCTCTTCTTTTTGCATATCAGACATTTGGACATGCCTGATATTGCAAAACATTTCAGAATGAGAACACGAACCACAATTTACAGCATGAAGAGGCACATTTGTTAAAAGCTTTTTGGTTATTTCTGAAAATTGCACGTGTGATTACGAGAATTTCTTCTGTTGAAAGCATTTAGAGCTCAGAAGTTATGAAGAAGTTTAATTCCCATACAAGTTTCAAGGAAACACAGTCAAACAAGCACACGTCAAAGCTATACAGAGACTCTCCGTGACTCAAGGTGAAAGTGTGATGTTCGATGGCTCTCATTTCAGTCACTTTTATTGAAAAATTGTGAAAGTATGAAGTTTAATGAAAAAATTATGAAAGTATGAAGTTTAATGGAATCAACATGTTTCACCAAAAGATGTCCTTCAAATCAAAATACTCCGGAGACCTTCAACTTCTTTTCCACATACAGTAGATGTTTCTTTAAAATGTTCTGAAAAGATTTTAACCCTTGACATGCAAAGCAAGTTCATCTGCATTATGAAACAATGCACACTCAGTAGCTGGGTCATTCCTGCTATACTTGCGCAATATGAATATGAAATCCCTAATTAATAATTAAACCCACCTAAACTTATCTTATCAAAGTTTTCAGGTTTACTAGAACATAAAGTCTTTCCTCAGTATACAATAAGTAATGAGTGAGCAGCAAATCAAGTTTCTGAAGGATCATGTGACACTGAGAAATGATGCTGATTTTCAGCTTTGTATCACATTTATATTCACATAGAAATCATTACTGTATTTTTAATCCAATAAATGAAGCCTTGGTGATCATAAGAGACTTCTCCCTGAAAATAATCTGTGATTAAACGCCCATTACTTCAGTTTTGCCCCTCACACTTGATGTAGGTGTCCTGTAAGACCTTTGCCTCCCTCATCCTGAGCAAATAAATCAGCTAACAAGTGTCTCATTAGCCCTGTTTCCCTCTGAAGTGAGAAGTCCTTGTTCTGTTAAGTGTTTGCAGACACGCCTCTCTCCGTCTAACCAACTAAAAGCACAATGTCTGCTTTTCCATGAGCGTATATGAAGATTACAGTGCATCTACTGTAAGTGGAGCATTGTGTGGCTCCGTGAAGCTATTAGCAAGAAAACAGCTCGAGTAAAAGCCAAGGCCGACATGCATTTTCTCAGCTATTTTTAGGTCACCCTCAGAAAAACAACATAAATCATCACTCGAGCAGGCCAGAGATAAATATTAATTTGCTGTCAAGGACAGGTAAATGTATAAGGATTGTCGCTGCAGTGCCATTGAAGGGAATTGCCAGTCACCAATATTTAAGTACAATTTATGGGCCTCCGTTCGAGACTCGCCGCTTCTGCTTTGAAAGACGCCTCGGCGCTGGAGGTGAACTGGTTTGACACGGACTGCGAATATTTTTAAGTTGCCGGTGTAACAGGAAAGCTTTTTCTCTGCGCGTTCTCCCTGTGGATTAGCTGTCACGGCCTGTAGGTTGATGCAGGAGAACACTGTGACAGCGAGGACATTACGCACTGACCAGGGTCTGAACCCCTGAGAACACCGACAGAAAGCAGGCATAAATTATGGCGTCCGTGTGTTAATGTCGCGTCTGGGTCGCGTGTCAGTCAGGATTTCTCTGACCGCAGCAAATTACTGTCGTTTGTCTTTGAGGAGCGATTGTCTTACCTTACGAATAAGAGCAGACTTATTAATGGCCGCTGGGCATCTGTCTGGATTCATAACAACAGTTGCAATGCATTATAATACTATAACGTTTAAGAGTACAATGCATTTTAACACCAAATGAAGCCTGCATTTATTATACATCATAAGGGCATTCTTAATGCATTATAATGCATGCATAATGCCTTATAAACAACCTTATAATGTGTTGTATCATCTCATTAATAATCATAACAACAGTAATAATACTTAACTATTTGTGGTTATAATTTGTTAGAGTACAATGCATCATATGGCCAGATGAAGCCTGCATTTATTATGCATAAAAAGGGTATACTTAATGCATTATAATGCAAGCATAATGCCTTATAAACAAACTTATAATGTGTTGTATCATCTCATTAATAATCATAACAACAGTAATAATACTTACTATAACTTAAAATACTTAAATAATAACTATTTGTGGTTATAATGTGTTAGAGTACAATGCATCATATGGCCAGGTGAAGCCTGCATTTATTATGCATAAAAAGGGTATTCTTAATGCATTATAATGCATGCATAATGCCTTATAAACAAACTTATAATGTGTTGTATCATCTCATTGGTTATAATTTGTTAGAGTACAATGCATCATAAGACCAGATGATGCCTGCATTTATAAAGAATTTAATGTACGCATAATGCCTTCGACAACCTTATGATGTGATGTATCATCTCATGAATAATCATAACAACAGCACATTATAATGCATTTAGTATTCCCTTATGATACATTATAAATACAGGCTTCATCTGGTGTCATAATGCATTGTACTCTTAAAAGTTATAACCACAAAAGTATTATAATGTATTGGAACTGTTGTTATGATTATTTATCAGATGATTATTTAACAGATTATTGTATATCAGATACAACATACTATAAGGTCGTTTATAAGGAATTATGCATTTAGTATAAGGCATTATATATACCAAAAAAAATAATTGATAAATACAGGCTTCATAGAAACTGTTACCCAATTTCCTTTTTTGTTGGAAGTTTGTTGGCTTTTCAACATTTATTTACGTCAGAATTTCAGCATTTATTTACATAGTGCATTATAGATTGTGTGAAAGCAGCTTCATAGTAATAAAAATAACAGTATTACATTTAATAATTTAACAAACACTTTTATCCAAAGTGACTTACAAATGAGGAGAGAAATAGAAGCAGTTAAACTAACAATAGGACAATAATATGTAAGTGTATTTAAAAAATTAAAAAAATAAATAGACAGAGTACAAGCGAATAAAAGAAAGTGTTAATATTAATGGGTCAATTGTTGCCGATGCACTTGCACTTTTCAGTTGTGTGAATTGCAAAAATAGCATGCACTAAATATACCATCTGTATCGAACACTGTGATTTGAACTTGGATGCTTTGTGACATTTAAACTTGATGTTCTTTTTAAGGCCATAGATATATAGCCTAAAGTGTCCCTGGAGGGAGCAATAGAAAGTAATTCCAACAGGGCCGGCGTAAAGATTTGCTCTTCATGAGAGAACTTTGAAAACGATAAGCCCAGATATATGACTGATGCCCTTTTCAACAAAGCAATGGAAAACATCAAATACCAGCATAAAAGATCCTCAACTTTTCAAGCAGTCTTTTTAATCTCAGCATTTCCCTTCAAACGCAGTTGAATACATTCAGACATCACATATTAATAATGACCGGATCAATGCACATATTGCCAATTTCTTTGATGCATAAGCACGTATATTTTTTTGTGCAGATATTCTCTATTAAATAGCAATTAACCCAGAATGCACCCACATATGTTGAGTAAATTGGAAGATAATGAATTATAAATTGGTCTTGAGGAATTAAGCAAAAACCAATTAAAGCCAGACCAAGTTTTATTACCTTAAGACATCTATTTTACTTTGAGAAAAACGAAACGAAATAAACAAGCGAATAAAATGCTGCATGACATTAGTCGTCCACTTTGAATTGTTTGGAACATTGAAGCGCACTGAGAAAAATTGCTTCATTAAACGAAACATCCAGCCAGAAGGGCAGACAGTTAATTAAATGATACTAGCGGCGCTCCAAAGAGAGGTTGGTGCAAAGAGTGAGGATGGATTAGATCCGAGTCAGGTCTCAGTCTCTGTTAAATTTGAACAAACCTGTTAAATCAGTACAGAAGCTCACATGTCATAGCTCAAAAACCTATACAGCTACACATTGTTTCCAGACACCTATTTTAATGCTAATAGCATAATAAAAAGAAACTGCATAAATTCCTGAAATGTGCATACAAACGTATGCGGACAATCAGGGTGGATTTTTTTTTTTTTTTTTTTTTTTTTTTTATGTAATAAGAAGAGAAAGGTGGCATTGAGAATGACTTTTGATTACTGTTGTGGAGTGTCTCACTAAATATATCTTTCAATTTGGCCTATTTTTCACACAAAGCCTAATTGATGTTGTTGAAACAATAACAGCTGTTTGGAATCACATGATGGGGGACAAAATGATGACAGAATTTTTATTTTGGGTGAACTACACCTTTAATTGTAAAGCTATGTGTATACGAAGATCGAGTTTGTCTGTCATAGTGGCCATTAGATTATGGGTTTATTGTACGGGAACATAAATGATGGATTGCCCAAGGGAATCAGAGCGCATCAAAGCCAATATGCTTTCAGAAATAACAACAAATGACTGAGTAAATGAATGTATCAAGCATTAATCTAATGTACTGCTTATGCAATTTAATATCACCCTCATTTATTCTTCAAGACATCTCATCCAAGCGATGGTATGCTAATTTAATTCATCTAATTTAATCAACACATTGGCATGATAAACTGCTTTCCTAGATCTACCCCTTTTCAGCTTCTCTTGAATTGTTATTTATTTTCTTTGCTTCACTGACAGAATCTAAACTCATGGTTCTTAAAATCCACCTGTTAAATGTCATCGTATTAATATTGACCAAGACAGGAATATGATCTTGACAGTAATGATGATTTCAGACTGCTCATCTTGTATATTTCACACTTGTGAGTAATTGCACTTAGTAAAAAGGCACTAATAATCCTTCATGCTTAAAATCAGCAGTGTTATTATTGCAAACAAATACATGAACTATCATTTGTAATTTATATTCCATAAATAATTTGGTCACTCTTTATATTAAATGGCCTTAACCATTTGATGCAATTTACTTATTATGTACATACATGTTGGTGCATTGTAAATACATTTAAAGTACTTGCATTTAATGACTAATTTACACTTGTTAACTTTATCCTTAACCCAACCATTAAGAATCAGAATCAGCTTCTGATTCTGGCAGTCTCTCTATTTTTATTCTTCTTGATCTTAGTGCTGCTTTCGACACTGTTGATCATAATATTTTACTTGCTCGGTTAGATTCTGTTTTTGGTGTTTCTGATACTGCACTAAGCTGGTTTAAGTCCTATCTTTCTGATAGAAAGCAGTTTGTTGCTATGGGTGGTTTCAGGTCTGCTATTGGTGTAGTGCATTCTGGTGTCCCTCAAGGTTCTATCCTGGGCCCTATACTTTTTAACATATACGTTTATCCTCTTGGCCAACTTTTAAAATCACTTGGACTCAGTTTTCACTTTTATGCAGATGACACCCAGGTTTATATACATTCAAAACCTGATCTAGATGTGGCTGTGTCTCATCTTTCTTTTTGTATTTCTGAGATAAAAGAATGGATGTCTAGAAATTTTTTATGCCTAAACAGTGACAAGACGGAGGTAATGCTCATTGGTTCACCTCATCAGCTACGGAAGGCTGGTTCCCCCACTTTTAGTGTAGAAGGTTCTACACTTCAATTTCAGACTAAATTAAAAAATCTGGGGGTGATATTTGATAATAATTTGACATGTGTTCCTCATGTTCAGAGCACTGTCAGGACATCATTCTTTCATCTCAGAAATATAGCCAGATTGCGTCCCATGTTGTCTCTCCCTGTGGCTGAAAAGCTAATCAACATTTTTGTATTTTCACGTATCGATTACTGTAATGCTTTGTTGGCTGGGGTTTCAAAAGCTACCCTTAACAAACTACAGTTGGTACAAAATTCTGCCGCTCGAATTCTGTCTGGAAACCGGACGAGGGATCACATTACTCCGGTACTGGAATCTTTACACTGGCTCCCTGTCAGATTCCGTGTTGATTTTAAAATCTTAATGCTTACTTATAAGGCCTTGCATGGACTGACACCTCATTATATAACTGAACTTTTAACACCCTACACACCAGCACGAGATCTCCGTTCCTCGGAAGCTGGCCTTTTAATTGTTCCGCATACCCGACTAAAATCGATGGGTGATAGGGCATTTTCGTCAAATGCTCCAAAACTCTGGAATTCCCTGCCTATTGAGATTAGGCAAGCAGAATCACTTAGTGTTTTTAAATCATCACTTAAAACTTATTTGTTTAGGGTAGCTTTTAGATAATTGCTGTATTATTATTATTATTAATCCTATACTTCATAATGTTTTTATTTTGTATTTTATTACGTCTCTCTGTCAGCAATTACTAATGCATTGTTTGTTTAATTGTATGTTTTATTATGTTTCTATATTTGTGAAGCGCTTTGAGATACTTTTTAAAGGCGCTATATAAAATAAAGTTTATTATTATTATTACCCACATCTCTAATCCCTAATCCTACCCTTTCTCCTAAACCTAACCAAAGCTCAAAATCATTAGCTGTAAATGTGGGAATTTTCCAGAAGGAACATGTAGTTACACAGTCAATCCATAGTCTTGTAAATATTTAATGTTAGTACATAGTAGTCACAGTATAGGTACACACATCACACGTCACAGGAGATTAAGGAAAATAATTAACAGTATTTAATAGTAAATCCAAAAGGGATCTCGGGAGAACACAACCACATTCAAACATAGAAAACATGGAAGTAAGAACTGAATGAACTGAGGGCTAAAATACACAGAGGGAAAAAATGAGTTAATTAAACAGACAACTGGTCAATGGAATAACTAATCAAGGGAACATATTGACACACTCTTGGAAACTAGGTCACACGGCAGACATGACCAGGCAGATTGGGACTAAAACACAATGTAACTTAACCAAAACAGAACATTCATGTTACTACGTCCGCCCTGGAAAGGCACGTCCTTGCGCCAAAGATTTCCGGAAGAGGACACAGAGTAGGCAGGGGAAAGAGAGGCAGGGGTGATGACAGAGTGAAAGACCAGGGTGGAGACAGGTAAGAGACAGATAAGTCTGGCTGAAAATTAGTCTAGCCAAGAAAGAGAGAGGGAGGAGCCAGGGTGGAGAAGTCCTCAATGACAACATTGGAACGGATGATAGAAACGGAGCTAAAGGTGGTGAAGTCCTATGCTTACGTCATATGCTCTCAATGACAAATGCGAAACAATTGGTTCATGCATTCATGACATCAAGGCTAAATTATTGCAATGCGATTATGGGTGGTTGCCCTGCACGCATAATAAACAAACTACAGCTGGTCCAAAACGCAGCCGCTAGAGTACTTACCAGAACCAGGAAGTATGACCATATTACCCCTGTTCTGTCAACACTGCATTGGCTCCCTATTAAAACATAAAATATTTTTTTTTTAAATATTGTTGATTACTTACAAAGCCCTAAATGGTTTAACTCCCCAGTACTTGAGTGAGCTCTTAACGCATCATAGTCCTTCACATCTATTGCGATCTCAAAATTCCAGCCAGTTGATAATACCTAAAATATCAAAATCGACTGCTGACGGTACATCTTTTTCCTATTTAGAACCAAAACTTTGGAACAGTCTTCCTAACATTGTCCGGGAAGCAGACACACTCTGTCAGTTTAAATCTAGACTAAAAACACATCTCTTTGACCTAGCATACACATAACACACTATAGACTTCTATAATTCAATGTCCTCAATGACAACATGGGGACGGACGAAGGAGATGGAGCCAAAGGTGGTGAAGCCCTGGGTGCAGATGGAACCGGGTGACACTGCAGGTCCTGGAGATCATGACGAAGCCACACCAACAACCGTCTGAGGGGGAACCGGGGTTCCAGAGGGCCAAGGCGAAGCCTGAGAGAGAGTAAAGCCAGACTAACTGGTGGAGAGATGGAGCGCAGTGGACCACTCGCAAGTCTGTGTTGCAGGCAAAGCGATGTCCGACCAAGGTGGAGCAGAGGATCGAGGGAGCCCTGTGAACCATGAGGCTAAAAACACAAAACACATGAAACTTACCCAAAACAGAACATTCATGTTACGACGTCCACCTTGGAAAGGCACGTTCTTGCGCCATAACAATCTTACTGAGGAGGGAGGGTGGAGCTTTCCGGAGGAGGACACAGAGTAGGCAGGGGAAAGGGATGATGACAGAGTGAAAGACCAGGGTGGAGACAACAGCAGGATAAGTCTGGCTGAAAATGAGTCTAGCCAAGAAAGAGGCTTACGGCATCGTTGAGAGAGGGAGGAGCCATGGTGGTGAAGTCCTCAATGACATCTTGGGGACGGACGATAGAGACGGAGCCGAAGGTAGTGAAGTCCTCAATGACATCATGGGAATGGACGATAGAGGCGGAGCCGAAGGTGGGAAGTCCTCAATGACACATGGGGACGGTCGATAGAGACGGAGCCGAAGGTGGTGAAGTCCTCAACGACAACATGGGGATGGACGATAGAGACGGAGCCGAAGGTGGTGAAGTCCTCAACGACAACATGGAGACGGACGATAGAGATGGAGCCGAATGTGGTGAAGTCCTCAACGACAACATGGGGACGAACGATAGAGACGGAGCCGAAGGTGGTGAAGTCCTCAACGACAACATGGGGATGGACGATAGAGACGGAGCCGAAGGTAATGAAGTCCTCAACAACATGGGGACGGACGATAGAGACATAGACGAAGGTGGTGAAGTCCTCAACGACAACATGGGGACGGATAATGGAGACGGAGCCGAAGGTGGTGAAGTCCTCAACGACAACATGGGGACGGATGATGGAGACGTAGCCGAAGGTGGTGAAGTCCCTGGTGGAGCCAAGGGAGGGCGGGAAGAGTCAGCGAGACCGGCTGAGTTGGAGTAACGGGAACAGCAGATGGAGGCACACGGGATCCACACGTCTGGTAAAACCTTGATGATGGAAGGCCTGAGATGGATCCACACCACTGACGCTGACGGGAGATAGAGAAGATGGGGCTGATGGACTGGCAGATATTGGAAGAGAAGGTGAGAGAGGGAGGCTGGGTGGGAACTTTGGGAACACAGAAGACTCTGAACTGGGAGGGACCAGAGGGAACAAGAGACACAAAAAAATATATCCTCTTCCAAATTATTACCAAACAGTTCAGAGGTCAGTGATAGTTCACCCTCAATGGCTGGAATGTGGGCGGGCATACTATCCATTACCTCAAACTCCACGATGACATCTTTCAATGGCTTGCTTGGGTTGGATGGTGGCAGGTTGTTCTATGGGTCGTCGGCTGTAAATGAAACTCCTCTATGCTGGAGCATCCAGGCCAAATTCTCCACCAACAGCCTTTGTTTTAGGAGGAGGAGGTTCACTGCTATGTCCATTGTTTTTCTGTATGGTTCTGTGTTCTGTCACAGTATGCATTGAACAACGCAGGAGATTAAGGAAAAGAAAAGTCTTTAATAATAAATCCAACAGGGAAAGGCCACCTAATATAAAAGTGTGACCAATTGTTTAGACTTTACAGAGTTATGTTTAGTATTAAGGTAGTGCACAAGCCTCTTTCACAGAAAAAAAAGAACAAGAATGAACAAACTCTAAAATAGCCTAGAGGCAGGATGAATAATTTTGCTCTAAAATAAACCACACTGGTTCTGTTTCTCTTTAACAGGTGCCTCTGAAATATTTACACTGTAAAAATTTCCACCTAATAATATTGATGGCCATGTTCCTCCCTTACACATATTTACTATGTTTAATAGCAGGATTTTACTGAAACTATAGTTTCTACAGTTATTGTTATAAAACCAAGAAGCGCTTCTGAACTGACAATCAAGTAATAAGAGTACCTTCCTCTATATATAAAAATAAACCTTTAAAATATTTAACAGGCTAAAGTTGTGATATATCATATTTATATGAAAAGCAATTTATATGAAAGCAATGTCACAGTTGTTCTTAATTTGATGCATTTTGTTTTCAGTTTCAAGGACTTTAAATATGATTATCATTGTTTTCTTGTTTCCTTTGTTTCTGTTCTTGATTAATTAACACATCTGCTTGTAGTTTGGTTCATTATCATTGTGTATTTAAGTTCCTCATTCCCTTCAGTTCTTTGTCTGGTATTGTTTGTGCTAAGCATGCAAATTTGTTGAAGTTACTCAATTTGAATTACAAAAGTTGTTTTTGTTTAATAAACTATGCTTAGATTTTGAACCCCATTGCCTATCTTCATTAGGCTATATATGGACTACAATTTGGCAGATAAAACTATTGACTCCAAGCACAACTATGCAATATGCTTACAAAATATTTAAAAAATGTTTTAATAATATTTCAATAAAGGTTGTAGATGTAATTTTTCCTAGCCCAAACAAGACATTTGGCCTCTACAGTATGTATTATATTTTATGATCTTGAAGCTCTCCTGTCCATAGCAGCTTTGTGTGCTCAGAAATGATATAAAAGTTGACCTATGGTGTCTGATAAATATGGTAAATTGCATCAATTGTACACTCTAAACCAGAGTGCACTGTGGGAATAAATGACTGAACAAATGATATTTATAAATGACTTAGAAATATAGTGTACAGCTGTTTTTTTTTTGTGCTTTTTGGAGCTAGGAGTTTTGAGATCCATGGAAGAAAGTTAGTTTTGAAAAGATACCAGAGTAAGTAAATTACAAATACATACTTTTCTATTTAACTATTCCTTTTTAAGCTGTCAGTATCTTGGATCCCAGTTGTGTTACATATGGTAGCATGGCACATGACACAGGTTACTCCTTCAACAGGTGCCCGTCTGATCGTAATGACCAGCACCTCCATTTATATCAGCTGAGTTTGCAGCATGAAGCCCATTACGGCTGCTAATGCGCGCTGAGCCTCTGCACTCCCGCAGCTCTGCTGTGCAGTAAAAAGATTGTGCTAATCCAATGCTCTTTCATAATCACATATCAAAGCATCTCTATGAGGGAGATGAATCCGGTGCAGGCCGTCGGAGGGGCTTTATGGGTGCTGTGAAGGAGCTGGAGAAACAAATAACACCTACATTAAGTATGTTGGGTAGCTGATGCCATGTGTTTGGTTTCATTTAGGAAGATTTTTCATTGATTAACTCCTGTAACTTGTAACTTATCTCTAAATGTGAAGAGTGCAATTTCTGCACAGACATATTTTGCTGTTGCATGACGTTGTGTGTCAGGTTAAAAAGTTCTCGTAAAACTGCATCTTAAGATCCTACAGCACATTTTCTTCCATTCCTTTGCACATTTTCATGCTGTTAAAACAGCCCGATCTCATGAAAGTGTGTATCTATACAACAAATGTTATTTCTCGTGCCATTTAAATGCCAAAAGAAGTTTTTGCGTGCATATGATACGCACTTTATGGTGTGTAATACCCACCCCCGAATCCAACCCAAGGGGTTTTCAGTGCGTAGCATATGCGAGTTTTGGCGTATAAATGGCACGAGCAATAACATTCGTATAGATACGCACTTTCATGAGATTGTGATGATTTTAACACATGAACACACGTCAGCTTGTGTTGAAAGACCTTTCGTGTGCAATTGCATGGTAGACCAGTCAGAATTCATTTAAACTATTGCGGTAATGTTATCGTTGTCATTTGCATTTGAACAGAGATCTTTTTAAAAGTGTAAAATTTGCCCAAATCAAAAGCTGAATGATCTACAAAGCTAGTTTGACTGAAGTCTGTATGGTAAATTTCTAGGTTGAATTAACTGCAGAAGTTGTGGAGAAAACAATATCAGTGGCTGCATTATCTTAATAAATCAAGGAACCATTGCCACTCCTGTCGACGGGGAGTGAATTGAGAATTAAAATAAGTGTAATGTGCAATGAAGCTATTTTGGGATAATTTGTAATAATTTCGTTACACTTTATTTTAAGGTGTCCTTGTTACAGTGATGAATAATAATAACTGCGTGCACTAATGTTAGGGTTTGGTTAAGGGTTTGTTGCATGCAATCATTATAAAGTATTACATTTTCCTGGATCAATTTCTTTGTTGATCCTGAAAAAACATTCCAATCAATCCGACAAAAGTTTACAGTTAATGTTAAGTTAAGGCTCACAATCAGGATTTTCACCTACAGTATCGATTCCCATTGATTTTTAGGGATAATTTATGGCTAGGTTTAGGACTAAATTATTGGACAGGAATGCTGTTCCAGGATCAACAAAATATGATGACCCAGAAACTCTGCAAAATCAGGACGTGCAACAAAGACACTGTAAAAAAATGTTTTATCAAATATATTTATATCCCCATGGCAACAGAACTATTTAGGCATGCCTATTATTTCCACGCATATTTCTTACAAAACTGATGAGCCAGCCTTCGTCTTTCTGGTAATGGCATATTTCAAAAGAGACACCTAGTAATTTTATCCCTCTGGTTTTTGTTTTGGGGCCTTAATGCAAGGAATATTCCACATATATGTATAGTTCTGCAATTCTGTCATCTAAACACATTTGATGGAAAACTGTACATGTGTTGAAAATTATTTTAAATGAGTACTCTGTTTAAACTTGCAATCTTACCATCTTTAACATTTCAAATTATGTATATACAAATTACACAATATTACGAGTGTATGTATGTGCATGAGTGAATTTAATGGACGCGGTAAACTTTCAGTTAATTAACTTTTCTATAGGAAATGATTCATAAAACTGAAATCCTTAGACTTAAACTACAAGAAAGTGTAGCTATGACTTGATGATTTTATGACAGTCATTTATTAAAATAAAATTATTATTTAAAATGCATGAGTTCACAATAAATGTAATTTATTATTTCCTTTTTTGTTCTTCTCTTAAATTATTTAATTCCTTTAAATAATAAGGTCCATTACATCTGTGGCAACATCAGCTAAAATGTTCAAAAAAATGACCTTAGTAAATGAAATGACTGAAGGATTTGCTGCTGTTTTAGCCTCATGTATAAATCCATTCAATCCAAACTGTGCAACTCTGTGAGTAATTATCATTCTCACAGGATTTAGTATCAAGTGACCAACGAAGACAAACAAACAAAACCCTTTCAAAAGGTACACATATGAACCTTATTTACCCCAATGGGCGCATATTTATACCTTAAAGGTACATGCATAAATGGTACATATTACCCTTTTAAAGGGTACCACCCCAGTGACAGCTTTTGTATATATTTCATGTAGTCATTTGAGCATTTATACTATTCTCTCTGGACAGATTTCTACAGCCAAAGGAACAGTAGATCAATCTTGCAGACGTTTGTAATGAACGAGCAGCCAAGCAAAGGTTGACGTCCACTTCTCACATCCAGACACGAGCCTGTTTCTTGCCTTCCAGTGAAAGGTCTCTGTGTGTAATTCGAAACATTTGCTTGCTGGCAGGGTTGCATCTTTTCTGTAGGGGAGGTTGTTCCCTTCAGTGTCCGCCGTGACCTTTTGCTAATTGTTTGATTGCACATCAGCATTCCTCTAATGAGCGTGCTTGAGTCAGCCGGTGGAGCTGTGTACGCTTTCTGCAAGGGTCGAGCAGTCTTTGCTCATGAGAATATGGGAACATAAAGAGACCAGAGAATAAACATTTACAGATAGTTTCAATTCTAGTTTGTTTACTTTACAAACGCACAAATGGCCTTATATTATACGGTAGGTGGCGCTGTTACGCATCTTCTGAAATAGTACAGCATCTCCAGATCCGAATGAAATGTTGAACCCATGAAGACGAAACGACTGTAAAGCTTTTGTGAATCCAGATGGACCCTTTAAAAAAAACTTGATTGTCTCAGTTTTTTTATGAAACACGTGTGTTGATTAAAAAGAAAGATAGAATGAAGATTTTTTGTTTTGTGTGTTTGTTTAAAATCACATGCTCTAGTCTTTCTTTTGATATATTGCATATTCAAATTTTCATACAACAAAACATTCTGGGGCCATGAAAGTTTTTTGAAAATGATTGCGGGTGCTGGCTGGCAAGGGAAAGAGTTAAAGTTAAAGCTGGGCTTAAAGTCACCATGGAATTAAAATTGACAATACATTGTTTTAAAGGAATATTGCAGTATTTATTCTGAATAATTGATCCATGCACATCATTATTTGTTTTTAATGCATGTGCCTTGTAATCTTTACATTACAGTCTATTGAGCTTCTGAGATTAATGCGTTTACTGGATTTATTAAAGGTCCCATATTGTACAACTTTCTGAAGATTTATTTCAGGTTTTGATGTCCTTAAGAATATATATATTTGCGATATAAGTACCAAAAACCAAAAACCATCTCAATATATGTTTACAGCTCTTTCTCAGGAGCTCTGCCAAGAACAGCTCGAGTTTGGCCTGTCTACTTAATATTCATGAGCCTCCTCTTCTGATTGGCCTGTTGTTTTCTGAGTGACACACCATTGGTCGGGTGGAGACTGAAGGCGGGGACTGAGTAGTTCTGACATCACAAATATACAGAAGGCACAACGGCTCGTGAAAAGGCACAGATACTTTATTCAAGCTGTGTGTGTGGGTCCACTGTTTTGAAACTTATATGGTATTTTAATAGCCCATAGAGGAAATTTCAGTTTTGACAATATGGGACCTTTAAAGTTTGCTTGAAATTCATGGCTTAGTTTCTTAAATAAATTTAGCTAGAACCGCGAGTGGTCGGGCTCATCATACCGCAACTGTATATTCTGCTTTGATAGAATAGTCAGTAAAATATTTGTTGACATCTGGATGAAACACAACTCTCACCTATTATTCACCTTTTGTGCCGTATATCCGAGTGAAACGGCTTCAGGAACAAGAACAAATGTGGGGTGGGGCTTGATTTTGTTCCTGGGGAGTTTATTGGCTGGTTGGATGGTTGTGGTTTGCTATTGGTGGATCTCGTGCTATTGGTGGATGAAATAGAGGTCACAAATATCCATTCATAACTGTTTGTAAACATTAAAATTGAACCAAAATGCAGCACATCTACTGCAAAAGCACAGTTAATGGAAATTGAGTGTTAACACAACAGTCCATGGGAGCTGACCTATTAACATATAAATGAACGCATGGGTGATAGTTCAACCATTTCTTATCATGTTTGGACTCAGTGTGTTCAGCACAATGTGTGTAATAATTTGAAAGGGGTTTGTTAAAGGAATAATGCATGAGCAAAACACTTTGACTGTGTACTTTAAACTATGCAAATAAGCTCCAACACTGTGAATACTTCTGACACGACTGCTGGCTTTTGCATTTCTAAAAAAACAGCAGTCTGTGTGCATTACCAACATGAGCTTCTCCTCAAATCATCATTGCCCTTCATGACTGGTGCATGTGTCACACAGAACAGACCCAGCACTGGAGCACAGCTGGGTAACATATGACCCTGAGACTTTGTCAACACTAATCCCTCTATGTCTGTCTTTACTTTTGAGTCACATTACAGTAAAGTGTTAAACCCCAATCACATAATCTCTGGATTAATGTGGTCAACTACAGTAGCGAACTCTGCAGTTCTAATAAAAGCATGTCAGCTGGAGGTGCACCTGCACACCGGCAAACGGGAAAATCTGTGTGTGAAAAACATCCTCCATTGACTCCATGCGAAGGATTTATACAGAACATGATTTGCTGCTTTTCTGTAAGGAGACAAAAAGTTCACAAATCAAACATGAAGCATATTTTTAAAAATGCACTTATTTAAATAAATAAATACACAGACTTGAAGTATTTATTTCAGCTTATTGTTTTAAGTTATTTCATTACTTGTAGATCACCTAAAAACTATTAAATCTGTAGAACAATTTGCCTAGTAACAAAGTTTAGTAAGATAATTTTCTCCCTATGGATTCGTTAGTTAACATATTTAGCTAAAATGTAGCATTATCTCTTTCTCTCTTTTAACAGTATTAACCATTGTCCCAAGCAAGAGCCTTTAAAAAACCATTTGAATGGTCAATACTCAATTGTAAAAAGTGGTAATCTGCGATCTAATCTTGGGCAGTTTTTACTTAACTGAACCCATAAACATTTGTTTTGTTTCAGCAATATTAAATATCCTAGTAATATGCAGGTTGATAGTGAGAATTTGTCCCCAAACTAAACTGTTAACACATTAACTTATATTAAAGTAACACCAAGTAACTTTTCCTCTTCGGTCGCCCTACTGGTTGAAAACAAAATTGTCCATTACCGCTGTCGTAAATAATTTAGCCTACCGTCGCACGCTCGCTCGCTGTTTACCCAGCACCGGCTTTAGAATGAACGATGTCCACAGACAAGGTAGAGTATGTTACATGATTTCATGAAAGGATGATGTATTGCGAAATCAGAAATGAAGAAAAACGAAATAATGACTATTGTAGCGCTTGACGTAAAGCAGTCGAATTTTGTAGTTCTTTTTGTGGTTGGGTTACCCGAACCCCGAAGTTACATAGTGCCAGTAAAAGCGATACAGACTCCGTCAAGCTATGGTAGAAGTGCCTTTCACCCTGTTACGACTTGATGAACCAGTGATAAGATTTTGGAAACATTATTTTAAGGTAAACAATGTTACATAGTGTTGCTTTAATACATTGAGAAGTATTGTTCATTGTTCTTCCATATGAACTAATCTTAACAAATAAAACTCGTTTGTAAAGTGTTTCTGAATAAGTGTACTTAATCATTTTTATTGTAAAACAGGACAAAAATACTATCTACACATGTGCATCATACATTTTTTTTTTAAGATAATATATATTAAACTAAGTTTAATTTCTACCCTTTTGTTTAATTTTCATATTTGGAACATTTAGTAAGGTTTTTTATGCCTCTGGCATAATTTAGTGAAATTTATGCTTAAATCAAATTACCAAGAAAATGACTTTTTCTCAGTGTAGTTCCTGTTGCAAATGTGCTTTCTTGCATCTTCCATGCCTCACAATTCAAAGCTGAAGCTCTGGTGTCTCTACCTCTGAGTAATCTCCATTCCAGCCGCTTCTCACACTCGGAGACTGTGCATCCGTGGGGCCGCTGCGGGCAGATACGAGGATGAATAATTGACACATCTGGAACTGTATTTGGCATGCCAGACACAGAGGTTTGCCTCATCCCCGGCAGCGAAGGCCGATTCTCACAGCATAACCTCAGAGATGCCGATCTCTGAAAGAAGCGTCGTGCAGATCAACCACAGCCGGCCATGTTTTATTAATCAAAGTTGGCCATTTATAGAGTTACACCTCCGGCCGGCGCTGGACAAACGAGATGCAGAGCTGAGAGAAGATGCTCGCTCCATCGAGAGAAGATAATTTGTCTGTGGAGAAGCTAATTTGCATTACAAGCCTTGAGAGAAACTTCTGAATGGATTAAAAGCGTGATGAGATAGGCAACTACATTTTTCTCAAAAGACAACTTTTTGCTCTTTTTAAAAGTGTACTTAATGGATAATTCCGCTATTTCATTAATCTATTTTCTAGTTTTTTTTGGATGAACTAGAGCGGTGGACAAAGAAATGTTGACGATGGGTCCTGTCTCGACTTTTAGAATCGCCTCTGAGCGCTTCAGAGTGGCTGTCTATGGGCATGCACAAACATGTGCTTAAAACAACCCTTAACGTTCGTTTCCAAAACTGTGCAACTCACCGAGTGGTCAGTGGTCTTCGTTGATGTTCCAAAACAAGTAGCGTAGCGAAATACAGTTTCTGTCGTGTTTTATTAGCCATTTTGTAAAATCACATTTATTTTCTGTTGGAGGACTCAGTGCTCGTTGATATTACTGCGCTACCGGAAACGGAAAAGGGTCTGTTTACATTTGGTTGTAGTCTTTTAAACTTTTTTTATGGTCTATGCGCTAGACACGTTGTTCCGTACAGCGTCCTTGTACGGCAAAGTGGTTGTCACCATCAAGTGGTCGGGAGTGTGCTAACGTTTCAGACTCAAATATCGAGTGGAAGTTTATACGTGGTCGTGAGGTATCTGAAAAAATAGTTCCTACAGCAAATAACACGGATTGAAATCATACATTGCGCCGATATATTGGTTTTTAATCATCAACGAACACCACTAACCACTCGTTGAGTTGCACAGTTTTGAAAACGAACGTTAAGGGTTGTTTTAAGGACATGTTTGTGCATGCCCATAGACAGCCACTCTGAAGCGCTCAGAGGCGAAAAAGTCAAAAAGTTGAGACAGGACCCATCGTCAACATTTCTGTGTCCACCACTCTAGTTCATCCAAAACACACTAGAAAATAGACTTAAAGTGCTAAATACCCGAATTATCCTTTAACTGTGTTAAGAGGCATTGTCATGTACACTCTTTGTGTGGCCTTGAATTTCATTAGAATCATATTATCTGTAAGTGCAGTGTTTAAAAAAATATGTACGTGTTTGAAAGTGTGCAAATTTAAGCACACTTCTTTTTCACAAGGGAAACTTTGGCAACCACCCCATACACTCCTAAATTACTACTGAAAAAACAAGCACTCACATTTTCTCAAGAAAACAATTTACATTTTTCCCCACTTAGGATAAAATAAAATATAGGAGGAAAAATAAATCACATGCCAAGCGGATATATTTATTTCTCAGCACAGCTTTGGCTAGAGCAAAATCCAAATCCAGTTGGTTTAATAGCTTACTTTGTAATGTAATTTACCTTTGAGGCCCTGTTGGCATGTGCAGCTGTGGTGAGTGCCAGCTCCTGCATTGGCACACCTGCTGCTGAAGGCCAAAATGAATAAGCATTCAGTCTGCGTGCCGGTAAAAAACACCAGGGCTCTCTTTCGGCCCTCATAAAGCCCCCTGACATCACAGCGCTCATTTATAGCTATCTGCTTTTATTCATTTTGTCACTGTAAGTGATACACAACGCCTCCATTTGCATGTCGTCGTTTCGCTAAATCGCTCATTACACCTCATTCCTCCTGATGACCTCATGTGTCCTGGGATATCAATGTAAATGATGAGCCACTAAATATTTGTTTTCATCAATTTGGAAACAACAGATAGCAATCCCCTGTGGATGAGATGATGCCGGCTGAGTGTCGAGCCCGTGGAAGGACATCTCGACATTCGCTCTGGCTTGGAGAGGCTTTACACTGAATGAGGTCAACTGAAGTGGGGACGTCCAAATATAGCAGCTCCAACACCACCTGAGAGACTGCGAAAGAGGTTGTGAGAGTGTCTATCTCCTAATTCACCAAGCTGAATGTGTCTGGCCATTAGCCTAAATACAGTGCTAATTGACTTCTTTGTTTTAGAGAAGCCAGGGTCACAATATAGAGACAGATGGAGATTTATTGATGTTTATTTGCCAACCCCTTACTGGAAAAACATGTGGAGATATTTCTGTAAAATGATATCACATTGATTCTTGTGTCTTTCACAACTCTTTCAAAGTGAAATGCTAAGTGAGTGGTGCTAAAAGTGTTACAAGTAAACATGATATAATATCACATGTGCTGATGCAACCATGCCATTTTAGCTACGAGTCTATGAGCTCTTTTATCGTGACTCTTTAGTCAGGGGGCCAATTCTGAAAAGGGCTTCCGTTAAGACTTTTGCGGACATGTTTTGGTACAAGCTGTCACCCTATTTTTTTAGTTAGAAGATACCCATAGGTAAGATATTAGGGTGGTTGTCAAGCTGAATTTTTTTTTTTTTTTTTTGTGACTCGTACAAGCAATTTCAGGCCAATTGTTTGGTTTCCTGCTCAACACAACATGCCAACAATAAATGTTGAATATCTCCACAACCACAAGGACCATATACATAAAAATGGTATCAAATGAAAGCCAACACTCATGGGATGTCTGCTGATGAGTCAGAATGAACATTTATTGTACAGTGTAAGAGACAACATAACTAGAACATGAAAAAAACAATCTCCGCCTAAAGATAACCAGTTTTCAAAGTGAATATCAGTTAGGAAACATAACATAGTATCCCAAAACCTCTATCAATCAGTACCCTAATCTATGGGAATGAGTCAAACCAAGTTTAAAGCTTGTAGGGAGAGAGAGTGCAATGCTGCACACGTTATAATACTTTAATGTCAAGGCGGAAATGTAGAACTGTAGATGGTGGTCTATGGTGTTATTTGACTTCATTAATGTACCAGGTTGTAACACAAATTATATTTAATTGACATATCACTATGGTTATTAATTCCATCCTAACATAACTTCTCTCTCACTTCTTTAGGGTTAGTAACTAGTTAGTAGTAATAACTATGTAATAGTCGTATGGCAAAGGTATGTTTTTTCCCCCATTAAAGCAGTGGCACTCAGGTAGGCAGCCAAAAGAAGGCACCCAGGGACCATGTCCATGAGCTCAATCTGAGTCCTGGTCAGGGACACAAAAGAAGAATTTACTGTTTTGATATTGAATACCATCCAAATACAAAACATGCATTCATGCTTCCAAGGGCAAAATATAAATCAGAATCAGAAAGAGCTTTATTGCCAAGTGTGCAATTAGCTTCCAGTGCACATATACAGATACAAATACAACAAGAAACAGTAATATATATAACTTTTATTGCGGACACAGGTCCATTTACACAGAATACAGCACAAAAACCAAAAAAAAAAAAAAAAAAAAAAAAAAGGAGATGCAAACAAACAGAAGACACATTAAAACTTTTCTATACGAGATACAAGCTATTGTACCAATGACGTCTTAACCTTGAAGTGTATCTATAAACACTTTTAAAAGGACTAACTAGAGCCTCAATTATACAGTTAGCTGACTTGTCCAGACGACACAGAAAACCAAACATCAATTGTCTCAAGAGCGCCTCCCAAGTCGGCACACTATTAGCCACAAACAAATGTCTGGCACTATGCCACCTAGGAACATGAAGCAGCAATCTCATTGCATCATTGTATGCTACCTTGAGCCTCTGCATACTCTTTTTCTTATAATTAGACCACAATTGAGCAGTATAAAGTGGTGTGATGTAAGTTCTAAACAGGGAGCACTTCACATAATCAGAACACATTGAAAACTTCCTTATGAGCATGTTAGCTTGACCATAAATTTTACAGCGCTGACGGTATAGATCTTTATCATCCGTCCAATCACTGGATAGAACATGACCCAAATATTTAGCTTCCTCACACACAGAGAGAGTGCTGCCTGACAAATAAAAAGTAGGAAAAGTTGATTTCTTGTCCTCAACACTTCTAACTACCATTATGTGGCTTTTTTTAGCATTATACTTTATGTCAAAGTCGAGTCCATACTGAGAGCACACCTTTAGCAACTGCTGCAACCCAGCACTATATGGACAAAGCAGGACCAGGTCATCCGCATACATAATATGATTAACAATCATGTTGCCCACAAGACAGCCAGTATTTAACCTGTTTAACTGATTTGATAATTCGTCCATATAGACATTAAATAAAATAGGAGACATAATTCCTCCTTGTCTCACCCCATTACCAACATGAAAAGGAGCGGATAAAACATTGTCCCATTTGACCTGAAAGGTTTGATGGGCGTACCAAAACACTAAAATTCTCACTAAAAATTTAGGAGCACCTCTATCAAGCAATTTTTCAAATAGTCGTTCATGATTGATTCTATCAAATGCCTTTGTCGCATCAATAAAACATAAAAACATAGTTGAATTCAAACTGGTGTACCTGGACACAATCTCTTTAAGAGCATAGATACACAAATCAGTTCCATGCCTACGTTTAAACCCAAACTGATTGTCAGCAGTAAGGACATACCATTCTAGCTTTGTTAGCAGAACTTTCTCCAGAATTTTAGACAAGATACTAGCTAATGCAATTGGTCGGTAATTGTCAACACTGTTGAGCTTACCAGCCTTATCTTTAAGCACAGGCATTAGAATTACAGACATAAGAGCATTAGGCAGGACACCATGAACAAGACAACCATTAAAGCACATAGAAAGCAATGGGCAGAGCCTATGGCTGGCATATTTTAGATGTTCTGCCGAAATGCAATCCATACCACAGGCTTTATTGTTCTCCAACACATTGATGACATCATAAATATCTGCTGCCCTAATTAGCATATCCGCCGAGAAATCAATATGTTCAGGATTCAGTCGAACTCGGTTACTTTTAACACAATTAAACAAATTAAAGTAGTGCTCTCGCCAAAACTCAGATATTTTTACAGGGCTACTAATACCTTCAATGTCAGCCGGAAAGGATGTTTTATTGTTATTCATTACTTTGACTTCTTTCCAAAAGTCAGTATGGTTGTTTTTCTGTAGCTTTCTGGCCAACGAGTCTGCTCTCATTGTATTTTCATTATTCTTAATAAAACGTAGTGCGTACTTAACTCTAGCATTTGTCTGTTTTTTCCTATCTAACAAAATCCCATGTCTGGGCTTACCTGCCTCAGACCAAAGTCTAAAGGCTTCTCTTGCCTCACCATAATACCCAGCCACAAACTCATTCCACCCCGGTCTGATGTTAAGTACCTGACATTTCCTTTTGCAAAGGGGTTCACTGGCAGAATTTAAACATTTCACAATACCATTATACAAGGCACAGATTTTTTCAACATGTTGAACATCCTTACAATTAACATCTGAGCACATTAGGGCCTCATGTGGCATAACAAGATTATTTAAAAAACATTCAGTTCGTAATGAGTATTCAGCCACCTCCTCTTTACTTAATTTTGACCAGTCCAGTTTACTTGAGGAAGCTACATTATTACTTTTTGACAACAGAGGAACATTCTCAACATCTAACCGAGCAGCAATAGGTATGTGATCAGAGGTGGCAAGTTCATAGCAAATCTCCACATTTATCAATGCGGCATGAGCATCAGCTGTGGACACAACATGATCTAACCACGAAGTTGTGTTCCACGCTTCACTAACATAGGTGAAACTTGTATCTGGTAGCAGAGCTGTACTCGATAGAATCAATTTAGACTCATTACAGAAATGCTGCAAATGTGCTGCAAATAACGATTTGCTATCTGACATGTCAGCATTAAAATCACCCATAACATAGACACAAGATGATCTATTATCCTCAATAAATGACTGAATAAAAGCTAACCTGTACAAAAATTCATCCTCATGCTCATATGATTCATACGGTGTATAAACATTTAAGACAGTAAATTTCTTTTCATTAAAATTACACTCTAGCCCAATGGCCCAATCAACATTTAAGCGTACCACATTCACCATTGAGTCATATTTGATGTTCCACAGTATAGCTACACCACCAGCTATCCTACCTCGGACCAACTTTGTACTAAGGTCAGTAGTGGACTCTCCAGCCCCATGAAAGTTCACATGAATAGTGTTCAACTTATCCAGTTCTTGTTTCGCCAGCCATGTTTCTTGCAGGCATAAAATGTCACACTCATCCAGCATTGTGTCCACAACCAGACGCTTTGATCTATCAGTATCAGTATGTCCAACTCGCAACCCACGGCAGTTATACGAGACAAAACGCATTTTAAAATGTTTTATCGTTCCCACCGGAGCAGTTGGCCTTCACCACGTCCTCGCCCACAGCTACAGCAGGCACGCTAGCAGCATTATCGTGCAACGGCCCCTCATCTCGAGAGTGGGGGGCATTCTTTGAACCAGACATCCCTCCTTCTCCACCTCTAAAGTGGCGAGGTTCATAGTAGCGTCGGACAAAAGTCCCAGCAGGCCACAGCTCCGGATCATATAGCTCAGCAACATCATTACATTCAGCGGAAACACAGAAAGAACTAAATCTACTCTGTGTCGCCTCTATTTTTCTGCATGCCACTTGCCGATCCAGCTTCATTTTTAAGTATTCACTGAGAGTATCAGCATCAACACTGAGATCAAACTTAGTAGCAAATACCTTTACCATCTTTGTTTTGACAGCCCGTATATTACTAACTACTCCAGTCCCAATTATGCCAGTCTTCTTTCTCACATACCTCGCTGATGTTTTTACGGTACAAGGTGTGGGGCTACTCTGGGCAGGATTCTCGAGAACCTGTTTTCGCCGAGCCTGCTTCAGTCGGCGCCCATCCTTTACCACCATGCTCCATGCAGGCGTCTGCATTCGTCCCAGAGCTGAATCAACAGATTGAACTGGTTGACTACGGTCAGACTCACCATGCGTTGCAGTCAAAGAGCCATTAGCCCCAGCAGAAGTGCAGGGGACCACATCAGAGCCCACCGGCTTCTCCAACACACCCAAGGGACCCGAGATTCTGGGCGCAGGACCCGGTAGTGTTTCCACATCAGAGAGGCAGGTAGCCGAAAGAGTAGCGTCCAGGTCACGGTGCCCCTCCACAGCAGTCAGTCGGCTTACAAGTTTCACAGAAACCTCCCGCAAAGTTTCACAGGCAGCTACCTGAGTTCCCATAGTTCTTTTTAGGTAGTCGATGTCAGTATTGATTTGCTGCATTTTCCCCAAAAGCACCGATACATCGATGTGTTTAAATGAGACAGGCGGTAAATCATCCAGGAAGTGCGAAACAAATCTTGGGATCTCTTCACCACACTCATTAAGCGCTTGCATGCACATTTTGACGTTGTTAATATCCTTCTTTTGTCCCCTATGGGAGATCCATCTTTTATAATGTGGAAGGAGCTCTGCCAAAACTGCCTTTGAAGCCTCAATCCGCTCAGAGCTGAAACTGCTCGTAACTATCGACACAATGTCATCATGGCTTAGTGTCCGCATTTTAATCACAATAAAGTTCAGCAACTCATCTTCGACTATAACTCTACCGTGTTCAGTATGGTAAATCTCCGGTTTAATTCGAGAAAACTCTTGTGAACACTCTCCAGTAGCATGCCGTGCAGCTGTACCGGCCGCCATTTTGGATCCTCCCTAATACAAATTCTAAAAATAAAATTATAAAAAAATATGAAAATACTATAAAATATCAAATATAAGGCCACAGTTGGGTTTAGTCAGAATAAACATGTACAGATTATGAACATATTTACAGTATTTTGAATAGTATGAATAAATATAAATATAAATATCACCTGAATTTAGGAGATATTGCACTAAACAGTGGGAGAATTGCACTTAAAGGCATATGCCTTGGGAGGTGTGTTAACTGTTCAGAAGGGAAATGACCTGTGGGAAGAAACTGTTCCTGTGCCGAGATGTTCTTGTGGCCAGTGATCTGAGTCTCTGTCTTGACGGTAACAGTTCAAACAGGTGGTGTCCAGGGTGAGTGGAGTCTGTGATGATTTTACCTGCTCTCTTCCTCACTCTGGAAGAGTACAGGTCCTGGAGGGTTGGCAGTGGGGCACCAATAATCCTCTCCGCAGTCCGGGCTGTCCGTTGTAGTCTCATGATGTCTGATTTGGTAGCTGAACCAAACCAGACAGTGATGGAAGTGCATAAAACCGACTCAATGATGGCTGAGTAGAACTGAATCAGCAGCTCCTGTGGCAGGTTGAACTTTCTCAGCTGGCGAAGGAAGTACAGTCTCTGCTGGGGCTTTTTCACAATGGAGTCAATGTGATTGTCCCACTTCAGGTTCTGAGAGATGATAGTGCCCAGGAACCTGAATGACTCCACTGCTTCCACAGTGCTGTTCATGATGGTGAGTGGGGGAGTGCTGGGCTGTTCCTCCTGAAGTCCACGGTCATCTCCACTGTTTTGAGCGTGTTCAGCTTAAGGTTGTTATAACTGGACCAGACAGCCAGCTGTTCAACCTCCAGTCTGCATGCAGACTCGTCACCATTTTGGATGAGACCGATGACAGTGGTGTCGTCTGCAAATTTCAGGAGCTTGACAGTGGGGTCTTTAGAAGTGCAGTCATTAGTGTACAGGGAGAAGAGCCATGTAGATTGCCAGTAACTTTCTGTATGAAAATGTCAGCATAATCCCCAAAGGTTGATGCATTTGGAGGTTTTCCTATTGCTCTTACTAAAGCCATCCCATCAATGATCGTGCATGTTCTCACAAGAGATGGAGTTAGCCCCGTCTCTTTTGCACCAGCTTGTAGTATGGTGGTTAAGTCAGCTTTGCTAGTAGGTCTGAGCACTGAATCTGTTGTGGCAAGTGAAAGGGGGACTGCGCACAGTTCTTCTTGGAGAAGCCCATCTATCAGTGTTGTGCCTGAACGCGTTCAATGAACGATAGTTCATGAACTCGTTCATATTTTGCGCAAACGTGAACTGAACGTACTGAATTACTGCCTGATGAACGTTACTGTGAACGCGTTCATTCTGGTGTCTGTGAACGCACGCTCTCGGTTTAACTTCGTTCAATAGGGTGCCAGATTTCTATAGAGCCTTCCAGGCGAAAACCCGGCAAAAACACACCGTAAACAGGCCCTAATATGTAGCGAAAAAACACCCAATCTGGCAACACCAACCACCAGTGTTGCACGCACCACCGCATGTGTCATCAAAACAAAAAGCAGCATGTAGTCGACAAAGCAGCGAGCGAGGAGGCGTCGTATGATCATTTAAACGAGTTTTATGACCAGGTCGGTGAGGATAGGAAAAATCGTATATTTCTGTGCAAACTTTGCCAGTCGATTAAATAATTTCTGTCTGTGGTTGTATATGGGCTGTGGCAATAATAATAAATTTTAAAAAAGAAGCTCGCAGCAACATATGGAAAAAAAGAACTATGAACTAGTTCATTTTTTGAAGTATGAACTATGAACTGAACTAGTTCATTTTAAAATGTGTGAACTGAACTTTGAACTAGTTCATGTAGAAAATGAACTTTCCCAACACTGCCATCTATGTTAACCTCTCTGCCACTGTCCGTGGATACAATGATGTGACGGAAAAAATCCCTGTCAGGCTTCACACACTTGGATTTGAGTTTTTCAAGTTTGCTGTCTGTTCTGTAAATATTTGAGAGTGTTTTGAGTTTTCTCTTAGTGAGGCTGTTATGGAAGTTTGTGTTCATTGTGCTCATTCTTTTTTCACCAGCTCAGTTACCATTTGTTTCCCAGACTCTGCAGCATGTGTTAGGTCATTTAGTATATCTTCTGAAGCAACATCACCGGTTGTCAAAGACACCAACTCATACATATTCTCCAGTTGGAAGACATGGTATCTCTGGAATTAGTCTACAAGTTGAATGACATCCTCATTATCCCTTCTGAGTCTTGATGGAAGGCAGTCTTTGTGGTTGTCTTCATCATCTTCTCCATCATGTGTTAATCCAATCAGGGATCTAGTGTTCTTTGCTAAAGATGCACGTTCATTGTAGGTGATGGACCAACGGTTTCTAGCTGTCTCATTTTGAGTGATGCCCACCAATCCTCCAGCAACCTTTCCAGTTTTGTTGATGTGCTCAAGGCAAAGATCAAATGGCACCTTGTTGAAGCTATGTTTGGCCTCTTTGGCTACAAAATCGCTATCTAGGAAGCCCTGGTAGACCCGTGGTGCCGTCTGTGCCAGATGTTACATGTCTGCTATGATTACAGCACCCCATATTGTGTAGTGGGTGTGATCATATGCAGCAAACCAGGGCATCGGCTCTTGAAGGCTGACCTGTAAAGCTTCCAGTCACCACATCTCAGTGCCCGTGTGAATGCCAGGAGAATAGACACAATGTCCATGAATTGTCGGTCAACTTGGCGACAATACATGGACAATAGACCAAGTTAATCTGTTGTGTGATTGTGTGATTCACTCCTTTATAAAGTTTTGTTCAGACTGTTGACACCTGCTGTAATCATCTTCTCTGGATCTGCTGACTCATGCCAAATCACAGCTGTGCTGACACAACAGTGCCCCTTGTGGTGTGATACTCTTGTGGTATTTATTGATTATTATTTTTTAATGATTATGTTTGCACATAAATTGGATTATATTGCACATTTGCCCAAAATTACAGTAGGTAACATGGAAGAAAATGGAAGCACTTTGGAAAAAAAATCCGCTTTTACCACTTTTAAGAATATAGTGTTAAAATGGACAAAAAAACATTTTCTAAGCTGACAACCTGGCTAGAACACATGTTGAGGGGTTAAATATTAATACTGGATAGGTTGTACGCTTGTACCAAAAAGTGTCCGACAAAGTTTTAATATCAGTTTTGGCACCCTGACTACTTGTTTCACCGGACTTGTACCCGAGTGCTTCATATCACGGGTGCAATGCTGTACCAGGTGAGCTTCAGAGCAAGTTTACTACATCAGAAAATAAACAAATACGGAGCTGGTTATGTGATGCAAACCTTAAAATATATATAACCTGTTAGCATTCCTGCAAAATTTACCTAAAACGCCTAAAAAAGGCCTACCCAATTTAAATTGCATGCTGTTCTTGAACCATTTGGAGTATATGCATGCTTTTGGGTTCTTTTGAAAGGTGACACTCAGAGGTTTGTTCCTACATAGTCAGACTCACTGTAAGTCTTACTGGTATTGTGTAATAGAACTTTGAACACACTGTAAAAGGACCAAAAAAAAATCCGCCAACATTTTTTCTTTTAAACAGATGCCTGAAGATAACTACAGCTGGGAGCTATTAGCTGGAAAACATAATGAGATCACAGCATGAAGCCTTACCAAACCCAGTTTAAAATTTTATAACAAAAGCTTAGAAAATGAGTGTTTTACACATGTTTATCTAAGTATATGTCTAGGCGCTTCCCAAAAAAGGCCACTTGGAGACTCCAAAGGACCCTTTGTGACCATAGACACATAAAATGCTGCTATTCTTGAATGCTTTACTCTACAGTCATAATTTTGGGCTCTAATGAAAGGTTACACCTAGGGCTATTATATTCCTTATCACTGGCAATAATTGCTGACACATAGTAACTGAAGCATAAACACATTATAGTTTTTTTTTTCAATTCTTGAAACCAAACTTTCTACAAAAAAAGAGACAAAACAAGTGCTATGGTACTAAAACACTTTAATATTGGAACTCACACTATATATATATATATATATATATATATATATATATATATATAATATATATATATATATATATATAATAAAATCAATAATAAAATAAAAAAATAATATAATATATATATATACATTTTGACGAGGTGCTGTCATTCTGTCCCTCAGTATGCAGTTTTTTCCTGACAGGCTCCCAGTCTTCATCTGATTCATTATCAGATGATGGTCTGTGATATAAAAAAAAAAAAACAACAAAGAAATAAGTAATTTACAAAACATTTACATTGTTTCTGTATTCACAAGCATATAAACAGAACAGCATGCACACAAACAATCAGGTTATACAGTTCATGAGCACACACACACACACACACACACACACACACACACACACACGCTATCTTTATGAGGACTTTCCATAGACATAATGATTTTTATACTATACAGACTGTATATTCTGTCCCCTTACACTAACCCTACCCATCACATAAACCTTTCTGCATTTTTACATTTAAAAAAAAACTCATTCTGTATGATTTATAAGCTTTTGTGCAAATGGGGACCTCTATTTAGGTGCCCACAGTGACTCGAGTCCCCATGAGTCTGTGTGCATTGGGGTTTATGTCCCCAACAGGATAGAAAAACATGTCCCCCCACACACACACACACACACACACACACACACACACACACACACACACACACACACACACACACACACACACACACACCTGTGCTTGAGCCCACATAAACAAATAATCCTGCACAAGCGCACACGACAGAAGTTAGCAGGTAGCTTACACGTAAAACACACACACATACACTCGACAAAAAAAACCCAAACACACGACATAAGCTGACAAATACACCTCAAAACAAACACATACCTCAGTATACACAGTCAAATATGTTGTATAATATAATAAAACTTACTTGTCGAGACGAGAGTGACGTCGCCACCATCCAAAAACAAATCCTCTGCTACCGATCAATGGATGGCACATTGCTCTCTTCGTCAGAAATGTCATCCTCCGACTCATTACTATCACGGCGAGTACACTGTTCAATCATTTCTTCGAGTAAGAAGTGGGTTTTCATAGTTTTCTTTGCCATATTGCACCTGTTAGCTACTTTAAATCGTCAACTCGTCCAATGGTCTGTTTACGCACGGACGCATGAATCAATACGGTGCTTTGCGCACGAACTTCGCGCATGACCTGAGGGATCGGCCCACTAAAGCTGCATATCAATCATTACAGACATTCATTGGCTGTCAAAAAAGACAGTCATTTCCATTCTCTATTGCAATTGGGTCGATTTACTGTCACTAAAAGAGAGGGCGGTACCATTCTTCATCAGTGCGCTCTTTGGCTATTGACAACAGGTGACACCTCATTCATGGACCGATTGGCTCAAATGACCTGTCTATCAAAAGTTCAGGGGTCAGCGGCCATTTTGATATCATATTTCCTTCAATGTTTACTTTTCAAATGAAACTAGATCATAGAATGCGTCGAAGTTGTGATCGTGCTGGCGGCTAACGCGAAATGCTAGTACTATATTCCGTGGATGTTTATTGATAAATAAATGTGTTATGGACTAAATCCTTCATTGAATTGGATTGTATGGACCCTTTACAGTGTAACCAAACCATTTTTGTTGGAATGTAATGGATCATGGACTAACAAGAGTCTTCCTTGGTGAGTTTCTTCCAGTTTGTTTTTGTTTTTTTGGCTGTTGGTGGTCTGACAAACTGACAGATTGTACCCGCTGTGTTGATTGTATCTTAAAATGGATTACATCGCTCGAATCACAAGAATCTCAGCTTTCCAAAGATGTATAACATGTTTACATATTTTAGTAAAAAAAAATTCTTGCAAGAATTAAACCTCTGAAACAGCCCAACGGCCCGCGGACGGTACGTCGGACTCCTATCTGGATAAAGAGTGTGGTCAAGCAGGAACAGCACTTGTAAGACATTGAGAACACTTTGTGGACATCTTTTTCTATATACATGTTTGATTGTGCCGAAAACCTGCCGACTACGCCAAACATTTTTGATCTAGAACGGCAAGGAAAACAAGTAATATCATGATATTGATATTACTTGGATAATTGGAAGTTGGGTTTCCATGTTTTATGGGGACTTTCCATAGACATAATGATTTTCAAAAAACCTATTTAAAAAAAAAAACATCACTTAGTATGATTATAAGCTTTTTCCTCATGCGGACCAAAAACATTTAAGATCAAAATTTGTATGTCTCACACTGGTTTACAATTTTTTTAATGATTGCAATTCAAAATCAAACTGACAATGATGTCATTATTGTAGTATTTGCATACTGAATCATGATTGGTCTTGCATTTTATTGTGCAGAATTGTCATTAGTCATTTGTTTCTTAAATATATTTAACCATTGCACTGCACAAACAAAGGCATGTTATGTCCCGTGTTCATACACAGCTGATAGGAACATTTTGTACTGTACACTTTTGCTATTTTGTTGTGCAAATGCAAATCTAATAGATTTAATATAGCTGTTCAGATAATAAGTATTAGGTATTTTCCAAAGTATTCACATCTCTTTGTACCTACATTGAAAGCACACAATCTCAAGTCCTTTTCCCACCTGGTTGTGGTATAACTGTATTAAAAGCAATTGACCTTTATGCAGGATAACAACTTCAGACATGATATGTTGAGGCTGAGGTGTATAACAGAGAAATGAACATTTCTTTAGAGGCACTGACTTGACCCCCAATCTCAAAGCCTTGAGGCAAAAGACAATTTTGGAGACTGTCACTGGAGCTTAAGTCATTTCACTCAGGGAGAATTCCACTAAGATGGAGCAAAATGTTATTATGTGAGAGCAGATTAAAAAAAATCACATTGTCCCTGTCTTGAAATGTGGACTGGTGATCAATGTGTGTGTAACTGCTTTGTCCTTAAGATTGTTCTTTTATTTAATACTCCCACAGTCTGTGTGCAGAAACCTCGGGGGCTGGCAGACTCTCATTACCCTTTATGATGCAACAAACTCTGTGTCTGTGATATGTGTTGCATCAAAACGCTTCCCCAGAGAATGTAAAAGAATCAAGTTACCTCTGAATTATACCGGCTGAATTATACCATGCATTATTATATGTTGGTACTTTTGAAAAAGAACCAGCGATTCCCTATATTTCAGTTCGCAATATTGCCACAATAGCAATTAGAGGCTGTCAAAAAACGTATGAAAGTGGGTGCTAGCCATTAGCAAACCCCTGGTGACTTCAAACGCTGCATCAGGGCTTTTTTACAGTCATTCTGTTAGGTTAATGAGGTAGACTACAGTATACTGTATGTATATGATAAACATGCTGCTATAAAACATCAAGGAAACATTTTGTGAAACCAAATAAACAGAATAAAATAAAGCATTTGCGGGGGAAATAAATGTAAGCAATATCACACAATCAACAAGTAATCATGGATGCATAAATGTGATATTGCCTTTATATAGTTCTGCAAAAAAAAGTTGTAGAGTAACTTTGTTTGCTTGAAAAAGCTGAAAACATGTTGCATTCACTTCCAAAGAACACAATGTTTTGTGAGTGAACGAATATTTGTTTAAAAATAAATTTGATTTTGAATTACTCATCAATATTTATTATTTATTTATTGTTGTGACCAACTACATTTATTTATACAAAGTTCTGTGAGCTCACTGCTCAGCTCAACCTTCAAATTCTTGGGAAAGCATTTGCCTTATTAGTCCAGTGCGCTTTCAGAAACCCTCCACCTTCCCCAGCTCCACCTGTATAGATCTGCTACGGTTAATTCATGTACATATACATATATAAATATATATATATAAGTTAAACAATTGTATAAGATCTACAACAATGCTTACTCAAATAACAAAATAAGGCTTACGGTATGTATTTACCAGTCTTGATCACATGATCCTTCAGAAATCAATCTAATATGCTTATTTGCTGCTCAAGAAATATTTAATGCATTTTCATCAATTTTGAAAACAGTTGTGGTGCTTCATATATTTGTGGGATAATTTTTTCAGCATTGTTTGATTATTAAAAAAGTTGAATAATCTTTATTTATTTGAAATATAATTATTTTGTAACATCACAAAATAAAGTCATTACTTTTACTGTCACTTTCTGCTAATTTAATGCATCTATGCTCAATTAAAGTATTATTTTCCCCAAATAAATGGAAGCCCATTTGATAAATATATTAAGTTGTAATTATGACATAAAAATCCAAAATTATGTCATTCTAAATTGAAATTATGACTTTTGAAGTGAAAATATGATTTAAAAATTCTAAATTATGACATTGAGTCAAAATTAAGACATAACAAGTTGAAAATACACTTTTTTATCTCAAAATTACATCTTTTTTACTAATAATTTTGGCTTTTTAGTAACGATTTAAACTATAGTCATATATAGTTTCGACCATTTCAACCTTTATGACACAATTTCAACATTTTGTAACAATTTCGATTGTTATGTCATAATTATGATTTACCAGATCATCATTTTCTGTTCCTTATGTGGTCTTTCATTGAAACAGAATTACATAGAGTATGTACTTCTATTTTCGGAAGATGCCAATATTACGTGGATCCCAGCAGTTGGCTGAGACACAATACTGTCATTATTAATTTGTGCTTTTTTTGTCATCTACTAATTGAATTCATATAACGTGTTATTTTAAAGTATATAACAGCATTATGAGTCAAACAACTCTCATTCATTTTGAACAGCAGCCACCATTAAGTAATTTCCCTATAGAGCAGAATTCAAATATTCACACTGGTCTGAAAGTCAATATTTCCCTGGCAGCCCCAGGCGCTCTTCAGGGTGGCTTCAGCCCTTCGGCCCAGTGATGTTCCTGTAACCCAACAACCAGAGGCATTGGGCAGCCGTGCTCACTCCTCCGCTGTGTAGCCACTGCCAGTTACCCGTGCCAAAGATTTGAGTGTTGTGTCCTCTTTTCCTTGCTGTGGGTATTCAGCCCATTCACTCCTTCTCAGCGGAAGAAGAGAAAATAATGCACTTCCACTGGCACTGAGAATGTTATTTGGCTTTGGCTCCCTAACTCTTGTTTCTTTAAGTAATGGGCTGGCAGAGCAGGCCATGTGTGTAACTGTCACGTTTCGTCTGCAATCTTTAATCATTAATGAGCTAAATATTCAAAAAATAAAATAAACACACATTATCATTTTTCAGAGTGCCACAGAGAAGACTGTGCTTACGTGCCTGTGCTCTTAAAAACAAAGCACAAACTTTAACATCCACAATCTTAGAAATTAAGGTTCAGGAGAAATGTCTTAAATTACTTTAATTTTTAACAGGTTATTTAATGTTTTTCGAGTGATATGTTTATGAGACGTTTAAAGGGCCTTGCACACTGAGTCCGAAATTCGCGTCCGAATTTTTTGCACGTTAACAAATAAATACGACCTCACGTTATGTCAATCACGCTTGCACACTGCCTCCGAAACTTTCGTTCGTTTAAAAAAAAAAATTGGATCGGGTTTGATTTTCTGCGTTCTTCGCATCTGTAGCAAGCAGTTTGAATGGTGTTTTGACAATTCAGAGCCACCGAATCACGAAGACGAAAAAACGCATACGTATGAAGAACCTGACAGAACCCTTTAAAGTTCTAGAACCTTTTCTTCTAAGAGTGCATTGGACCTTTCCAAAAGTTATTTATAGTGGAAAAAGGTTCTTGATATTAATCCCCCCCCCCCCCCCCCCCCCCCCATTTTCAACATTCTTTAGTGTGAATTACAACACGCTACTCGAGCCGACCAATCAGAGCACAGTGTGCTTTTCAGAAGGAGGGGCTTCATAGAGACAGGAGCTAAACTTAGTGTTACTGACAGACTGGGAAGAGAGGAGCTGCAAAAATGCAGAATATGATGAAAATAATAGTTTTTTGAACATTAAAGCATTAGAACCTAATTTAGTAGACCCCAAATACAAAATCAAGACTTGGTCCCCTATAAAATGTACTTCAGACTAAAAAAAAAGAGGTTCTTTGGGAATGCAAAATGGTTCTATCGCTGAAAAAAAAAATCTATTTTTTGGAACTTTTAATTATAAGAGTGTATGCTATGATAAAGAAATAATTAATAGAAATAATGAAAACATTTGTCAATTTTCAGTGTATTATTTTGAGTAGCTTCAAATATTCCTGGAGATTGCATAGAAATACCATCAAACGCTGCAGTGACAGGCAACAATACGCAAACATGAAAGCTTACAAGTGTTTTATATCCCAAACCCCTTTACTTTGGCATGCATCTCGAACGCAAGCATTCAGCCAGCATCCAGCACTTAAAACTGACAATTATGTGCAATTTAGATGAGGATGACTCCAATAGAAGGCCAACTGAGAGATGGTCTGTCTTTCTCCATCTGTCAGAGTCTCCTGGTTCATGTCCGTGGGGGTCTATTGTGTAAGAGGGTTTTACAGCAGTAACTGAATTATAAAGGAGCCCCAAAACACCTGGGAGGATGTACGCCATACAAACCTACCCTTTTGGAAGGGATTGATGGCATGCACTTAAATTCTGTTACCGCTTCTGGTATTAATGTTGTGCATATTTTGCTCACCTACATGCATTTGATTCTCTACTGGAGGTGTGGGAAAAGCCTCTCTGCTGGGTTGGCAATCCTTCCACAAAAGTGGCATTAAGCATTCAAGAGCTCCAGATTCTGCTGAGTGTGAACAGACGGGTCTTATGGTGGCTGCTCATGCATTCTGGTTGATATCTTATTAAGGCTCTAATTTATGTGAAGTCAAGCCACAAGGCTTTGAGAACTAGGTCTGACATGTCCTGGTATAATTGTCATCTTGGTTGCTTGGAAGCCTTTTGAACCTATGCAGACATCATTTTAGATTGAGAAGATCACTATTTTTATATCTCTTTTTAAAACAAATTTCTCTAGTCAGCATGATCTCTCAACATCTTGCACTTTGCATTAGCTACAGGTGAGTAGGGTAAACATTTTAATTAAGATATATTACCATACATTCCCCTGCAGTTAATACATTTGCAGTACTATAAGACATTTGTTCCCTATCTGTCAGTCACTTCAACGTCGTGTCCCTTTTGGACCCCTAGTGTCAGTCATTGACACAATGTCAAAGTGACTAATGGATAGGGAACGTCTCCTCAGCACAAACCTGAATGAGTGATGCACGCCACTCCTTTATACGTCTGGAGAAGTGGCGCAAGCAAAATCCAATCGCCAAATTTTATTGGCCTTTTCTTAAGGTATCAGAGGTGATTGGGGCTCCCAAGTATCATCGACACCACATCTCTTTCTCTGGTTACATTACCAATACATTTTACGTTATCTGAAATATCATGTTTAAAGGATAATTCCGGTATTTAGCACTTTGAGTCTATTTTCTAGTTTGTTTTGGATGAGTGGTGGACACAGAAATGCTGACGATGGGTCCTGTCTCGACTTTTTGACTCTTTTCGAATCGCCTCTGGGCGCTTCAGAGTGGCTGTATATGAGCATACACAAACATGTGCTTAAAACAACCCTTAACGTTCGTTTTCAAAACTGTGCAACTCACAGAGTGGTTAGTGGAGTTCGTTGATGTTCCAAAACAAGTAGCGTAGCGAAATACAGTTTCTGTCGTGTTTTATTGCACGAGTTATTGCAATGAGTCCTCCAACAGAAATCATGCGATTTTACAAAATGGCAAATAAAACATGACAGAAACTGTATTTCACAGATATGAGTGTCACAGTTTTGAAAACGAACGTTAAGGGTTGTTTTAAGCACAAGTTTGTGCATGCCCATAGACAGCCACTCTGAAGCGCTCAGAGGCTATTCTAAAACAGTCAAGTCGAGACAGGACCCATCGTCAACATTTCTGTGTCCACCACTCTAGTTCATCCAAAACACACTAGAAAATAGACTCAAAGTGCTAAATACCGGAATTATCCTTTAAATATGCAAATTATGTATTATATAATTTATCATTGGATTAAACCCGGTGTAAATGTTTTTACATAGGGGATTTTGAATATCTCCTTTTATTGATCAGAAAATACCTTCAACATACCAAAAAAAAAGTCATCGCTTTTTAAGAATAAATTTAAATATATATTAGGTGAATTATATATGAATAAACCACTCTGCAAAAACCATCAGCATATTGATAGGACCTCGTGAGTGCTAATAAACTTTGATATTCAGCATATGAAGCTGCAAGAACTGAATCTCTGTTTGAAATAATTCTGTGGACCTTGTGACTATTTTAAGAGCGCTCACTGTGAGCCTATAGCTAAATGTCAGTTGTTGTCCTCAAATGGGGAAAAATGCTACATGACCTTCCTAACCATGGAACTTTGAACACTGTATCCAAAGCATTCACTGAAATTGCTGACAACTGCTTTTTTTTCCTCAATCTGACCCAGCTGAACCTTATTTAGTCAATTTTACTGTGCTAGAGAAGGCTCATAGAGAAGGCTCATAGAGAAGGAAAATAATAATTATGCCATTGTCAGCATAAACATGTGCGTGTATTTTGCAATGAAATTAGTCTTGTTTGATGAGTACAGCTCACATTATGGCTGTTCATACAGTATCATACTCTATGCTTCAATAAAAACATAAGAACAGGTTCATGTTTGCATTTAAATTTTACATTCAGAAACAGAATTACAGATCTAAATTATCCGATCTAAACTGCGCATTGTTAGCCATCCTATGGTCACAAGTTATGTCACTATACCAACATTAGCTTGACATTAATTAAATCATGTTCTTGAAATGGCAATGTAAAATGTAGTCTATTCTTAGTATTTATTCTAATATACATAATTTTGTTTTTAGTTGAGTGTGCATGTTTGATGCAAGCAAAACAACAAATAGCAAAAGTAGTATAGACAGATGCCATATTTGTTATTTACAGCTTGAAGATAAATTACATGAGCTGTATGCAAACACGATATAAAATAAAAGTTAAGAGCTTCCTGTTGTCCATGTAAACAAGTTATAACAATCTGGCATTAATTAAATTTAAAATTTGTTAATTTGATATAGAACTGATTAATCGAACAAAGTTACTACACTTGTTTTGTCAAAATTGTCCTGCTGTTAATTATGTGGCTTGAACGATGGATGTCCTACGAAGTCATTACTGTTCTGGGAAAAAGTTGTGGCTATAGATAAATTATTCAATGATGCATAATATGATGATGATTAAAGGAACAGTTTAGCCTGGTTAAAACCAGACGCATCTCAGTCGTAACTGAGTTAGGGTCAGGGGAAGGTTCATTGACAACTCATTTCCAAAGGGGCGTCACCAACGGACGTCGCTCAAATGCCTCTGGGCGCAATTGGATCTCTTGCAAATCGTCATCTTGTAAATCCCGCCTCAACGTTTGTGATTGGTGCCTCAATTTGGAAAGATTGTAAATGAGCTTGAATGGACTCTTCGCCAGACTAACTTGCAGAGCAAATCTAAATTTGCCAGAAGTTCGTCTGGGTTTTCCCAGGCTAGGAGTATTTCACTTCAGAATAAAAATGTCCTGATAAATTACTCACCCCCACGTCATCCAAGATGTCCATGTCTTTCTTTCTTCACTCAAAAAGAAATTAAGGTTTTTGAGGAAAACATTCCAGGATTTTTCTCCATATAATGGACTTCAATGGGGTCCAACGGGTTAAAGGTCCAAATGTGAGTTTCAGTGAAGTCTCGACTAGGGATGCACCGATCCACATTTTTTCACTTCCGATCCGATCCCGATACCTGAATTTGGATATCGGCCGATACCGATACTATTCCGATACCAGAGCTGTGTTTGCTGTAATAGTATTATAATCATTATTGTTGATTTTATATGATGCTGAAATAAACTCCCCTCTACAGGCAAGTATGATGTCCCATATATATATATATATATATATATATATATTAAACAATAGATAAACAAAAGATAGACAAAAAACAAAGATACACAGTATACAGGCCTACAGTGCTTTAATTTCAGGAAGGTCTACTAACATTACTATTCAGGTATGGTCTAAAAAGAATTATAATAAAGTAATCAAAAGTAAAATAGCACTGCAAAGTTTATCATAGATAGATTTATGCTTATTAAATCTAAAGTTATTCATTCAAGAGTTGTGAGTGATTTTCTTTTTGCCTTTTGTTGTTTGATACTGCTGCCCCTTTAAGAAAGAGTGCAGATCTAATATTTAGATCTCACCATATTTTCTCCCAACTATTTCCATACGTCCATTTTAGACATAAACTGTTTAAGTGAATCTCCAAGCCGGTCATTTTGACATTTTTGTGTGTAGGCTACATTTGATCGTTTAGACGCGGACATGAAGCCCAAAGTATAATTTGGTTGTCTCGTTGCGGTCTGTTTGGGAGCGCGCGCCACATTGGGGACAGCATCTCTTGCGCAGATTTTAGTGCTTTTAATAGCTCTTTATATTATTAAAAGCGTCCCGCAATTTAGCAACAGTAGAGACCTCCGTCGTCACTCATTAAGCAGGGCTGTCGTGTTGTGCACGGTGTGGCACTGCGTGAGAGATCTCTCTGAGGACTGCGAACATTGCATTTTGCTGTCTTGCTCTGCTGCGGTGTTTGTACATCTTGCAAAGTGAAGTATTTCCACCATAGGATTTCCACACCGCGACATGTTGACAGTTCAATGCATAGGTGCTATCCTGCTTGCTGGCTGCAAACTGCGGAATGGATTTTTTGAGCGGGGGTCTCTGTGTCTCATTGAGCCGTGCCTCCGTTCAGGAAATCCATTCCACAGTTTGCAGCCAGCTAGCAGACTCGCCGGCGGGAATCACTTTTGGAGTCATTTCAGTTAAAGCGCAGACATGGCTCATGGATATCGGATATCTCCGCAGGTTGGATCGGTAAAATCCGATACGTGAATTATTGCTGGTATCGGTCCCGATACCGATACTGGATCGGATCGGCCCCATCCCTAGTCTCGACACGATCCCAGCTGAGGAATATGAGTCTTCAAACCTTCAACCCGTCGGACCACATTGAAGTCCGAGAAAAATCCTGGAATGTTTTCCTCAAAAATCGACTGAAGAAAGAAAGACATGAACATCTTGGATGACATGGGGGTGAGCAAATTATCTAGAGATTTTTATTCTGAATTGAACTACTCCTTTAAGCAGTGAGTTACACAAAAATAAAAATTGCAATAGTGGTTACTCTAAGAAGACTAAGTTAGACTGCTGAAATTCCTGCAGAAAACAGCTAACTAACTAAGCAGATCTAAGCTTGATCTTGGCTGGTTTAAGTTAAGGTCTAACAAACATACTAGCTGAAAAATCGAAAAGCATCAAAAGAGAGAAACCTGGCCAGCTAGATAGACCAGAAACAACCAGCAGACCAGCTCTGGTTGGTTTAAGCTGTTTTATCATATTTGTATTGATTTGATGTGTTGGCTGGTCGATGTATATCATCTGGAGAGCTACGCCAGACAGCTCATCTGAGTTTCCCCTTCAAAAGCTGGCTCTTGTGGGTATGTCTAATAAAAATAACCTCTTGACCTGCTGTGTGGTTCATTACTGCCATCCTGTGTTTGACAGCCAGTCCTACAATGTATATTATTATTGTCCTAGCAAAGAATGATCCGCTTGGATTCCCCTGAGAAACGTTGCGTTATATCACAAAAGCTTATTATTATTTTTTCCATCACAAATGTCTTGTGAGTGAATGTTTTTCTCCCATCTCATTTGTACTATCAATCTGCTTCAATTCTTGAGGATGCATGTGGAAAATTAAGCGGGTTATGTTCACTTGCAAGTTGGAAATGTTGGTTGTATTTCAAATCACACCTGAGCAGAAAGCGGATGGATGTGTGAGGTAAGATTTAAAGGAGACGGACTTTCCTTAAAAAGAGGTGATAGAAATGCAAGAGGGGGTGGAGGACTGGCACACAGAAGAGTGAAATAAACCCTGAGTGTGAAGAGCCTATTGTACTGGTGAAATTATGATAATACCCCATAGCAGCAGTGCTAAAAATCAAGCGCACTTAAAGCAGTTCTTCTCCCCTGAGGTCTATGCACAGCTGTACCTCCATCCTTTCACTATACCTGTGAATATCAAAAGATGCTGACAGCCATAATTAACTCCATCATGCCACACTTAAAATCAGTGGGAATGAAAGCCAGCCAACGAAATGACCCATTTCCATTTTTATTCAAGCTAGCCGCGTGTACATCCACTCTGTATGTATGAGTCCGAGTGAAAGCGCCACAACACTAATGACAGCAATTCAGAAAAATTAGAGCTGGTCCATATTGAGAGGGTCACTTTGTTTGCACCTGAACAGATGGGCTGAGGGGATTCATCGGAAGCTGGCGATAGACACACTAGCGTTATGTAAGCCTGTGAGCTTGTCTCAAGTCCCACCAGAAAACATTAAAGCATATGTCTGGTAAAAATTGCACAAGTTTTGTGATTCACATATTTGGAGTCATATGCATATGTTGTTTCAGGCGTTTGTGTGGGCAAAGACACTGAATAATACAGCAGCACATCCTCTGAGACCTGAATCCTCTTCAGTGGCATGGAAACAGAGTTTGTGCACATTGAGGAGTTTCTTCTGAAAGAAGGTGCTGAAAATAACCCAGCTGCTGACCGCTGCGCATTAGTGAGAGCTCTCATATTCCAGTTGACCTTTGTCACATTCACACACGACACACTGAGACACAAAGACCTCTGCGCTCTAAAGAAGAGATGAACGCCTTTGAAAAATTAAGGTGCATGTGTGTCTTTAGAGACCTTAATCACAATAGAGTGGAAGTGAAACTCAAACCATATATATATATATATATATATATATATATATATATATATATATATATATATATATATATATATATAATGTATATGTATATATATATATATATATATATATATATATATATATATATATATATATATATATATATATATATATAGTATAGTACAAATTTAGAAATGTAATTTAAAAGTGACAAAACGATAAATAGAGAAAATAATAAATAGGAAATAACAGTAGGCCTAACTAAAAAATTATATTCTTCTATTAGCTGAGATCACCAGTCCCTCTTGTTTTCCCTCCAACCACCAGTCAAACTTTTCAGTATGCATTCAGTTCCCAGTCATACTGTACCATGTTTCCAACTGAAAATCTTATGCCAGAAGGAAATGTGTCAGTAAATTGAGTTGTGAATGCCGTTTTATGTCAAATAATTAACAATATGTACAGAACAATACTAACAGAGATGCTTGCACAACACCACTACTTCCTTATGCTTTCATTATTTCTGTCAGGATCACTATTGTCGAATACGATTGACAATTAGCATACAGTTGGCGGTATGTTTCTGTTCTGGGCAAGAACTCCCTGTGCATCCAGTCAGTCTAAGAGCAGGAGAGCAGCAATAACCCACCTTAGGGTAAACAGAACAGAACCAACAATAATGTATGCAGATATAATTAATTCAAGATTTTAAAGTACAACATAATTTGAGAATTCATTCTGATTCAAGGGGAATCAGAATGCCAAATCCTTACAGGAGACAGAAGGAGCTGGGGAGGGAGGAGTGTAATTCACTCCTGGTAATACTGAAGAGCTTATATACACTCACCTAAAGGATTATTAGGAACACCTGTTCAATTTCTCATTAATGCAATTATCTAATCAACCAATCACATGGCAGTTGCTTCAATGCATTTAGGGGAGTGGTCCTGGTCAAGACAATCTCCTGAACTCCAAACTGAATGTAAGAATGGGAAAGAAAGGGGATTTAAGCAATTTTGAGTGTGACATGGTTGTTGGTGCCAGACGGGCCGGTCTGAGTATTTCACAATCTGCTCAGTTACTGGAATTTTCACGCACAACCATTTCTAGGGTTTACAAAGAATGGTGTGGAAAAGGGAAAAACATCCATAATGCGGCAGTCCTGTGGGCGAAAATGCCTTGTTGATGCTAGAGGTCAGAGGAGAATGGGCCGACTGATTCAAGCTGATAGAAGAGCAACTTTGACTGAAATAACCACTCGTTACAACCCAGGTATGCAGCAAAGCATTTGTGAAGCCACAACACGCATAACCTTGAGGCGGATGGGCTACAACAGCAGAAGACCCCACCGGGTACCACTCATCTCCAATACAAATAGGAAAAAGAGGCTACAATTTGCAAGAGCTCACCAAAATTGGACAGTTGAAGACTGGAAAAATGTTGCCTGGTCTGATGAGTCTCGATTTCTGTTGAGACATTCAGATGGTAGAGTCAGAATTTGGCGTAAACAGAATGAGAACATGGATCCATCTTGCCTTGTTACCACTGTGCAGGCTGGTGATGGTGGTGTAATGGTGTGGGGGATGTTTTCTTGGCACACTTTAGGCCGCTTAGTGCCAATTGGGCATGGTTTAAATGCCACGGCCTACCTGAGCATTGTTTCTGACCATGTCCATCCCTTTATGGCCACCATGTACCCATCCTCTGATGGCTACTTCCAGCAGGATAATGCACCATGTCACAAAGCTCGAATCATTTCAAATTGGTTTCTTGAACATGACAATGAGTTCACTGTACTAAAATGGCCCCCACAGTCACCACATCTCAACCCAATAGAGCATCTTTGGGATGTGGTGGAACGGGAGCTTCGTGCCCTGGATGTGCGTCCCATAAATCTCCATCAACTGCAAGATGCTATCCTATCAATATGGGCCAACATTTCTAAAGAATGCTTTCAGCACCTTGTTGAATCAATGCCACGTAGAATTAAGGCAGTTCTGAAGGCGAAAGGGGGTCAAACACAGTATTAGTATGGTGTTCCTAATAATCCTTTAGGTGAGTGTATGTAAACAGTGATAGGCGTCGTATTCTTATAGGTAGACGTGGATCAGCTCAAGCTTGACTAACATGACCTGGCAGAACTGATGCTTCGCTTGGTAATTATAAACCCGTGTCAGTCATCACAACACTTGATTTAGGTGTAATTCTAGTCGTGAGCCAGATTTATCGTAGATATTTGTTCCAGAGATGTGAGGAGAAGGTCTTTGAGTCACAGAGACGCTCTTTCTTTGTGTTCTCCTGACCTGATAATGCCTGTTTCAATATCAGCAGGATCAGACCGTGCGGCAGATGTTCACAGTCCTAATTCTGTTTGCTTCACAGAGGAGGAGAGGGAATAGAGATGAAACAGCTGTCTCTGCTCTCCTGCTCGTGGAGGAACATATTATTAACTGCCCGTTCGTCTGGATACACGACGGCCATCAGCTCTTCTGTGTGGGTGGGCAAAAATTCATTAAACAATTCAGAGGTTAAAGATTACTACAGACTTTACCTCAACGAGTACTTTTAAATGATTCAGTTTAAATCAAGCAGATCTCATGTTTTTCTCATCCTGATTAGCTTCTTCAGGACTGTTTGATTAAAGCTGTGTGCACTGATAAATTCTACACAACAAGAACTTTCAAAAAAGCAACTGGGTCAACATTTATTTGTTTTACAATTTATTTATTTTTAAATATGATCAGTTTGTTTATGAGGAATGTAATCGTTTATTCTGGTTGCAAACCTTAGTTCTGTTGATTTTTTTCATAACTCAGAAAGCATTATCCTGTTTCCATAGCAACTAAGTGAAACAGTAAATTGGTCAAACTGTGTTCTTGTTCTGATCTCATACTGGGCTTCGAATAGAGAAGAGATCACAATCACATCAACACCAGAGTAACCATTCATCTCTTCTTTTTTATTTTATATTCTATAACATTTAACGACCTCCCTTAACTGGGCATGCAATGAATTCTGTATACAGTGTACATGTACATAAGTGTCTCTTTTGCGATCTAAAACACATATAGTTTCATCAACACAGTGATAATCTGTGTTTTTTTTTTTTTAAATCGCATGATTTAACACACTGAAACCCCAGCATGCTAAATGATTTGTGATGCATTAGGGCACATATTGGATAAACACATCTTTACATTTCATGACAAAATTTAGTTTTTAAAAAAAAAACAACACAAAGATTTCCCCACAATACAGCAAGTAGGGTTGACAGGAGGACAATGCAGCACACAAAACATCTCGAATCACAAATAATATATGACATATTGTTATAAGCACATGAAAGTTGTCTAATTAGTCCTTATGTTGCTGGTTAAAAGTTGACATGAATGACAGATGCTCAACCTGTCTCTGGTAGAGAAGATGTCTGTGAGGCCGAAGCATTTCTAACACTAAATGAATAAAAATATGTGTGCTGGAGTAATATGGATTTTCATTGCTTTTCATTGCTTGTCAGTTTCTGGTCACCATCAATGTTTATTGCAGGGAATAAGAGCAGTAAATAACACATGTACTTTATGTATTTAATCTCACTTTATTAACCAATGTCTTTGCTGCTGGCCTTTGATAATCCGATTCAACCATCCTAATAAGCAAAAATGACTTTAGACAAACATCACATTTGTGTTTCATGTATTTGTTCAGAAACGGTTAGTTTGAGCGGTGCCCTCTACTGTACAGTCGTGAATATGCATTTCCTTCAGCCTGAGGCTTATTCATTTCACTTTGAATGTAACTTATGGGCAAAATTGGAATATCGCACAAAACATTTGCAAATAAAGCAGCGTTTCCATTCCATGTGTCCAAGAGAACAAAATCGTCACTTCCTGGGAAATTGCCGCACAATATCTGTAATTAAAATGGAAGTTTCTGCAATCGGGCTCTTTTCCCTCCATCATAAATAAGTGTGTCTCAGAGCGTCAGACGAAACACAATAAACGCTGTCATGTTCTCTAGCATTCGGATGCTGGTGTTTGGTAACACACTCGTGTGTGTGAGACGCTTCTGGAGGGAATTAAACCCAATCATTCTGATCACACACTTTCACTCCGGCGTTTCAGAAACACCATTGTTGCGATGCCATTGGTCCAATGGTTCCAGTTATCCAATCACAGCCTCCACAGAGGCAAAGTTTTTTGTTGTTGTTGCACATTGATGAATTTATTCAGTAAATGTGTTTCCAACATAGTTTATGTGCATGTCTTCTTATCTTTATCATTTAAAAAAAAAAATTGTATGCACATCTTGGCATTTCTATCCGGCGCTTTTTTACTCAATATCCCAAAATGCACATAAAAATAGGTGGATGGAAACATAAATAGTTTTGATTGAGCAAAACAATGGTGCATAAGTGATCATTACGCAATGATATAATGCAGTTGTGTGCATTATTCTGAATGTGTCAAGCCATATGCATACGGGATATTTGAATTCAAGTTCAAGTTCATTTTATTTATATAACACATTTTACAACAGCTAATGGCTGACTAAAGCGTTTTATGGAACAGCAGAATTAAGCACAATTAAACACAAATAAGCGCAGTAAAGCTAAAAGCACCCTTAAAACAGGAGTAGCAAAAGAGTATCAAACTCAAAAATAGTAAATCAGAGGTGGCAAGGCAGTATCAATATATAATGGAAAGAACCAGGAGTGGCAAAAACAGTATCGGACTCAATGAAAAATACCGTTTGAATTCTTTCCATTGAACACATACTTCACTTGAACAGTTTTGAGATTCCTTCTTGAACAGTTCTCTATGCAATGGCTCGCCGTCTCCTTTTGCATTATGTATCTGGAAGCGGTAAAATCGGATATGAATAAGCATCATTTTTTCCACTCTTCAGAACACCATCTTATCTCTCAGACAATACGGGCAGACGCCACTGACGGATGTGACACAGACAGCAATAGATTATATTAAGAAGCAAGCGTGGACGCCGGCGGCCTGTCACTTCACATTTCATGAGACCATCATGTGGAGATGCTGAACGGAGAGCCGGGATAGTGAGGAAGACTCGTCCCTGGAGATGATGGCCAATAGTTTCTGTGCTGTTATAAATCAAAGCCTGTCAATCCAGGAGTGAAAACCCGGCAGACTCGTTTTGAGAGGATTGATCTCAGATACGGCGAGAGTTGGAGAGTTTGGAAGTGTGCATTAACAAAACAATCCTATTTACACCTGGCATTAACATGCATCTGTTGTGATCACTTGAGATTGGACTTGTGGAAAAGAGAGTCTCTGGTTTCTTGCTGTAATGCACTGTTGCTCTCAGTTGAATTTTAATCTCACCACGAATGTGCCCTTGCGAGCAGAGTTCGCATCATTATGCTTTTTTTTTTTTTTAACATGTTCATCTTTCTTTAGTGTGTAATGTTGCTGTTTGAGCAAGAACAAACTCTGCAAAAGTTCAAAAACACAAAGTCCCTCCGGCGGGAGTTCTTCTCTATATCAGTGTCAGTGTTTCTGAACTCCTGAAACGCCTCCATTGTAGTCTTGAGTTTCTTCCAGGAACCAACACGTCACAATATTCCTCATTTAAAGGTGCCCTAGAACGGGATTATTTTATTATTTTATAATGTTTCCTAGGTTGCCCTTATAATGTTAGTATGTTTTTAGATCAAAAATAGTCATAATTTAGAAATAAAAGGCATTTTTAAGGCCTAGCCTGATTTTAGCCTCTTATTTGAACACTCTGTTTGAAGGGGCGTGTCTGCTGTGGGATTCAGTGTAACCGCCCACGGCTGTGATTGGCTGCTGTGAGACTTCAGTGTAACCGCCCACTGCTGTGATTGGCTGACATGCTTGCATATGAAATTGCTACGTATTACATGTGAAACTCTCTCGAATACTTTTACTACAGCTATGAAACATTTTTAATATTACAGCTATCGAGATTATTGAATCGTGAGATGTTTTTAAAGTATTTAAATCTATTTCCATCACATAAAATGTTGCCGTGATGAGCATTGAGCAAGCAGATGATAGTCTGTTGATTGCGCGAATGAAGATATTTTCATTGCAACGCAGTTTCTGCACTCTCTCTAATGCGTTTACCAATGCAAACACGATGATGTACATACAGTAAGAGCTTCGTGGTGCAGTGTAATATGCGTCATTGATTTCATAACGACTTTGGCAAGTGTCCAGATAAACTCGCACTGTGAGGAAAGATTGTTCTTTGATCACTTTCTGTATATAATTTATTCACTGAGAGAAGCCTGCTTGATATTGTCCCAGGTTCGAAAATAAGTCCGTGGTGAAATGGGCAGAGCAAACTAACAACTTTGAATTAAACTGTTGCGGTATCCGATTATATATAAACATCATCAAACACTCCTGTTGACATTTCTTTTCTGTGGGAAGGGTATGAAAAGTCCTCACATCCCCTGCACAGCCTGGAACATAGCATTTATTTCCATGATCTGCCATTTTCCCTCTGATCCTCGCTTGTTTCGATGACTCGGCTGCGCAGTTCCGCCTGGCATTGAGGGCTGGCATATGCAAATCTTTGGAGGCGTACATATTAATGATCCCGACTATTGTGTCACAGTCGGTATTATGTGGAGATTCGCCTGTTTTTCAGGGGTGTTTTTTAAAAACGATTTCAATTTCAATTTCACATTCTAGGGCACCTTTAAATAATTAATGCGCATAATAAAGGGGCGGGGCCTGGTTGAGTTAGTTAGTAGTGTGTTAAACTGGCGGTTATGGTAAGGGGCGGGACATTTCGCAAACACACTCGAAGCGCTCGACCAATCACAACACACTGCTCCAGCCGACCAATCAGAGCACTGTGTGCTTTTCAGAAGGAGGGGCTTCATAGAGACAGGAAGTAAACAGAGCGTTCCTGACAGACTGGGAAGAGAGGAGCCGCAACAATAGAGAATATGAGGAAACACCTCTGCTTTTCTCTTGTTAAGCTCAAGGTGCTTCTACACGAACCCAGCTCTGTGTTGGGTGAAGATAAAGCTCAAATAAAGGCTATAGGTAATGAACATTGCACAGCTCGGATTTCCAAGAATGAGTCGCGTCACTCTGTGCAAGAAATGTACATTAAGGCAGATCCAGTGTGTTCGTCTGATGTGTCTCATGCCGGCTGTAAGTGATTCTGTGCACTTCTGTCATGCATTTCCCCAGCGCATTACACACAGCAGAAGTTTCAGGAGAATAATGAAGACCGGAGGGTGTGTGAATCCTGCATTATCACACAGGTCTGCTGAGGAACCATCTTCACTCCATGCCCATTCATTAGAAGAAGATAGTCCTGCTGTATTTACTAGCAGATTAAACCCACAACTGTCCAGTTACAACCTGACTGACATGTTCAGTGGCCAAACAAGTACAATTTACTTATTTTTTCTTTGGTAAGTTTTTGTACAAATAGTTTTTAAGTACATTTCACATGCATAATTTTGAAGTCAATTTCACATTTAGAATTAAGTAAACTCTGCTTAACTAATTTAATTGAAAGTAACACAGAAAATTTAAACTTGGCTTGTGAAAGTTTGAGTAATATCTATTTATTTGAAGTTTCCTTTGCAATACATTTCACTCATATAAGTGACAGTGGACAGTGGAGTTATAATTTGATATAATAACACACACGCACGCACGCACGCACACACACACACACACACACACACACACACACGCGCGCGCGCGCACGCACGCACGCACGCACGCACGCACGCACGCACGCACACACACACACACACACACACACACACACACACACAAATATGAAGCAGCACAACTGTTTTCAACATTGATAATAATCATAAATGTTTCTTGAATATCAAATGTGACACTGAAGGCTGGAGTTATGATGCTGAAATTCATTACTGAGAAAGAAGCAGCTTTTATTGCAATGAATCTCAATGGTCATACAAAATATTTTTTTTAGTTTTAGCGTGAAAAAAGACCTGGACAAGCGATGGACCCAAAAATAAATCAACTTTCACTCAAGCCCATGCCAAAAAGAGTTGTTTCTGCCCCATATTGTAATGACGGGATGAAAACGCATATATATATATATATATATTATATATATATATATATATATATATATATATATATATATATATATATATATATATATATATATATATATATATATATATATATATATATATATATACATAGGCCTACATATAAATATTTTGATTAGCAAGGAAGCACATTAAATTGATCAAAAGTGACAGTAAAGAAATGTATAATATTGCAACAAATTTATATATTTTTTTTAACTCTCTCTTCATTAACGAATCCTGAAAAAATCCTTTCTACAGAAAATGTTAAGCATTTGATGGACACAAATTACTGTATCACATAAATGTTCAATATATGGTCATTTACGTGCATCCCCACAGACGTGCTTCATGCTGTAATGTGAATCTGACGTCACACACATGCATAAGTACTTCTCTTCTGCAGTCTGAAAGCCTGTCCGATGTATCTGTGCTAATGTGTCCTGCCACTAATGCTCAGCGAGAGATGTCTTCTGCTATATCAACTCTTTGAAATACATAAATAAGTAAATACTGTTGTGCGGATTCTGCCGTTCCTCTAATTGCGAGTGTGTACTGATGTATTGGAGATGAAACAAACCAGAAATCATGCTTGACAAGCGGAGGAACGTTATGTCTGAAAAATTTGTTCAATTTCTGTTTTCTTCTTTTACAAGCTTCTAGCAAAATATGTGTGTCGTGTTTCTAGTGCTGTTCAGTGCCACATTCATTCAGTGTCATGATGATATAGGGCTGTATGTTTACCAAATAATGTGAGGGTGAATCTCACAAAACCTGTCAGAAATATGTCTGTCATATTGGAAAATAAGCTGATTTCGGGGAAGTAATTCAGAGTCATTTTGAATAATAATGAGAATTACTACTAATAATAATAATCTCACAAAACCTGTAAAAAAAAAAAAAGAAGGATTAATATATATATATATATATATATATATATATATATATATATATATATATATATATATATATATATATATATATATATATATATATTATTATTTTTTTTTTTTATTCAACTATATTTTGCAGACACAATCAACACACACACACACACGCACACACACACGCACACACGCACACACACACGCACACACACACACACACACACACACACACACACACACACACACACACACACACACACACACACACACACACACACACACACACACACACACACACACACACACACACACAAATATTACAAAAACATTGATAATAACCATAAATGCTTCTTGATTATCAAAAGCTTTTATCACAATATATAGACCTCCAGGGCCTTACGCCGATTTTCTAAAAGAGTTTGCTGACTTTCTATCAGATCTTTTGGTCAACGTCGATAAAGCATTAATTGTTGGAGATTTTAACATACACGTAGATAATTTAAATGATGCGTTAGGGGCTGCGTTTACAGATTTATTAAACTCCTTCGGGTCAAGCAAAACGTCACCGGACCAACTCATCGTCTTAATCATACACTCGATTTAATTATATCATATGGAACCGATCCAACCGATATAGATATCATTCCACTAACTGATGATGTCACTGACCATTACATGGTAACTTGCATACTACGTACTGCTGTATTATGTCATGCTGCGCCACGTTATCGACCAGGTAGAACAATTCTTCCATCCACCATAGATAATTTCTCAAATAGCTTATCTGATCTGTCTCAGCTGCTGCCTGAACCCAAACAAACAGATGAACTAGACGAATTAACTAGCACTATGAGCACCATTCTCTCTAGAACATTGGATATGGTTGCACCCATTCGATTAAAAAAGGTCAGAGAAAAAAGTATAGCACCATGGTACAATAATACTACGTATGTTTTAAAGAGAGAAACCCGTAATTTAGAGCGTAAATGGAAAAAAAACTAATTTAGAGGTCTTCAGAATCGCGTGGAAAGACAGTATGTCACGTTATAAAAAGGCCCTTAAAACGGCCAGGGCTGAGCACCTCAGCAAATTAATAGAAAACAACCAAAATAATCCAAGGTTTTTATTTAATACCGTGGCTAGACTAACAAATAAACAGAAGTCGTCTGAACAAAATACCTTGTTACAGTTCAGTAGTAATGATTTCATGAACTTTTTCACCGAGAAAATTGAAAGCATCAGAATCAAAATCGTAAACGTTCAATCCTTGCTCGCGCCTTATAATTCAGCCGCAATTATCACCCCGCAAGAACAATTACAATGCTTTACAACCATAGAACAAAAAGAGTTAAATAAACTAATCACTTCATCTAAAACAACAACATGTTTATTAGATCCTATACCAACTAAACTACTGAAAGAAGTATTACCTATAGTGGAAGAGCCTCTTCTCAATATTATTAATTCGTCTTTATCTTTAGGTCATGTTCCAAGAACATTCAAGCTGGCAGTTATAAAACCTCTTATTAAGAAACCACAATTAGATCCAAATAACCTAGCAAATTACAGACCCATTTCGAATCTTCCATTTATGTCAAAAATATTAGAAAAAGTTGTGTCCGCTCAACTCGGCTCTTTCTTGCAAGAAAACGACATCTATGAAAAGTTTCAGTCTGGATTCAGGCCACATCATAGCACTGAAACTGCGCTTGTTAGAATCATAAATGATCTACTTTTAGCTTCAGACCAAGGCTGTATCTCAGTACTAGTTTTACTTGATCTTAGTGCTGCGTTCGATACTATAGATCACACAATACTCTTAGATCGACTACAAAATTACACTGGTGTTCAAGGACAAGCATTAAGCTGGTTCAGGTCATACTTATCTGACCGCTACCATTTCGTCTACTTAAATGGAGAAAAATCGATCATGACTTCGGCAAACCATGGAGTGCCGCAGGGATCTGTGTTAGGCCCTTTATTATTCTCAATATATATGCTGCCACTTGGTAATATTCTAAGGAAACATGGAATTAGTTTCCATTGCTATGCTGATGACACTCAAATATATATTTCATCACGGCCAGATGAATACGCTAAATTATCCAAATTGACAGATGGTGTTAAAGATATAAAAGATTGGATGACGCGTAACTTTCTTTTATTAAATCCAGATAAGACAGAGGTAATACTTATCGGTTCTAAAAACCATCTACAAAACCTCTCACAACACAACTTTAACATAGTAGGATGCCCTGTTACTTTATCCGCTACAGTAAAAGACCTGGGTGTTATATTAGACTGCAACCTGTCTTTTGAAAAGCATATTTCATATGTTACAAAAACTGCCTTTTTTCACCTTAGAAACATTGCTAAGCTACGTAATATGCTATCACTCTCTGATGCAGAAAAGTTAGTTCATGCATTCATGACCTCGAGACTAGATTACTGTAATGCTTTATTAGCTGGTTGTCCTGCATCCTCAATAAACAAGCTACAGTTAGTCCAAAATGCAGCCGCTAGAGTTCTTACTAGATCAAGAAAATATGATCATATAACACCAGTTTTATCATCACTTCATTGGTTACCTATAAAGTTCCGTATTAATTACAAGGTATTGCTTTTGACCTATAAAGCTCTAAATGGTTTAGCTCCAGTCTATTTAACGGATCTTCTATCACCTTACAATCCATCGCGCTCTTTAAGATCACTAAATTCGAGGCTTCTGGTCATTCCTAGGATATCCAGATCCACCAAAGGAGGGAGAGCATTTTCACATCTAGCTCCGAAGCTCTGGAATAGCCTTCCTGATATTGTTCGTTGCTCAGACTCGCTCTCCCAGTTTAAAACTAGACTAAAGACGCATCTATTTAGCCAGGCATTTATATAAATTTTTATCTTACAGTTACTGTAAATTTGGCCTCTAGTTCATAAACGCCAGAGGAGAACTGGCCCCGACTGAGCCTGGGTTCTCCCAAGGTTTTTTTTTCTCCATTGGGTGATCTGATAGAGTTTTAGGACACCATTGGGTCACTTGATGGAGTTTTTCGGTTCCTTGCCACTGTTGCCTTTGGCTTGCTCAGTTGGGGATATTCAAATTAATTAAACAATCATACCATTGATCAGCTCTACCAAACTTGGATGTCCTTTTTGGATGTCCAGTAATAAACAAACATTGTTGAGTTATTTTGATTGATACTGTAAAGCAGCTTTGATACAATCTGTATTGTGAAAAGCGCTATATAAATATATTTGACTTGACTTGACTTGACAATGAATCTCAATGGTCATACAAAATATATATATTTTTTTTTTCTTTTTTTTTTAAATATGTATTTTTTTATTAAACTATATTTTGCAGACACACACACACACACACACACACACACACACACACACACACACACACACACACACACACACACACACACACACACACACACACACACACACACACACACACAATCACACACACAGACGAAGCAGCACAACTGTTTTCAACATTGATAATAATCATAAATGCTTTTTGAATATCAAAAGCTTTTATCGCAATGAATCTCAATGGTCATACAAGATATATATATATATATATATATATATATATATATATATATATATATATATATATATATATATTTAAATACATTTTTTTTTTTTATTAAACTATAGTTTGCAGACACAATCAACACAATCAACACACACACACACACACACACACACACACACACACACACACACACACACACACACACACACATACACATGCATGCGCACACACACACACACAAACACACGCACACACACACACACACACACACACACACACACACACACACACACACACACACACACACACACACACACACACACACACACACACACACACACATATATATGAAGCAGCACAACTGTTTTCAACATTGATAATAATCATAAATGTTTCTTGAATATCAAATGTGACACTGAAGGCTGGAGTTCTCTTACGAGAGTATCTCTCGTACTGCGTAATATCTTACGCTATGGGGAAAACTCTTTTCCACGAGATATTGAAGCCAAAAATTATCCTTAATTTTTTACTAATGTAAAACGCTTTGCAGCAGCAAGCAGATCTAGGCGAGACAGCTCGCGCGCCTATTGGCTGCTCTGGGGCAATAGCAGCAGCCTATCGAGAGAGGCTCTGCGTGACGTCACGACGAATGGGGGCCTTTCGCGCCCATATCGTCACGTCCCGCCAGAAAGGGCGTGGTCTCGCCCTATATCTAGGCTCGATAGCTGCTCTTACGTCGATTTTCATCTCTTCAGCGAAGCCTCCCGCATCGCTGGATCCAGAGTGAGAAGCCGCGCCGTCGACCTGTAGCCTTCAGCGGGACGTGCCATTGAGCCTGGAGTCGCTGGCCTCGCCGCCTTCAGCCGCCGTACCTGCTGTGCTTTCCGGCGTTATATCCTTTCCTCTGCCTAGAGTGTGTGTGTTTGCATTTCTGCTTTTTCCCACCCCTCTAAAAGAGCGGCGTCTTTTTAAAGATGCCTTCCTGTGGTTCTTGCCGAGCCCCACTCAGCGACGAGGACCGACATGTCATCTGCGTGTCCTGCCTGGGTGAGGATCACGCGGCCATCGCGCTCGCTGATGGCGGATGCCATCACTGTGAACGTTTGCCTATGGTTACTCTGCGGACTCGCCTAGCTTCGTTCTCCGAGCCCGCATCCCAGCCTGCCGTGACGCCGCGTCGCAAGAAGCGCCGCGCCCAGCGCGCTCCCGAGCTATCTCCAGCCCGCCAAAGCTCGCCGGCTCGCCCGCCAGCTTCGCCGGCTTCGCTCGAGTCGCTCACCGACGGACAGCGGCCGCCGTCCGCCGCCGCGTCCGCCATCGAGTTGGACGACAACACTGAGGCGTGTTCTCTCTTGGCTTCGGATAGCGAGGATTGGGCGAGCTCTGTGGACCTCCCCTCCGCTAACGTTCCCCGCCAACCCTCTGGGAAGAGAGCCGGCATTGAGACTGAGCTGATGCGTCTGCTCACCAAGGCCGTGGAAAGCATCGGCCTCGATTGGGAGGCACCCACGCTGCCGCCGCGCAACAGATTAGACGGGCGCTTTCTCGGGAAAGACGAGGCTCCGTCAAAATCTAGGCCCGCCCCCTTCCTCCCGGAACTTCACGAGGAGGTTGCAAAGTCGTGGAAGGCCCCCTTTTCCGCCAGGATGCGTACCTCTACCTCCGCGGCATTCTCCGCTGTCGACGGTGCGGGAAGTAGAGGTTACCTCGCCATTCCTCCGGTGGAGACGGCTGTCGCGTCGCATCTCTGCCCGCCCTCTGCGGGACGGCGGGTTCAGACGACGCTCCCGTCCAAAGCCTGCCGAGTGACATCATCGCTGCACGGACGCGCTTACACCGCAGCCGGGCAGGCAGTCTCAGCGCTGCACACGATGTCTATTCTGCAGATCTACCAGGCAGATCTCCTCCTCAAGCTGGACGAGGAGGGACCCGGCGCTATCTGTGTGGCGGACCTGAGGAGCGCTACGGACCTCGCTCTACGCGGGCCCCGGCCGAGGATTGAGATCAAGCCCGAGGCCTCAAAGTCTTCCTAGCCGCTCTAGGAAAACGACGGTGTTCAGATCCCGCTGCGGCCGGATTTCCACCAAAACTTCTCGCTCGTTCAGCCCCATGCGTTGTGACTGTCCCAGTGTATTTTGCAGTGAAGCAGCCGGTGTCTCAGCCCGTTTGCCTGCACACAAAAGCTGTTTTTACGGCTACCCAGATAAATCCAATAAAGAGTGTATTTTCTGGTGTTCCGGCCTCGGCCGATGGTGTTATGAGTGTTGTAAGAATGCCCACGCCCCAGTGCCCATTCCCACACCCAGACACAGCCCGCCACGGTGCAGGGCTCGCACAAATAAAATCGACTCCGGTCGATTGTGCAAACACTGTAGTGAACGCGCCCATATCCCCATGCCCGCTTACACTACACGCTGCGTGTCCCTCGGTTTCTGTAAAAAACGAAACCAACACACATTCAGTCGGCCCTAAACAACAGTGTTTTCAGTGTAGCAAATGTGCCCGTGGTCCCGCGCCCACATTTCCTCACAGACACGCCGAATCCCACGGGATTCGCCCCGCTCGCTCTCTCGGCGCCACCCGCCTCAGAGGAGATGAGCGCGGCCAGGCTGCCCGCTGTGATCAGCGCGCCCCCCGCCTCGAACGCCGTAAACACGGCGCTGTGTTCCCAGCACACACGGACTCTTGTGCCGCCGCTTTCCCGCGGCCAGAGCCCAGATTTCATTCTGCCCCTAGCTATTCACGCGGATGCGTGGTCAAGGCTTCCCGGGGTATCAGAGTGGGTGCTGAACACTATAAAGAGAGGCTATTCGCTACAATTCGCTCGACGCCCTCGCCGCTACACGGCGCGCGTCGAAACTACGGTGAAAAACGAAGTATCTCATCTACTTCGAGCCGAGATAGCGAAACTACTGAGGAAAGGGGCTATAGAACCTTTATCTCAGGCTCAGAGCGAAGGGGGCTTATACAGCAGATATTTTCTGGTACCGAAGAAAGATGGTGGGCTCAGACCCATTCTAGATCTGAGGCTGCTGAACAGAGCACTCGTGAAGCGCCAGTTCAGGATGCTTACGACCAGGAAAATCCTCGCGCAAGTGCGCCAAGGAGACTGGTTCATGTCAATAGATCTGAAAGACGCGTATTTCCAAATACAAATAGCGTCCCATCACAGGCGATTCTTGAGATTCGCCTTCGAGGGCCAGGCGTATCAATACACAGTCCTGCCGTTCGGCCTGTCCCTAGCACCCCGTACGTTCACGAAGTGCATGGACGCGGCCCTCGCCCCCCTGAGACTTCGGGGCATGCGAGTTTTGAACTACTTGGACGATTGGCTGATTCTAGCTCGTTCACGAACGGAGCTCTTAGAACACAGGGCCGCATTACTCGAGCACCTCGAGGAGCTGGGCCTTACAGTCAATTGGGCGAAAAGCTCACTACTCCCCAGTCGGAGGATTTCCTTTCTGGGAACAGTGTTAGACTCGCTATCCATGACGGCACGCCTGTCACCAGAGCGCGGATTGAATATTCAGCACGTCGCGAAATCCTTCCGCCACGGCTCTATAGTCCCGCTCAGAAGGTTTCAGAAAATGCTGGGTCTCATGGCCTCAGCAGCCTCTGTACTCCAGTTGGGCCTGCTCCGCATGCGCCCACTGCAGCTATGGCTAAAAGCACGAGTTCCCCCCAGGGCATGGACCGCAGGTCTGTTTCGCCTCAGGGTCGACCTTCAGTGCATTTCGGCTCTGAAACCGTGGAAAGCAACCGACTGGTATCAGTCAGGTGTGAGTCTGGGGATCCCCTCAAGTGTGAAGGTGGTGTCTACGGACGCCTCCACTTCGGGGTGGGGAGCGCTGCTCGAGGGCAGACCGCTGGCTGGCCTGTGGTCAGTGCGGGAGAAGCTCCTTCACATAAACTGCTTGGAATTAATAGCAGTCGACAAAGCGCTAAGGCGCTTCTGTCCCCGGATAACAGGCCACCACGTATTGGTCCGGTCGGACAACATGTCAGTGGTGGCATACATAAATCGCCAGGGCGGCGTCAGGTCCCGAAACCTTTACAGGCTGACGGAACGCCTCCTGGTCTGGGCTCAGCACAACCTGCTCTCGCTGAGAGCGGCGCATGTGCCTGGTCACCTAAATGTGGGACCAGACAGGCTGTCCAGAAACAACGTTCCAGCAGGAGAATGGTCTCTGCACCCGCAGACGATCCAGCTGCTGTGGGAAACGTTTGGCAAAGCGCAGGTGGACCTGTTCGCGTCCCAAGAAAACGCTCACATCGCCCTATATCTAGGCTCGATAGCTGCTCTTACGTCGATTTTCATCTCTTCAGCGAAGCCTCCCGCATCGCTGGATCCAGAGTGAGAAGCCGCGCCGTCGACCTGTAGCCTTCAGCGGGACGTGCCATTGAGCCTGGAGTCGCTGGCCTCGCCGCCTTCAGCCGCCGTACCTGCTGTGCTTTCCGGCGTTATATCCTTTCCTCTGCCTAGAGTGTGTGTGTTTGCATTTCTGCTTTTTCCCACCCCTCTAAAAGAGCGGCGTCTTTTTAAAGATGCCTTCCTGTGGTTCTTGCCGAGCCCCACTCAGCGACGAGGACCGACATGTCATCTGCGTGTCCTGCCTGGGTGAGGATCACGCGGCCATCGCGCTCGCTGATGGCGGATGCCATCACTGTGAACGTTTGCCTATGGTTACTCTGCGGACTCGCCTAGCTTCGTTCTCCGAGCCCGCATCCCAGCCTGCCGTGACGCCGCGTCGCAAGAAGCGCCGCGCCCAGCGCGCTCCCGAGCTATCTCCAGCCCGCCAAAGCTCGCCGGCTCGCCCGCCAGCTTCGCCGGCTTCGCTCGAGTCGCTCACCGACGGACAGCGGCCGCCGTCCGCCGCCGCGTCCGCCATCGAGTTGGACGACAACACTGAGGCGTGTTCTCTCTTGGCTTCGGATAGCGAGGATTGGGCGAGCTCTGTGGACCTCCCCTCCGCTAACGTTCCCCGCCAACCCTCTGGGAAGAGAGCCGGCATTGAGACTGAGCTGATGCGTCTGCTCACCAAGGCCGTGGAAAGCATCGGCCTCGATTGGGAGGCACCCACGCTGCCGCCGCGCAACAGATTAGACGGGCGCTTTCTCGGGAAAGACGAGGCTCCGTCAAAATCTAGGCCCGCCCCCTTCCTCCCGGAACTTCACGAGGAGGTTGCAAAGTCGTGGAAGGCCCCCTTTTCCGCCAGGATGCGTACCTCTACCTCCGCGGCATTCTCCGCTGTCGACGGTGCGGGAAGTAGAGGTTACCTCGCCATTCCTCCGGTGGAGACGGCTGTCGCGTCGCATCTCTGCCCGCCCTCTGCGGGACGGCGGGTTCAGACGACGCTCCCGTCCAAAGCCTGCCGAGTGACATCATCGCTGCACGGACGCGCTTACACCGCAGCCGGGCAGGCAGTCTCAGCGCTGCACACGATGTCTATTCTGCAGATCTACCAGGCAGATCTCCTCCTCAAGCTGGACGAGGAGGGACCCGGCGCTATCTGTGTGGCGGACCTGAGGAGCGCTACGGACCTCGCTCTAACGCGGGCCCCGGCCGAGGATTGAGATCAAGCCCGAGGCCTCAAAGTCTTCCTAGCCGCTCTAGGAAAACGACGGTGTTCAGATCCCGCTGCGGCCGGATTTCCACCAAAACTTCTCGCTCGTTCAGCCCCATGCGTTGTGACTGTCCCAGTGTATTTTGCAGTGAAGCAGCCGGTGTCTCAGCCCATTTGCCTGCACACAAAAGCTGTTTTTACGGCTACCCAGATAAATCCAATAAAGAGTGTATTTTCTGGTGTTCCGGCCTCGGCCGATGGTGTTATGAGTGTTGTAAGAATGCCCACGCCCCAGTGCCCATTCCCACACCCAGACACAGCCCGCCACGGTGCAGGGCTCGCACAAATAAAATCGACTCCGGTCGATTGTGCAAACACTGTAGTGAACGCGCCCATATCCCCATGCCCGCTTACACTACACGCTGCGTGTCCCTCGGTTTCTGTAAAAACGAAACCAACACACATTCAGTCGGCCCTAAACAACAGTGTTTTCAGTGTAGCAAATGTGCCCGTGGTCCCGCGCCCACATTTCCTCACAGACACGCCGAATCCCACGGGATTCGCCCCGCTCGCTCTCTCGGCGCCACCCGCCTCAGAGGAGATGAGCGCGGCCAGGCTGCCCGCTGTGATCAGCGCGCCCCCCGCCTCGAACGCCGTAAACACGGCGCTGTGTTCCCAGCACACACGGACTCTTGTGCCGCCGCTTTCCCGCGGCCAGAGCCCAGATTTCATTCTGCCCCTAGCTATTCACGCGGATGCGTGGTCAAGGCTTCCCGGGTATCAGAGTGGGTGCTGAACACTATAAAGAGAGGCTATTCGCTACAATTCGCTCGACGCCCTCGCCGCTACACGGCGCGCGTCGAAACTACGGTGAAAAACGAAGTATCTCATCTACTTCGAGCCGAGATAGCGAAACTACTGAGGAAAGGGGCTATAGAACCTTTATCTCAGGCTCAGAGCGAAGGGGGCTTATACAGCAGATATTTTCTGGTACCGAAGAAAGATGGTGGGCTCAGACCCATTCTAGATCTGAGGCTGCTGAACAGAGCACTCGTGAAGCGCCAGTTCAGGATGCTTACGACCAGGAAAATCCTCGCGCAAGTGCGCCAAGGAGACTGGTTCATGTCAATAGATCTGAAAGACGCGTATTTCCAAATACAAATAGCGTCCCATCACAGGCGATTCTTGAGATTCGCCTTCGAGGGCCAGGCGTATCAATACACAGTCCTGCCGTTCGGCCTGTCCCTAGCACCCCGTACGTTCACGAAGTGCATGGACGCGGCCCTCGCCCCCCTGAGACTTCGGGGCATGCGAGTTTTGAACTACTTGGACGATTGGCTGATTCTAGCTCGTTCACGAACGGAGCTCTTAGAACACAGGGCCGCATTACTCGAGCACCTCGAGGAGCTGGGCCTTACAGTCAATTGGGCGAAAAGCTCACTGCTCCCCAGTCGGAGGATTTCCTTTCTGGGAACAGTGTTAGACTCGCTATCCATGACGGCACGCCTGTCACCAGAGCGCGGATTGAATATTCAGCACGTCGCGAAATCCTTCCGCCACGGCTCTATAGTCCCGCTCAGAAGGTTTCAGAAAATGCTGGGTCTCATGGCCTCAGCAGCCTCTGTACTCCAGTTGGGCCTGCTCCGCATGCGCCCACTGCAGCTATGGCTAAAAGCACGAGTTCCCCCCAGGGCATGGACCGCAGGTCTGTTTCGCCTCAGGGTCGACCTTCAGTGCATTTCGGCTCTGAAACCGTGGAAAGCAACCGACTGGTATCAGTCAGGTGTGAGTCTGGGGATCCCCTCAAGTGTGAAGGTGGTGTCTACGGACGCCTCCACTTCGGGGTGGGGAGCGCTGCTCGAGGGCAGACCGCTGGCTGGCCTGTGGTCAGTGCGGGAGAAGCTCCTTCACATAAACTGCTTGGAATTAATAGCAGTCGACAAAGCGCTAAGGCGCTTCTGTCCCCGGATAACAGGCCACCACGTATTGGTCCGGTCGGACAACATGTCAGTGGTGGCATACATAAATCGCCAGGGCGGCGTCAGGTCCCGAAACCTTTACAGGCTGACGGAACGCCTCCTGGTCTGGGCTCAGCACAACCTGCTCTCGCTGAGAGCGGCGCATGTGCCTGGTCACCTAAATGTGGGACCAGACAGGCTGTCCAGAAACAACGTTCCAGCAGGAGAATGGTCTCTGCACCCGCAGACGATCCAGCTGCTGTGGGAAACGTTTGGCAAAGCGCAGGTGGACCTGTTCGCGTCCCAAGAAAACGCTCACTGCCCGAGATTCTTCTCGAAAAGCCGGGACGCGCTGGCCCATGTTTGGCCCCGCCGCCCCCTTTATGCTTTTCCCCCTGTCTCACTCCTGCCTCAGGTGTTGGAGCGAATCAGGAGGGAGGGATGCCCAGTGCTACTCATAGCTCCGCTCTGGACAAACCAGTCGTGGTTCCCTGTCCTGATGCAGCTGACCAGCGCTGCTCCATGGCCTTTACCGCTGAGGAGAGACCTCCTCTCTCAGGCGGAAGGCTCGATTTGGCATCCTCGCCCGGATTTGTGGTCCCTGCACGCATGGGCCATCAACGGGTACCCGCTGACCTCCCAGAGGGAGTGTTAAACACGATCGCGCAGGCTAGAGCCCCGTCTACCAGACGGCTCTACTCCTCGAAGTGGTCTGTGTTCTCTGCTTGGTGTCAAGCGCAGGGCTTTTCACCTGTAGACTGCGGGGTTACGGAAGTGTTTTCCTTCCTTCAGGAGCTACTGGATAAGGGCAGGTCCCCTTCCACGCTCAAAGTATACGTGGCGGCCATAGCAACGTTTGCAAAACCGGTGTCTGGCCAGTCACTAGGAAAGAGCGACTTAGTCGTGCGTTTCCTTAGAGGAGCTCGGAGGCTAAACCCTCCCAGGCCCCCTTCAGTCCCGACATGGGACCTTTCCACGGTCCTGGAGGCCATGAAAGGCGCCCCATTCGAGCCAATCCAGTCGTCAGACATGAAACACTTGTCTTTCAAGACAGCGTTACTTATGGCTCTCGCTTCAGTGAAGCGCGTAGGGGACTTGCAAGCGCTCTCAGTAAGCGCGTCATGCATGGAGTTTGGACCTAACGACTCAAAGGTCATACTCAAACCAAAGCACGGTTACGTGCCGAAATCCCTCAACACACCGTTCAGGGCCCAGGTGATTTCCCTGTCTGCCCTTCCGGTTCTCAATGAGGAGAAGGACGCGAGTCTCCTTTGCCCTGTCAGGGCACTAAGGGCTTATGTGTCCCGCTCGTCTGGTTTCAGACAGACTGAGCAGCTTTTCGTTTCGTTTGGCGGCCGTGCTAAGGGACTTGCCGCGTCGAAACAGAGCCTATCCAGATGGATAGTTGGTGCCATAGCGCTGGCTTACACTTCTAAGGGCCTACAGTGCCCTTTGGGTGTTAGAGCGCACTCCACAAGAGGCATGGCCTCCTCGTGGGCATGGTCTAGCGGGGTTACCCTGCAAGATATTTGTATGGCCGCGGGCTGGGCCTCGCCGTCTACATTTATAAAATACTATAATCTGGAGGTCCCCGCCTTACAAGCTAAGCTTTTGGCGGTATAAAATTCAGTGCTATCTGCCCGCTGTGCGGCTCGGATACTGAGTTTGACCTGCGTATTGCTCACTGACCGGTACAGCAGCTCATTTAAAAGTTGACACACTTGTGGCCACCCAGTTCAGGCTGAATGTTCACCCTGACGGTATGGTTTATTGTCACATGATTAGCTCCTTTCGGATGCTATTTACAGGGAATGATGCTTCTAGCCTCTCTTCCCTCACTCTCTGTGAGTTTATGGTGATTATGCACTATATGCGCCCCGGGCTTCGGCCCCTGGGACTTTGGTGTTGGATCCCTACCAGCACGGCGTGTTGCATTGTGTTCCCCATAGCGTAAGATATTACGCAGTACGAGAGATACTCTCGTAAGAGAACGTACTCGGTTACTAACGTAACCTCGGTTCTCTCTAGAGAGGGAACGAGTACTGCGTATCTTGCCGTGCTTGGAATACGCTCTGGTTCGCTTCGGCGATGAAAACCGACGTAAGAGCAGCTATCGAGCCTAGATATAGGGCGAGACCACGCCCTTTCTGGCGGGACGTGACGATATGGGCGCGAAAGGCCCCCATTCGTCGTGACGTCACGCAGAGCCTCTCTCGATAGGCTGCTGCTATTGCCGCAGAGCAGCCAATAGGCGCGCGAGCTGTCTCGCCTAGGTCTGCTTGCTGCTGCAAAGCGTTTTACATTAGTAAAAAATTAAGGATAATTTTTGGCTTCAATATCTCGTGGAAAAGAGTTTTCCCCATAGCGTAAGATATTACGCAGTACTCGTTCCCTCTCTAGAGAGAACCGAGGTTACGTTAGTAACCGAGTACGTTATGATGCTGAAATTCATTACTGAGAAAGAAGCATCTTTTATCACAATGAATCTCAATGGTCATACTAAATATATATTTTTATACGTTTAGCGTGAAAAAAGACCTGGACAAGCGATGGACCCAAAAATAAAGTCAAAAAGAGTTGTTTCTGCCCCGTATTGTAATGACGGGATGAAAGCACATCACACACTCTCCACTGTCCCTCATTAGTGGCCCGTGCGACAGAAATGTCCCAACAAAGAACAAACTAAATCCTCATGCAACCCTCAGGCAAATTAAACCTAACATAGTGACTGTGTTCTTGGCACGGAGGCCCGTCCATGGCCACCCATGTTTCTCAAAGTTAATTTTAGGCAATCGGTGTGATTTGTTTAATGACTGCAGCCCAGCAGGACAAACTCTATTTTTACAGGAGGACAGCGATGTGTGTGACCATGTGTCCGGAGTACAAACTACACAATAATCCACAGAACAAAGACAAGAGCAGCGTAAGACACGAGCAGGCCTTTATTTGAAATAATAGCCTAATGCCTCCCGAATCTCAGAGCTGCTTCATTCTTTGATAATTAGTTGGCATTCTCAGCAGAAAATAAACAAATAACGGAGGAGTGTGTTCGCTGTGTGCACAGCTGAGCTTGTGTTTGCCAGCATCAAAGCTTCGTCCCCTCCTGGCCCAGCGTGTGCCTGCTGGATGCGGTCAGACATTTGCAGACACACACACACACACACACACACACACACACACACACACACACACACACACACACACACACACACACACACACACACACACACACACACACACACACACACACAGCTGGGGTTGCTGCAGCGTTGCTCTGTTTGGGTGAATCTCTGCTGCCCCCTAAAGGACGATACGCTACACACACACGCATCTTTACATGCAGATACTGATGAGCTGATCTCAAACACACACTAGGCCTAAATATAAGATTTATGTATTTGAATTCCATAACAAATTTCCATCCATTTAGATTACAGCTTTAACATAAACAGACGAATGAACTTTAATGTGATGCAGTCTGACGTCAGGTCACAAGTGATGTGCGGTTTAGGAAAATTGACATCTTCACCCTTCACCCACATGTCATTAAAATATGATAAAGATTTTGTAAGCATATTGTGTAGTTGTGCTTTTAGTCGATGGTTTTATTTGTGATAATGACAAATTGTGGCAACATAAAACATTCTTATTATATTGTTATAGACTGCCAGGCAGTCATACAGAGAAAATATGAACACATGCAAAAACAACCGAGAAACAACATAATATTAATAACTGATTATATTGTAGTCAATGTATACTTTTTTTTCTGTAAACTTTTTGTTTTACTATACAATAAAACCTCTGTTTTTGATTTTTTTCAAGCGATAAATGTCAGATTTTAAAAATATTTTCCTCATGTTTTGATGGTTTAATCAAACTTTTGGCAATTTTGGCAAACTTCTGCACTTAAAAAAACTCTCAAATGAGATTTTTTTCCAACAATTGACTCAAGTTCAAACTGATATATTTGCTGAAGTCTCACTATTTTTAATGCATTAAGTTAAAACAAATATAGAAAATAAATATAGAACATCCCAGATACATATAAAGATTAGATTAAAAAATTTTTTTTTTTTTTTGAAATGTTGCTTTGTAAATTGCCTTCTTTAACACAGTATTGGATGCTATTTTTATGAACTTTTCTTCATGTGTGCCTTAAACCATCCTCTGAGTTACTATTGTGTAGGTTCACTAAACAGTAAACACTATGTGAGTATTTAGTTTCTGTCATACAGTCTCTCAGTTCCAGCACTTTATCAGCCGTCGACCTCACGCACACATTCACGCATACGACCGCGTGTTCATTCGACAGCATCTTCTGTGGCTTTGCTTCTGCAGCGTTCATTATGTTAAAGCCTTTGACATGTAAAAATGAGCAGCAGAAAGCCTTCTCAACATCCCCAACAACAAACATCCCATGAGAGTCATGCAAAAATATTTCCATCGCATGAAAAACAGGTGCAGAGAAAAAAAAAGAGAAAGGATTTGACTCAGTTGCCTTGAAGGAAAGCTGGGCCTGTTCAAATACAGCCCAGGCCTTTGCCTCGGGAACAGCTGTGTGTGAAGATAAAACTCGTGGAGTTGGTGAGGTAGTTTGGTAATAGGATTGCCTAAAGCTGAAGATGTCGACACGAGGAAGCAAACCCTGATAATCTTGACATGAACGTTCCCCTGCTGCTTCAGGCTCTCGCTTCAGAACCTGCAGAATCTGATCAGTGCGACCCAACATCGTCACGCTGAGGAAACCTCTGTTCTAAAGCCACTAATAATCAATGCTGATGGGCAAAATAACATAGTGACTGAGTGACTCTAATGTGCCGTAGCTGAGGGACTACAAACCAAAGATACTCACCCATTCCTCTTTTTTTTTTTTTTTAAGGCATCATTGTTAAGTTTAAGAGAGATAAATATTCAAAAGTCGAAAGAAGTATGTTCTGCTCACCAAGGCTGCATGTATTAAAACAGTAAAAGCATTAATATTGTGAAATATTAGTGCATATTGTAATTCATCAGTAATAGAGCATCATTACTCCAGTCTTCGGTGTCACATGATCCTTCACAAATCATTATAATATGATGATATGATGCTCAAGAAACATTTTGCTGCTTCATATTTTTGTGGAAGCCATGATACATATTTTTTTCAGGATTCTTTGAGGAATAGAAAGTTCAAAAGAACAGCATTTATTTAAATGTTGTCTTGGCAAGTAACTGAAATAAAGTCGAAATACTAGTATTACTACAGTAAAATTAAAACCCAAATAAATGTGATATTAATAAATATATATTTGTAACACTATATGGTAAGCTATTTCATTCTACCAACAAAAAATAAGCCATAAACGTAATATATTACGCCCAATTCAAACAAACTTCAATGTGGACACTAGTACTTTACATTGTCTGATGACAGATGCTGTTAGCTTTAGAAAGAAAGAAGAACTGAAACATATAAAGAGGGAACAGTGCTTTAAGCCTATTCAGCATCTGAATGAAGGCAAAGGTCCCTAAACGCCTTCAGAAACAACCTCCAAACACAAATAATCGCCTGCCATTTGGCCTCATTCCAGACAAAGGCTGTGCTAATGTTTGATTAATGGTCCCGGCGTGCACTTCACGCTCCTCTGAAGATCGGGGACCGGGCGACGGGGATCAGCCGGAGCCGGGCCGGGTGTAGGTGACCTTGTGTAACGCCGCGTCCAAAACACAACATCAGCAACATTTTCTGCTCTGCTGACTTTCCATCTGAGATGCCCTCACACTTCTCCACAAATCACGGAAGAACTAGCCAAACTCCACATATGTTTTCCTGAGAGCGAGCGCAGATCGGAAGCCAGCGGGAACACGGAAGAAGAGTAGCCATCGCTGAAACACTATACGCTTCTGACCCGCGGCTCACACAGAGATACCGACTGCTAAACTGATCGTAACTCCAGCCAGGTCTGAGAGACTCAGATGTAATCTTTTCACACAGACTAATTGTGTTTTCTTTCAGATGCCGCCATTTCATATTCTTACGCTTGAAGCGGTTTTGCTGAATTTAAGCAGGTTTCATTTCTTAATTAACAAAGCATGGAGAAAACACACTAATCCATTATATACCTAGTTGTGAAGAAGACTCATATGTGTATTATATATGCATGTTTACATCAAATTCATACATAAAGAAGGTCAGGCTACCAGGGCCAGATTAATAATTCCCTGGAAGAGGCAATTTAAAATGTCCAAGGATATTTTAATTAGGCATTAACAGTTTTGCTGACTTAAAAGGAGCTTTGTTGACTATGCTTGAGTAAAGTTCATAAATTATTGTTCTTTCCCATAGGATTTTGTAAAACTATGTTGGGTGGAGCTCTGTGCCTCTAGGGGGGTTCGGGGATCATGGTCCCCCTATTTTGTACATTTTAAGGTTAAATGCATCAATCTGGTGCACTTTGAGAGCTCAAAATTAAGTGCTTTCAACACATGACCTGTGCTCACTGAACAAAGAAAAGCATTGACTTTACCTGGACATTAAATAGGGCTCAAACATCTTTTTACATATCACCAAGTCCTAGAAATTGTTAGCTAGGCTTAAAATATGTTTGACACAGCGGGGTTAGTTATAGCATAATGTTACAACTAAGCCGCCAAGTGTACAACAATAATGAAATGAAAACAGGGAGCCACACAACTTTTCAGGTTTGATTATTTATATATATATTTATTTTGCCACATTTAACTTTGTTGGACTTTAACAAACAAACAACAACAAAAAAAAAACAGTTTTTCATGCAATAAACCCTTTAAAATGTGATTTTGAGCTCGTTTTTATCATTGTTAGTTATTATTAATAATAAGTTTGCATGCAGCTGCCACACATAAATATAATTCAATAGCAATTACAATATTTGACGATTAATTTATTGCAAAACTGTGCAGCACTTTCATATACTGTATCTCTATCCATGATATTGTTCCATAATAGAAGGATGATTGTATGAGGGATGGATGAATGGATATATTTTTTATAAAAAAGTATTCATAAAGCTGCTATTTAGATGCATAGAACGCAATGCATTGTGTCTCTAAATTAGCAGCATCTCCTCTCGATGTGTAATACAGACAGAACAGAGTGCATGAATACTATTTATAAAAAGGAACATAAAACATGCTTGAGTGGTTGGAGGCAGTGTTATTATCGTTAACTAAAACTATTAAAAACATTTATATTAATTAAAAAGGTAACACTTTAGTTCAGGGTCCAATTCTCACTATTAACTATAGTTGGTTATTAACATGCATGTATTACTAGGATATTAGCTGTTTAATAATACTTATGAAGCACATGGGCCTATCACACCTTATTCTGCATGACTACATATTCTACATCCCTTAATCTAAACTACCTTACTAAATATTATTAAGCAGTAATAAGGCACACGTAATAGTTTGCCTCATAGAGAATTGGACCCTAAACTAAAGTATGATGACCATTCAAATAAAGCAGAAAGAAAATATAATATTAGTTAAAATACTTGAACTAGATGAAAATTTAAATTGTTGCATTGGCAATAAATTGAAGCACTAAAATTATGAACTGTAAGTAAATAAAAACTCAAATGAACTGAGTGACAGGTTGCTGATGATTGTCCCGCCTTTAATATATAATAATATATAATAATAATAATAATGTACAAGGTAAATCATACTTCAATATTCCCTAAAAAATAAGAATTGTACATTTTAATTTCACAGTGATTTTAAGCGGCCCCACACACACTATAATCTCTCATCTAGTCTTCATTTTAGCTTACTTGTGTGAAGTGGTCATTTAAATCACTAAATCAGAAAGGGAAAGCGTTCGACTGCCTCCATCTGTTCAGGGCCTTTGAATCCTGCAATTTCATCCCATTAGAGAGTCCTTTATTACTAGTTACTGCTATTAGTTATTAATAGTAACCTTATTTTCACACCATTAGTCAAATCCTCATTAAAGGCCACAGGCGTCATGATGATCACGTGACTTTTTTCTGCCACCACACTCACATTCACATCACATTTATAGGATCTCAGTGAGATGAGAGAAGCAAAAGCTCATTCTCAGACATGGACAGTGTTACTTTACAAACATTTAAGATTGTGATACACTCAAAACATATTTAGGCCTAAATGTATGCATGTGAATTGTATAAACAGTTTCCATCCATATGCATTAACACAGATTTAACATATAAACTCATAAACGTAATGTAATGCATATTTGTCAGTCATACATTAATCAATCAGGTCAGATTTCTGCACTTACTGTAAAACAATCATGGCACAGTTTGTTAACTATTATAATCATATGTTAAAGATGCATCTATTCAAATGGCTTGGAATCAGCATAAATCTGTTACAAATAACAAATACAGTTATTCAGTTGAATATTGTGAACATGGTTAAATATGGCTAGCTGTGCAACAAGCAATATTCAATTAGTTAAAATGTATGAGAATGAAAAAAGTTGGATTTACTGATATTTACAGTTCTCCTCTGGCCAACGAACGAACAGTGTATGTATATATTATGCAGTTCATCTGTTTGAAGACCGGAGTCATCAGATGAGTTTGTTGAGGATCAGTGCCGATGGCTTTCGTGTCGATGAAGCCTTCACAGGGAGAGTCTAGTTGACACAATATCTGCTGACACTTCAGGGACGCGTTGTGGTCGTGTCCAGGTGCAAGTTCACCATCTGATCTGCATATGGCCCGGGATTACAGTTAACCAAGGAATAAACAGAAAGACTAAAATTAGCGTAGATGCCATTATTTTAATGATGTAGCGAGTACATCAGGTGTTATAGGAAGTGTTCACAGTTCCGGCTGACCTAATCTATGGTCTACAGGTAATCTATAACTGATTTGAATAATAGAAATGTATAGTGTTCTATGTGTATGCCAGGTTGAGATGTGTTTTTAATCTAGATTTAAACTGACAGAGTGTGTCTGCTTCCTGGACAATGTTAGGAAGTCTGTTCCAAAGTATAGGTGCTAAATAGGAAAAGGATCTACCGCCAGCAGTCGATTCTGATATTCTAGGTATTATCAACTGGCCGGAATTTTGAGATCGCAATAGACGTGAAGGACTATAATGCGTTAAGAGCTCACTCAAGTACTGGGGAGTTAAACCATTTAATGCTTTGTAAGTAATTAGCAATATTTATAAATGTATACGATGTTTAATAATGCAGTGTTGACAGAACCGGGCTAATATGGTCATACTTCCTGGTTCTGGTAAGAACTCTAGCGGCTGCGTTTTGGACCAGCTGTAGTTTGTTTATTAAGCGTGCAGGGCAACCACCCAGTAGAGCATTACAGTAATCTAGCCTTGATGTCATGAACGCATGAAATAATTGTTCTGCATTTGTCATTGAGAGGATATGATGTAATTTAGACATATTTGTAAGATGGAAAAATGCGGATTTACAGATACTAGACACGTGACTTGAAAGATTGGTATAAAAAGAACACACACACACACACACACACACACACACACACACACACACACACACACACACACACACACACACACACACACACACACACACACACACACGCACACACACGCAGCCATCAAGTATTAAACAGTATTATAGGTTATTATGTGAGGAACTATTTGTCGAGTAATTATAATCTCTGTTTTTTCAGAATTAAGTAGTAAGAAATTAGAAGTCATGCAGTTTTTTTTTTATATCAGCTATGCATTCCTTTAATTTTGTGGATTGGTAAGTTTCGTCAGGGCGTGAAGAAATATAGAGCTGAGTATCATCAGCATAACAGTGAAAGCTAATTCCATGCTTCCTAATGATATCTCCTAATGGTAGCATGTACAGAGTGAAGAGCAGCGGTCCTAGTACTGAGCCTTGTGGTACGCCATACTGAACTTTTGATCGATAAGACATCTCTTCATTTACTGCTACAAACTGATAATGGTCAGATAAGTATGATTTAAACCATGCTAATGCAATTCCACTAATGACGACATAATTTTCGAGTCTATTTAAAAGAATGTTCTGGTCAATAGTATTAAATGCAGCACTAAGATCGAGTAACACTAATAGAGAGATACAACCACGATCGGATGATAAGAGCAAATCATTTGTGACTCTAATGAGAGCTGTCTCAGTATTATGATATGGTCTAAATCCAGACTGAAAAACCACAGATATCATTTCTTTCTAAAAAGGAACACAGTTGTGAGGATACTGCTTTTTCTAGTATCTTTGACATCTCTCCTATAGCAATGAATGGATACAAAATTTTTCCTCAAGTAGACTACACTGCACTGTCTGATGCGATACTGTAGTAGACGGTTGCATTGTTATAATTTTCTCCCTGATATTATCAATCTTGTAAGTAAAGAAGTTCATGAAGTCATTACTGCTGTGCTGCTTGGAAACGTCTGGGAATGAAGCTTTAATTTTAGTTAATTTAGCCACTGTTTCAAATAAATACCTAGGGTTTTTGTTTATTTTATTCTAATAGGGTTGAAAAATAAGCAGATCTAGCAGCTTTTAAGGCCTCTGTGTATGCAATCGTGCTCTCTTTCCATGAAATGTGAAAATCCTCAGAGACAAATCTGAGAACGTATCCTGGAGACAAAGATGAATAAATGATATTGAGATAGGTCTAACATATTTGTAACACAGAGTCGACTTTGCAGCCTTAGCTAAATGTTTATACAAGACTATATAATGATCTGAGGTGTCATGACTCTGCTGTAGAATTTCAACTGCATCAACATTGATTCCATGTGATAATATCTGATCTAGAGAATGATTACTACAATAAGTAGGTCCTGACAGGTGTTGTCTATCTCCAATAGAGTTCAGAATGTCTTTGAATGCCAATCCCAATGGATCTTTTGCGATACATTTATATTACAATTACCAACACTTTATCTGCAGCCAGTACTAACTCTGATAGAAAATCATCAAATTATTTAATAAAGTCTGTTTGATGCCCTGGTGGCGCACAAATCTCAAACGTGATTTATCATTTACAATAGATAGTGTTACATTAAGCACCAACACTTCAAAAGAATTATATTTAAAACAAGAATTCTCAGTAATTATGAAGATATTACTATAAATTACAGCAACACCTCCCCTTTTCCTTTCAGTAGAGGTTCATGTTTATAACAGTAATCTTGGGGGGTGGACTCATTTAAAGTAATGTAATTGTCTGGTTTTAGCCAGGTTTCTGTCAAACACAGCACATCTAGGTTATAATCTGTAATCATATCATTAACAATAAGTGCTTTTTCATTTGTTCACCTGTATTATATCTGTTTTTTTATTTGTTGAACATCAATTAAATGTTTACCCTTAAATGGGTTTTGGAGTTTTCTGTATTTCCTAATTCAGGGAACAGACAAAGTCTCTATATGATGATATTTAGGTGAAAGAGTCTCTGATGATATCTAGGTGAAAGAGTCTCTATATGATGATATCTAGGTGAAAGAGTCTCTATATGATGATATCTAGGTGAAAGAGTCTCTATATGATGATATCTAGGTGAAGAAGTCTCTTTATGATGATATCTAGGTGAAAGAATCTCTATATGATGATCTCTAGGTGAAAGAGTCTCTATGTGATGGAATTTATCAGACCTCAGTGAAGTAATTTGAATAAATGCATTTTGAAAATATGTTGATTTTAAGAAAACCTAATAGATTCATATAGTTAAAAGTAAACTATTTTATGATTTTTCGAGTGTAATAACTGCTTCATTTAAGCTTGATGCATCACATTAACTTTTATGCGTAATCCAAGCGGGTGGAAATTTTATATGCAATTCAAACACGTACAGTAAATCTTAATTTTAGGTCTATAGTGTATAATTTTAAAATATATATTTTGTGTTTGCTTTTTTGTATTTTTTGGAGGTAGTCACTGGTAGTTTACCTCCTCGGAGAAAGAGGAATTGTGGCACCCTGATATGATCCATCATTGTCTCTCTATTTTAGATAAACAAGACGGAGGCCCGTTATGAATGCAGTCCTTGCCAGAGTTCATCTACTGACCCACTAGTTCATCAAATCCTCCATATCCAGCGTTCATAAAATATGCCTTCCAAATCCAGGCTCCGGGCCTCATTCTCCCACCTCATAAATCATACACTGTATATTTTATGACCAGATCGGTCAGGATTGTAATAAAGACGAGTCAGTACAGATTTATGGTTCTTTGAAATTTAGACGGGAAGGTTGGGCGTCATTTGCACAGTGAGGGACTGGTTTTGAGCTTTATGTCGACGAAATGCCACTTGCACACAGCATTAATGTGAGAACGACAGCAGTGTTTGCGTTTGGCTGTGTGTACGTGCCTGTGAGAAACTAATCATTAATAGGCTGTAAATGAATCCTAATGGAGCCTTTTGTACAATGCATGAAGGAATTAAAAATGGATGAAGAGATATTGCTTCATATAAAAGCTCATAACTTTGGCTCTTAAAATCCCACAGAGAACAACATAGCAGAAATTACAACAGCTAATGTTATTCTGAATTATGCTATAAAATCTGAAGGGATGTGTGGTAAAACTATTGCCTGCTGGGATCACAACGTCCAGCCCTCTCAGTTAATGATATGTACATATTTAATTAACCGACTAATTAGTGAATTAATTAAATTACATTTATCAGCTGGAATTGGTGCTGAAATTAATTGTTATTATTATTAATAGCATAACAAATATGCTATGATTATTTGTTATGCTATTATTATTATTTATTATTTTTATAATTTTTTTATATTTGTACCTACTATTTATTAATATTAAATGCACAATCAAAGTAGCTGATCAGTTCTGCATTCCAGCAAGTTTTCCTATTTTTATTTTTATTTTTATTTTTATTTTCCAGAAGCCTTCAATCAGCAATAATTTGCAATATGGTATATTGAATGCATGACCTTTCAACATCTATTCCTATTCACAAATATGAAAGCTATTTCTGTAGATCCATCGGAAATATAATTTCAGCATCCACTCATTACTCTATAAAACATGAAAACATGACATTTCTTGTAAAAAGGAGGAGTTTTCTTCACTGATGGACACATTACCTTCTTACACTTTATATTAGGTGTCTTTAACTACTGTGTACTTAAAAATAAGCACAATGTACTTATTGTGTTTATATTATTTTGCAAAACACCTATGCTGCCGTTCAGATTTGATACGGGTAAGCTTAGCACAGGTTCGTTGGGTTAACCTTAGCTGGGTTAAGGGGTAAATGAAGGTCAATAGTGTAATTATAGATATAATTACATTTAGGGTTTTTTGTTTTGTTTTGTTTAATATAATTAAAATGTAAACATGGATGTACACAATAGGTGCATTGTATTAAATGATTGCTTTAAATGTCAGTGTATATATAAACACACCTAATATAAATTAGGATCCATTATCTATGTATTCTGATGATTAATAATGCATATATTATAGTAGTCTGCTCTTAACAGCATGTCTGCTGAAAAGATCCAGATAAAAAAGGTCACATATAGGGAGTGTATAGAAGAAACGTGACTTAAAAATCCTATTGTGAGAAAGCAAAGTCCATGAAACAACACCTTGATCGCGCTGATATCAATGAAGACTTGTATTGAACCGCGATAGTTCATCCGTGCAGTGAATACGAGAGCAGAAACAGCAGGGAACCCAAATCAAGCCGGAGCAATGATTGCACCTCTAATAAAGTGTGTCTGAGCTCAGGGACGTGTCGTGGCAGGGATCGATGTGAAGTGACTGGGGAAGGATCAATGGTCTGATGAACTGTGATCAATAAGAACGGGTCGCTACGGTCGCTGGTTCTGGTTCAGTCAGAGCGAATGCTGGTTAAGTCATCCGACATTTTGACAGAGATTGAATAGGACTATTATGAAGGTCATTGTGTGCTTCCACACCTCTGGAAAGGTGCACTAGAATGAAGTAAAAGGATCCTGATTGCATACCATCTGTTTTTGGCTTGATGGCTGTACGGTGTTGACAAGAGTGGGGATAGTTGTTGATGTTGGCGCCATATCTGAAAAGTCTTCATTAGGTCCTGTTTTTTTCACAGGGAATCGGAGAATAGGTGCCCGGGAACATTTGTGGGACAATCATAGGATATTGCTGTTTTGTTATTTTGACAAAATCAGTTTGAAACACTGCAACAAATGCTTTCACAAATATCAAACAATTATTAAATCAAGATGCATTTACTAAAGTAGTAAAATACCATATGCTATTGTGTCTTGTTTCCTGGGAAATAAATCAAAATGAAGTGTGTTTTTTGCTTAAAACAAGCTAAATTATCTTCCAATGGGGTGAGAAATATAATCTTGTTTCTGTTTGAATTAAGATTATTTTGCTTACCCCATTGACACATATTTTTTTTTTATTTTTTAGCAACAAATTGATTATTTTCCACAGAAAACAAGACATAATATCTTATGGCAATTTACCCATCTAGTAAATGCATCTTGATTTAAGAATTGTTAGATATTTGGACTGAAAACAAGACAAAAATACATAATTTTTTTTTTTTTTTTTGCAGTGAACAGCAGATCTCAGGTCTAAAATGGATCACACACCTGTTCTCATAGGGAGACTAAATTATATTAGATGTTAATAATATAAGTGTTAATAACTATCACCTATATTTATATTTCAACAGTGCATTTCACCATGTTGGAACCGAAACTCTCACGGGACAAAGAAATGAAGAAACCCTTCTTATATCATTTGTTGTTGACGTCAAAAGCCGTGTACCCAATCACACATCACACTATTTAATTTCAGATGCGGACATGGACAGGTTGTGTGACTTGCAATCATCCTCAGAAACCAGAAAGAAACCTGCACAAGAAAACTTCCTAGACTTTGAGCATGCAGAATTTTGTACAGACACTGTAACAGTCGTAAAATATCAATCTTACATTGCTCATCTTGCCAGGATATGAATTTGCAGGGCAGAGTTCACCAACACACTTTGGAAAAACTTGATTTGAAATATATATATGTAAGTATCATCTTGAGGAAATCGTCCACGAAGCCAATCAGCAAAGGCATGCCCACCTCAACAAAACCAACCATTTCCGTCTTGGATGTTGGGAACCCAGTGGAAAATACAATTGTCTATAATTGCCTCTAGATTGCTGAATTCAATTTTAAGTCAAAGTCTCCAGGTGTGGAAACTACCATCAGCAGTTTAAACCCGAGTGAAGGAAAGCGCAAGAACAGCAAGATGGCTGCATCGTTCACCACACTTTGAGCACCCTAAAGAGCTGACACAATGAAGTCTTAACAAAACAGTCTGAATTCAACTTTCTGCCCAGTTCACTCACAAATAACCCACTGAGACTGGAAACCTAACTCAATTATCTGATATCTGCATTAGTTAGTCTGTCTGAATACGACTCACTTGTGTCCTCAGTAATGCATTCAACGAGGAAAACAAATACCTGCAATTAGTCAGTAAAAAAAGGATTTAGTTTTTTTAGGATATACTTTTTTTATGTAACTAAAAAACAGGAAATTTTACAACAGTGAAGATGGTCAAAAGTCTCATTTAAGATGATTTTATCAGGATGGCATGGCAAGATGAGGTTGCTAAAACAAGAAAACCCAATGTTCATAAATCAAAATGACATAATTTTTGCTTACTATTAGAAATAATATGTATATTCACTTATATGGGATATAAGGAGAAAAAATGCTTTACTTGAAACAATACTAAATCAGTATCACTTTACAATAAGGTTCATTAGTTAACATTAGTTAAGTACCTTAGTTAACATGAACTAAAAATGAACAATACTTCTCCAGCATTTATTAATATTAGTTAATATTAATTTCAACATTTACTAATATGTTATTAAAATCAAAGGTTGTATTTGCTTATTGTGTCAGTTAATGCATTAATGAACTAACATGAACAAATAATTAGCAGCTGTATTTTATTAACAAACATTAACAAATATTAATAAATACTGTTACAAATGTATTACTCATTGTTAGATCATGTTAGTTAATACATGAACTAATGTAAACTAATGAACCTCATTATAAAGTGTTACCACTAAATCTCTAACTATTCTCAAAATCACAACACAAAAATAGGGAATGCGTTATGGGAGAATATGGATTTAAAGTAGATTTTTACAGTAACTTTTAATTCCATCAATTTTATTTGAAAATGTATTACTTTCATTTACAAGAACACTTCATTTAAAGTCACCATCAAATAGCTTCCTCTTGCAGCGTCTCTTCTCTTCTCTGATGATGAGGGCGGGACAAACTGTCAATCACATGAGATCAGCCAATAGCAAACCACAACCATCCAACCAGCCAATCAATTCCCCACAGACAAAATCAAGCCCCTCCCACATGTGTTCTCGTTCCAGACGCCGTTTCACTCGGATATACAGCACAATAATGAAGAAAAGACTAGCGCAGCTTCCATGTCATGGTGACTACAGCACTACACTATCAGGGCTGTGTTTCCTGAAATCATCGTTAGCCAACTATGTTCACAAGTTCAGTCGTTATCATCAGTTCAACGACTCTGTGTTTCCCGAAACCATCGTTCCCACGAACATTCACAAACAGCATCTCAGAGTTGTGTGTGTGAGCGACAGATCTCGACCTGTGGTTAGAAGAAGAGTTTCTTGTTTGCATGACATGTGGACTCAATAAATCCTGATCTTGAGTTAAATACGCAAGCTGACATTTAGTGCAATCTATATATTTTATTTAAAATACATACAAATGTAATTTACGTCTTTTAGTTTATCAAAGAGATTTAAAGCACAGTTTTTGAAGAGTGCGCATGTGTGAACGTAACCTGACTCCGCCAGATGGATTTGCTCCGCATATCCATCTGGAAACCTTCCGTTGAAGTAGTTTTGGTAAGGGGCGAAAATACTGGTTAGCTGATTGGCCTATGTTGGTGATAGACGGGCCAAATCAACCAATCAGATCAACGAAGCATATGACGTACTAACAGAGCGATGACGAAAACACAACCACAAGCCAGGCTACTCTTGCTGCTGCAGGTAAAGGCTCGTTAGCTCAGCAAATAAGCAACATGTCGGCAAAGGATATTTGCCGTTTATGTAACTACAATTTGCGAATAAAAGGCACCATTTCAGGCTGAACTGTCACGCTTCTCGTTGCGTCACACCTCAACCCGCCTCAAAGCCAACGCTGATTGGACGTTCGTTTGGTGAACTGCTCCCAAATTGTCTTTAACGGAAAGTATCCAGACTGATCTGCGAGTGAAACCTTGAAAGCTCGCGAGATCAGGATGGTCTCACGAGGCTAGTGTGAACGAGCTCTAGTGCGTAAGAAGGAGACTATGATTGAATCTGGAAATAAAGCAAAATAACTGAGAAAAATTAGAAATAGTCCTCAGATGACATGTTCATAATTTATTGCAAAACATCTAGCGTTAATTTGATCTAAAAAAGTTTCATAAAAATAAGTTATGTGCGTGACGTAATAAACCAACTTGGTTGAACGACCATTTTGCGACAAGTGATTGAGTGATTAGCGAGTTGATTTCTTCAACAATGCATCGTACTATAGTAGTGAAGCAGCGAGTTACGGCGTTGGACGAGAACACACACCTGATTCTTTCCAAAAATCTGCCATGAACTTATTACAGGCTCAATCCCCCGGAGGCGAGGAAACTGGGGTTGCGTACCTTGCTCAAGGGCACCATGGTAAAGGATCATGCATCACTCCTTGTGGAGGATTGAACATTTCTTGTAGCAGCCTGAGCCTTAGGCCAGAAACACACTGTGTTAGTGTTCAGGATATGTGTAGAGTTCACTTGTGTTCTTACATTACTGAGGCAATAACAAACCTCAACACCCAAGAAGCCTATATACTTAACTTCAAAATGTCTACGAACATAGAGGTGGATCAGCAGTTTAATTAAGAACTGATATAAATGTAAAATGTATACGTTGAATTTCATGCAAGTCGCTTTGGATAAAAGTGTGTGCCAAATGCATAAATGTAAAAAATTAATTAAACTTTCATGTTCAGAAATATTCTCTTCAAACCGTTGCTGAAACTGAAAGAGAAAATTGATTGCAGAAAAAGAAAGTTCACTTTGAAGCTGCTATGGCAACATGTGCTATGAATTGCATTCATCTTGACATTGAGCTTGTATTTAAATTTAAACATTAAGCTTAAACATAAGCCCAAAAATATGCACAGTTGTTATGAGAATGATGTAGATGAATAGTAATAGCTAAAAGTCTGTATTATTCGTTTTTACAAAGTCTTGATTGTGTTTTTGTGCTCTACTAGAATAAGAAACAACTCAAGACTACAATAGAGACGTTTCAGAAACACACTGAAAACTTTCACTGGAGACTCTGTGTTTTACACGTGTGCAGAGATTTTTCATGCTGTAAAGAAAGTTAAACATGTCAAAAACAAGCATACAAGGTCTTCTTTAAAAATTAAATGTCATGTGTCCATTACTCAAGGTTCTAATAAGAAATATATGCATTTGCTTCAAAAATACTTTACAGTTTCTCTGAAACACTTTAACAACAGATGCGAAACATTTTCTCCTCCCTTTTTATATAAAAGTCCATTAGTCATGAATGATTCAATTATGGAAGCTTGTTTCAGCCACAGAATAAAACATTTTAAAAGATAATTGCAACTTTGTATCTCTCAATTGGAAGTTTTTTTTCTTGCAATTGAGAGTTTATATCTCGAAATTCACGAGTTAATATCAACGCAATTGTGAGTTTATATCACTCAATTCTGACTTTATATCACTCAATTCTGACTTTATAGCGCAATTGCGACTTTATATCACGCAATTCTGATAAAATTTTGTTTTAGAATAAAATAATTAAAAAGATAAAAAGTCAGAATTGCAAGATGTAAACTTGCAATTTTGAGGAAAATTAAAATTGAATTGTGAGATAAAAAGTCGCAATTACTTTTTTATTTTTTTTATCCTGTGGCGGAAACAAGCTTCCATATTAAATGGATGCATTTTATGATTTGCATTTATCATATTTTTCCTCTGATGTGTGGCCCATATTTGGGTCGTTGACTCACACCACATCGCCTCATCTTCTCAAGTATGTAGTTTATTTCTCTCTTCGAGGAAACCACTTTGAAGTAAATAACTCATAATGCACCCAGCACAGATACTTATCATATGCTATGACCAATCACCATTCATTACAGACTATGAATATCTGTGTTTATTTCCCTGTTTGCTAGTTAAATTCATTAAAGTCCTCTTGAAACCCCTCTCTCAGAAGCATGTGTGATTAGATGGAATCGAGGATGGATGTGTTCTCAATAACCCTCCCGCTGTCCTCAATATCGTGTCAGACATGCTGTTGCATCTGTATTTGAGAGTTGCCATTGACTGAGACTAACACATGCCCAGGAGTATCTTCACATCTGACCCTCTATCGATCAATGTGTTATTCTTCAAGTTAGTACTGTCTTCTTTTACCTTTCAGACTTTAACATGAACTGCTTGTCCACTACATGCCCCGAGACATTTCATTTGAGTTTAGTCCCAGCTAACAAAAACATGTCACGTTTTGCTAACGTTAAACAGCTTTCACATCATGAATGTGTACAAACATACAGGAATGAGAATTACCTAACCAATCGAAAATCAGCAACTGCACACAAATATAAAATTTGTTTATTAGTTACTTTAAAGGATGATTCCGGTATTTAGCACTTTGAGTCAATTTTTTTGCTTGTTTTGGATGAACTAGAGTGGTGGACACAGAAATGCTGACGATGGGTCCTGTCTCGACTTTTTGACTCTTTTAGAATCGCGCTTCAGAGTGGCTGTCTATGGGCATGCACAAAACTTGTCCTTAAAACAAACCTTAACGTTCGTTTCAAAACTGTGAAACTCACTGAGTGGTTAGTGGTGTATGTTGATGTTCCAAAACAAGTAGCGTAGCGAAATACAGTTTCTGTCGTGTATTTGGCATTTTGTAAAATCGCATTGTTTGTTGGAGGACTCATTGCTCGTTGATATTACTGCGATACCGGAAACGGAAAGGGGTCTGTTTACATTTGGTTGTAATCTTTTCTCTCGGTTCTCCATCTCTCAGAAGGCTAGCGTGAGCAGAGCAACTGCGGAAAAGTGGTTGTCGCCATCAAGTGGTCGGGAGTGTGTTTAACGCTTCAGACTCAAATATCGAGCGGAAGTTTATACGCAGTTGTGAGGTATCTAAAAAAATAGTTCCACTATAGCAAATAACACGGATTGAAATCATACATTGCGCCGATATATTGGTTTTTAATCATCAACGAACACCACTAACCACACGTTGAGTTGCACAGTTTTGAAAACGAACGTTAAGGGTTGTTTTAAGCACATGTTTGTGCATGCCCATAGACAGCCACTCTGAAGCGCTCAGAGGCGATTCTAAAAGAGTCAAAAAGTCGAGACAGGACCCATTGTCAACATTTCTGTGTCCACCACTCTAGTTCATCCAAAACACACTAGAACATAGACTCAAAGTGCTAAATACCGGAATTATCCGTTAATTAGTTATTCTGGTATTTTAGCTGTGCCTTCCATTAATTACAGAGCAATTTGCATCAACACTGTGAATGGTTACTTTCAGTCAACAGCGCTCAACGGTTTCAAAGAAGATCAGGAGGTGTTGGCAAAGGATGCGTACCTCTTTTCAAACACAAGGGGTTTTGCGGCACTTTTCGTTTCAATCGGAATTGAATCCTTCCGATTAATGAATCCGAGCATAGTGTTTACATGAATGATAAATAAAGTGATCAGGATGGTGTGCAAGTTTTTATGTCACATCATATTTACTTGTCTGACATGCACACACTGCTAACCATCATGTTTTAAAAAGCAGACTTAATATTTGGAAACACTTTATTGTAAGGTGATGTAGTTACAAGTTACAACATAGTTACTATAGACAAAACAGTAAATTATGCATCAAGTAACTAACCCTAAACCAAACCCTAACCCTAACCGTAACTAAATGTAGTTAATTCATATTACTCAGTAGTTATCTGAGTAAGGATAATGTAATGTCACTCTAAAATAAAGTGTGACCTAATATTTCGGGTCCTAATTAGGAGACTACGAGTTTAAATATAAGAAGTTTATATTAATTAAGCAGTAAAGACGCCTATTCCCATGACCAAAACATGGGAATAAAGCAAGCACTTGAGGACAACAATATAATCATTAATTATATTTAACAACAACATTAACTGGTCCATTCGTCATTACGACATTCCTACGTCAATGCAAAAATTTATATCCGATCAAATTATATGTCCTATTTTTACTTTATTTTCCAGCCAAGGCTGAAAATTGTCGTCAGGTCTCACCGTAAAACACAAAACACACAGACTTGCACATGCTTGACTCCTCCAGTTAGCGCTCACAACAGATCCAGTGTCAATAGTGTAGTGAAGCACAGCTCAGGTCACTTTCAAACCACCGTTATTTCTGTTTGGCATTGCACCGAATCCACATGATCAACTCTGCTTGGGGAAATCTATCGAAATTGAAAATACTGTTCTTGTGGATTCAGTGGCATAACAAGCCAACACCGGGCCCTTCTGCAGGATTATCAAGGCGGGCCCCCCAACTACAACATGTGATGACGCAATGTCCACAAGTAGGCTACAATGAATAGGACAGGATAGGCGCACCACGAAAAAAAAAAAGAAAATACACTGGTGAATGCGCACGTAACGAAAAACACTGTCTCGACACAAATCTCGATCTCCCCTCCTGTGCTATCTTTTTAAAGAAGCTTCCTATTTTTGGTAATTTACTCATTGATTTCTCGAATTCCTCTTCTCGTTTTCGCTTTTGAAAGTCACTTTTGCGTTTGTAATTTGACGGACGACGACTCCATATCAATATTGTCTGTCTCAAGTTCAACGTTTTTACTGTTTTGCACACAATACGCATGTTCACTTACTGACCAGGGAGTCAATTCGAAACAAATTACAAAAAAATCCATCATTGTTCGTTTCATCCATGTAGCTATTTAATGATCAGTAAAGTATGTTGTTGTCATTATTTGTTCAAATAAAGTGGCGATAAAGTAAAATACGATCAGACTAAAAGTAATAAAATGCGATAGGGGGCCCCGGCTGTCAATCAATATGTTTACGCGTGCCCCTGATTGGTCCGGGCTCGTAAGCAACCCCGTACACCGCTTACCGATAGTTACGCCGGTGCGTGGATTCCTATTAAAAACACTGAATTTCACTCCCAAAAATTCCCTAAACAACTTTAAATGTGACTATGCCGTTGTGATATCTGGGGAAATCATTCATACTCATGTGGAATTCCCAATCCAATGGATTCATAGATTTCACTCATGAAAAAAGTCCTGAACAATAGTAAATGTGACAGCACCTTTAGACAAAAAATCACATAAAGCCTGAAAAGGACATTTTTTATTTTTTTAATTTTTTTTACAAAAATACAATCACTAAACTTTGTTGCTTGCCTATTGTATATGGAATAACGATTTGATTAAAACATTTTAGTAGCATCATTTTATAATAGACAAGACTGTTTAATACTGTTTTGGTCATATATGGATTTTCCCCCTCTTGTATCCACAATTTAGCTTTTACAATTCAATACAGTTTTGTTTTATTTGTCAGAGTATATGGCAACGTTTATTCTAGGCACTTTGACTGACAGTGAACTCACTCCCCAACCGAAGAATATACATATAAAATCTCTCCCTTGTTTTCTTACAAATGAGATCTACAATCTCTAAGAAACTCTGTTTGCATTTAAACCCGAGGTCCCCAGTTCCCTGAATACAGAATACAAATGAGAGAGGCTCAGGGTCACTTGGTTTGTTTTTCAACATCCATTAGTTATGAACTTGATGTTATCTTTAAAGCATGCTCACTAGACCTATTAACATCATCAATACATAAAAAGTTAAACTAGCTCCATAGCATTTTTCATATTTAAATAATTTCATATTTAAAAACAAATCTTACTGTGCATTTTCATTTTATTTTTGCAGGTACCTAAGGTACTAAAATGTATTATAATATTTTAATTGAGCATTATTTTTTAAGGTAATCCACAGAAAGTCACAGATGCTGCACAGAGTTTGTTTAACCAGAAACATGTCTTTAATATCAGTGTCTCGTGTCAGTGGAGACGGCTGTTCTCAGAGGTGGTTTCATTAATTCCAACAAATATGGCAATTAAATAAATAATCCTGTGGGAAATCCCGCGAGATATCCTACCACGGGGCTTCAGTATTGTATCCAGTATTGTGATTTTTGGAGTGTTTTTACTTCAAAGCCTCACCTCGCCTGACTCTCTGCTCTCCGCCTGATAGATATTCAGCACAGGTTTCAGAAGCAAAGGCGACGATGAGGAGAAAGAAAAACAATGCATAAAGTTCATGTTAGCCCATGTTTTATTCATGTTCCACACTAACTGAGAAGATCAGCAGAGTCACTGGTCTTCATGAGTGTGGATGGGTTATAAATGGATAAAAGTCTGGCTTTCTCCTTGGTTAAAGGTCAAAGTCGATCTATCTATCTATCTATCTATCTATCTATCTATCTATCTATCTATCTATCTATCTATCTATCTATCTATCTATCTATCTATCTATCTATCTATCTATCTATCAACTATATGTCTATCTATCCTTCATCCATCCATCTATTCATCTTCTGTCTATTTATCTATTCATCCATCCATCCATCCATCCATCAATCAACCGATCAATCAACTGATAATCCATCCATCCATCCATCCATCCATCCATCTTTTGTCTGTCTTTCGATCTATTTATCTATCATTCTATCCATCTATCCATCAATGCATCCATCCATCCATCCATCCATCCATCCATTCATCTATCATCAATCCATCCATCCATCCATCCATCCATCCATCCATCCATCCATCCATCTATCTTTCCTCTGTCTTTCTATCTATTTATCTTTCATTCTATCTATCCATCCATCCATCAATCCATCAACCTATCAATCATGATGGATGCATGGATCAATCCATCCATCAATCCATCCATCCATCCATCCATCCATCCATCCATCCATCCATCCACATTCATTAATCTATCATCCATCCATCCATCCATCCATCCATCCATTCATTCATCTATCATCAATCCATCCATCCATCCATCCATCCATCCATCCATCCATCCATCCATCCATCCATCCATCCATCCATCTATCTTTTCTCTGCCATCTATCTATCAACTATATGTCTATCTATCCTTCATCCATCCATCTATTCATCTTCAGTCTATTTATCTATTTTTCTATTAATCCATCCATCAACCGATCAATCAACTGATAATCCATCCATCTATCCATCAATCCATCCATCCATCCATCCATCCATCCATCCATCCATCCATCCATCCATCTTTTGTCTGTCTTTCGATCTATTATCTATCATTCTATCCATCTATCCATCCATCAATCCATCCATCCACCTCCATCTTTTCTCTGTCTTTCTATCTATCAACTATATGTCTATCTATCCTTCATCCATCCATCTATTCATCTTCTGTCTATTTATCTATTTTTCTATTCATCCATCCATCCATCCATCAACCGATCAATCAACTGATAATCCATCCATCTATCCATCCATCCATCCATCCATCCATCCATCCATCCATCTTTTGTCTGTCTTTCTATCTATTTATCTTTCATTTTATCTATCCATCCATCCATCAATCCATCAACCGAGACTGTGGTGCATTCAATTCCACATATCATGCAATTAAATTAAATCATCCTTGAAATCCGCAATATCCTCCATCATATATCCATAAGTTCATCAAGCCTCACCTCCTCTACTCCTCTCCTCGCATCATAGATATCACATCTTTTTGCATCATCAAACATAGAGTAAACTAAACAATCCATTATAATTCTGTTTATTTATCTATTTTCATTATCCACATAACTGAACCATCACATCCATCCATACCATATCTATCAATCATAAAAGTCCATTTCTTGTATGGTCAATCGATCTATTTATCTATCATTCTATCCATCTATCCATCATCATCCATCCATATCATTCTCTATCATCATCCATCATCTATCTATTTCTCATCCATCTATCTATCAACTATATGTATATCTATCCTTCATCCATCCATCTATTCATCTTCTGTCTATTTATCTATTCTATTCATCCATCCATCCATCCATCCATCAACCGATCAATCAACTGATAATCCATCCATCTATCATCCATCCATCCATCCATCTTTGTCTGTCTTTCGATCTATTTATCTATCATTCTATCATCTATCCATCAATGCATCCATCCATCCATCATCATCCATCATCTATCATCAATCATCTCATCCATCCATCCATCCATCCATCCATCCATCCATCTATCTTTCCCCTGTCTTTCTATCTATTTATCTATTCATTCTATCTATCCATCCATCCATCAATCCATCAACCTATCAATCATGATGATGCCATGGAATCAATCCATCCATCAATCCATCCATCCATCCATCCATCCATCCATCCATCCATCCATCCATCCATTCCATCAATCATCATCTTCATCCATCCATCCATCCATCCATCCATTCATCTATCTTCATCAATCATCCATCCATCATCCATCCATCCATCCATCCATCCATCAATCCATCCATCCATTCCATCTATCTTTTCTCTGCCATCTATCTATCAACTATTGTCTATCTATCCTCTCATCCATCCATCTATTCATCTCATCTATTTATCTATTTTCTATTAATCATCATCATCCATCATCAATCATGATATCCATCCATCTATCCATCAATCCATCCATCCATATCCATCCATCCATCCATCCATCCATCCATCCATCTTCGTCATTTCATCTATTTATCTATCATTCTATCATCTATCCATCCATCAATCCATCCATCCATCCATCTTTTCTCTGCTTTCTATCTATCAACTATATGTCTATCTATCCTTCATCCATCCATCTATTCATCTTCTGTCTATTTATCTATTTTTCTATTCATCCATCCATCCATCCATCAACCGATCAATCAACTGATAATCCATCCATCTCTATCCATCCATCCATCCATCCATCCATCCATCCACCATTCCATCCATCTTTTGTCTGTCTTTCTATCTATTTATCTTTTCATTTATCTATCCATCCATCCATCCATCCATCATCCATCAATCATCTATGCATGATCAATCCATCACTTCTCATGCCATCTATCTATCACTTATCCATTCTATCCTTCATCCAAACCACATCATATCCATCTTCGTCATTATCTATTCTCATTCATCCACCATTCATCAATCATCAATCACATCCATCCATCATCTTTTCTCGCATCTATCACTATCATTCATCTATCCTTCATCCATCCATCTATTATCTTCTGTTTATTTATCTATTTTATCTATTCATTCTCATCCATCCATCCTAATCCATCCTTTCAGCACTCCATCACGAATTCAGTATATCCATCCAGTCCATCCATTGCTTTTGACTCTGTCTTTGATCACTTATATCTATCATTGTAATTATATCATCGATAACTCATGCATCCAATTTCAAAATGACACCATCTATCTTTCTCGCCATCAATCTATCACTATCATGTATACTATCCTCATCCATCAATCTTTTCATCCTGAGTCTAATGCATTTCTCTATTCATCCATCCATCCATCACTATCAACCGATCATCAACTGATAACCATCCATCATCTATCATCCATCCCTCCATCCATCTTTTGTCTGTCTTTCGATCTATTTATCTATCATTCTATCCATCCATCCATCCATCCATCCATCCATTCATTCATCTATCATCATCCATCCATCCATCTATCTTTTCTCTGTCTTTCTATCTATTTATCTATCATTCTATCTATCCATCCATCCATCAATCCATCAACCGATCAATCAACCGATAATCCATGCATCCATCCATCCATCCATCCATCCATCCATCCATCCATCCATCCATCCATTCATCCATCCTCCATCCATCCATCCATCCATCCATTCATTCATCTATCATCAATCCATCCATCCATCCATTCATCTATCTTTTCTCTGTATTTCTATCTATTTATCCATCCATCCATCCATCCATCCATCCATCCATCAATCCATCCATCCATCCATCTATCTTTTCTTGTCTTTCTATCTATTTTCTTCATTCTATCTATCCATCCATCCATCAATCCATCAACCGATCAATCATGATGGATGCATGGATCAATCCATCCATCCATCCATCCATCCATCCATCCATCCATTCATTAATCTATCATCCATCCATCCATCCATCCATCCATCCATCCATTCATTCATTCATTCATCTATCATCAATCCATCCATCCATCCATCCATCTATCTTTTCTCTGCCATCTATCTATCAACTATATGTCTATCTATCCTTCATCCATCCATCTATTCATCTTCAGTCTATTTATCTATTTTTCTATTCATCCATCCATCCATCCATCCATCAACCGATCAATCAACTGATAATCCATCCATCTATCTATCCATCCATCCATCCATCCATCCATCCATCCATCCATCCATCCATCCATCTTTTGTCTGTCTTTCGATCTATTTATCTATCATTCTATTCATCTATCTATCCATCCATCCATCCATCCATCCATCCATTCATCTATCATCAATCCATCCATCCATCTTTTCTCTGCCTTTCTATCTATCAACTATATGTCTATCTATCCTTCATCCATCCATCTATTCATCTTCTGTCTATTTATCTATTTTTCTATTCATCCACCCATCCATCAACCGATCAATCAACTGATAATCCATCCATCCATCCATCCATCCATCCATCCATCCATCCATCCATCCATCCATCCATCCATCCATCCATCCATCCATCTTTTGTCTGTCTTTCTATCTATTTATCTTTCATTCTATCTATCCATCCATCCTAATCTATCCGTTTGCATGCACTATCATCAGCAGAAGTGTCAGATAGTGTGATCTACATGCGTGTACAGTTGTGCTGTTTGGAACATTGGTCATTTTGAGCACAATCTCGGTTGTAAAATTGGATTTCATGGCTGAAGTGAAGCTGCTGCACAAGGTTTGCAGAGAGGAGTGGAGCACGCGCTGGTTTCTCCCCCCTGCAGATCTATTCATTCAGTGAAGCTCTGTGCCGTGCATTACTTCAGGACTGCGTTTCTGTGCTAAAACCTGAGGCAACACTGCCCCCTCTCGACATCTCTCTCCTGACACACATCATAATGCAACTACTGGCTCAATGCTTTTCTGGAGAACACTGCAGGCTCTGTACAACAAGTTGACATCTTATTGTCAGTAAAAACAATAATCCAAAGTTTCATTTGAAAGACATTTTCATTACAGAACACCTGTAATGTCTGACATTTTTCTATGCTGGAAAAAAAAATGGTGTAGAAACCATTTTGGTAAATCTCACAATTAATTATGAAGAAGCGACAAGTAACATATTGAATTAAACATAAAGTAGAAAAACGAAAAATAGTGTTTGCTAAACGTACTGTAAATAATCTTTGATTTTTTACAGTGTTGCACCCAAAATACCTTTTGCAATTCAATCAAACCATAGTGACAGTATTTCTAATTCACCCCAATGTCCATGTATTTCTGCGATTGTGATCAAACTCAAGTGATTTCCAATTTTATAAAATATTTCATGTATTATGGGTCCATAAAATGTACTGCATAATGACCCAAATATATATAGGCCTAATGCAATATCAAACTCTATGTTTAATACAAGTTGAGCTCTTGTAGCATAATCCACACAGAATAACCCATTTTAATGCATCAAAGAAGTACATCTGCTAGACAGAGACGTAATAGTAAAGGTAGAGATGTGTCTGCGCTCCTTGACAATAAATATACCTGTCACTCAATGACAAAAAAGCTCCTGGGAACAGTTAATATATATTCACTCAACCCAATCCTTAAACCAAAGATTATCTGAATCAATCAAGATGTCACAAACACATAAAAAAGAAGCTTTGGTTTGATTTGAGATTGAATGATCACTTACATTTCTATCTGTTCATCACACAAAGTGATCGTATCGATTAAATCAATGTGAGATGTATGGATATAGATTTGCTCAGGCTTTATTTGCTTTAAAAAAGAAGCTCATGGCTAAGAGAAAAACGTGATAGCGAGTAAAACCAGGCGGATTTCTGCTCCACACATACAGAACAAACTGAAGGCCGAGAGAAGACATTATAAGGAGCAGAGGAACCTTGAGGCTCAGATAACATGATATCACTGAAACAAACATGAGTACAGACGTGCACACGCTTTTTATATTCCTCTTCATCTCCACATGCAATTAATCCAGCCTTGAACCACTTCACATCAATATTTCACTGTCAGGTGTGCAGTCTGTGCTTTTGCATCTATTTAACCTTTATTTTTTGAGAATTTAATAATATTTGTTTTTATTTAGAAATAACAGACACATTGTAAAAACATGCCTGTGGCAACAGTTATGCAAAATTATATTATGTGGCTTCTTGCATATTTCTCAACACTTTGAAATGTAAGTAAAATTTTGAATCTAATAATATTTTTTCAAATTAATTGTGGAGAAAATTAATCAGAAATGAAATGTCTGGTGAGAGGCGCTAAATGTTAATGCTTCAACACAATTTAAAAGCAAAGATGTAATTTTAGCTGTGATCTTTTATCGTGACTCGTGTTCCCCGAGCGCTTCACATCACGAGTGCAGTGCTGTATCAGAGCTTCTGTGCAAGTTTACTACAGCAGAAAACACACACATGGAGCTGGTTATATGATACAAACCTCAAAATGTATTTGTTTAACCGTCATGCACAATGGTAAAAGTGTTTTGAGTTCATAACATAGCATTGTGCACAGAAACAAGTCTTTTAAAAGGGGTTATGATGCTTTTTTTTTTTTTTTAAGATAATTATTTTGTGTATTGGGTATAATACAATGTTAACATGAAAAAGCATCTATTTCTACAAATCCCCTCCTTCTGAAAACCACAGTGTCCTCTGATTGGCCAGCAGACACAGTGCGTTGTGATTGGCAGAATACTTCAAGCGTGTGTCAGAAATGATAATGATAATGATGATGTTTGTAAAGATAAATCCATCACAGCAGTTTTGATCGTAAGAATGACAAACAATATAAAAATTGTAAAACCAAAAAGAGCATTGTTAACTCTTTTGTATGTAATACGTCACTTTGTTCTTCCTGCAATAAAAAGTTTAATGAAAAAAAAAAAAAGAATGACAAACAGTGTTACCCTACATTGCACAAAATTCCTCATTTGAACAGTCAATAGCAAACACTTTAACAAATAATGAAAGATTCTGACAGGCTCTGATTCAGAAGTGCCAGATTGCTTTAGAAAATTTGGAATTGCCCCATTTTTTAGGAAAAGCGTTTGTGTACAGCGGTCTTGTGCTCTCCAGCTTCAGAAAACTGTCCTCTGTAAAATACACTCCACACACACAGACATTTGAGTTCTGCTGTTCTGGAACAGCGCTGTAAATAAATCCAAACCATTGATTCCTAAATTGCGTCCACTTTCAGAAGGCCAAATAAAGAGTGACGTGTGTGAGTGAGGGAGAACTCAATCGAGGCGTTTTGTGAAAAGAATCAATCTTTATGTGGGAGACTTTGGGCTTTGTAACTTTGCAGATAGCACACTTAAGAAAAAGGAAAACATGAGAAATGCATCATATGACCCCTTCAATAATCTGCGCCTGTACAGATTTGTGTGAAAAGAATAAAAGTAGTTGGTGTTTTACTCCCACTAGTGTTCATTTCAGCTGGAAACTGCAATTAATTGTGTGCATATTTATGTTATGCAGATTTGCAAAAATGGTCCAACAGATCCTACACTACAGTAATGACCAGGGCCTTATTCATAAAACATCTTAATGCAAAGAGTGACAACAATTCTAAGAAAATTCTTAGAAATGTGGGCATTTACTCTTGAAATTAAATAAAAATTCAGAAAGCAGCGGTAACACTTTACTTGAAGGGGTGTTCATAAGACTAACATGACACCTTCATAATCATGGCAAGTTTTATGCATGTTTATGACAACTGTCATTAAGTGTCTCGCTCAATTATGACATTTTTAATGCAAATATGACAGTTTGAGATGTCTTTGTCATGACAACTTGACATTACTAAGACAACACAACCTGTCATAAACATGACATAGCAGATTCATTATCAAACTTAAGAAAGCACTTAACTTTATTGGTTAACATTACATTAAACTGTCAGGTGTTGGTTTTGACATTGGCTGTCATGAAGCCATTATAACTTTTTAATGACAAATTCAATTTGTACCACTGTAGTTGAGGTCACGAAAAATATTAATGACACAGTTATAATGACCTCATGACAGCCAATGTCAAAACCTTAACATGACAGTTTAACTTTTACTAATGTCAAGTTGTCATGACAAAGACACTGACAGGTTATGATGTATTGGTTTATGTCAAGATGTCATTACAAAGACAATATTTGCATTCAAAATGTCATTATTGAGCGAAAGATACTTAATGACAGTTGTCATAAACATGCATAAACCCTACTTCATATTTATAACATGTGTCATGTCATGGTTATGAAGGTGTCATGTCAGTCTTATGCAGTGTTACCCAGTGAGTTAATAAGACGCTATAGATTAGATTGTGCAGGGATCATGTTTGTGACCGATCTTATTAGAGACACGCTAACATCCCCAACACAGCGCAGAAATGCCGTAGCGACAGAATTTAAAGTTGTCACTACATTAAGATAATTGGCAAAAGCAACAATGATGATTTGTGTCTGTGACAAGCTTCTGATCACACACACAATTACTGCACTTTCAGAACCTCTTATTGTGTCGCAGTTCATTTCGTTTCCACCTTGCAGACTCAAAAAACTGCATGAACATAGCAGGCTTCCCTGTGCGCACAGGCAGGGGGAATGAACCGTTAATAATCTGCACTATAAGCTCCCGCGTGTGTGTGTGTGTGTGTGTGTGTGTGTGTGTGTGTGTGGTGTGTGTGTGTGTGTGTGTGTGTGTGTGTGTGTGTGTGTGTGTGTGTGTGTGTGTGTGTTGCCCCGTGCTGTGACACCCGACACACATTTCCCTTTAAAGATGGCCTTGTGTTCATCCACTAACTCACAGTAAACACTGTTCCTCTGGCCAGATGTTTTTGATTCCATGTTTGCTACATTAAAACCAACATTTGTGTGTGTGTGTGGTGTGTGTGTGTGTGTGTGTGTGTGTGTGTGTGTGTGTGTGTGTGTGTGTGTGTGTGTGTGTGTGTGTGTGTGTGTGTGTGTGTGTGTGTGTGAATTTCAAAGTGAAGGCTTAGCATATATCCTATACTTAAAATCACTCTTTTTTTTTTCTTGGACAACCAACTAATCACAGTCTTCAAAATATTGATGAACGTTTTTGTCTTTTCCTTGCTCAGAGTTGCTCTCAGATCGGTCTCGAATCGCTCTTAAGCTAAGACTCCCACGTAGAAGTTTTTAAGCTAAATCAGGAGTTTTCTGAGTGGATTTTTTGAAGCTTTAAGAATACGGGCCCAGTTGCTTTCCATAAGAGATGATTTAACTTATCAAATGTAAGCTTTTCATGCATGGTCTCAAAGAGTTAACTGACAGAAAACTGTAATATATACGTGTATATAGTTGGCATTCACAGTCTTGAAAGGTAATTTTGATTTTGGACAGATGATTCTTACACTGGATTCATTGCAGCTTAGTCAAGCTCACTGTGAGAGTGTAATTGGGGGAAGCTAATTGAATTTAGGGAGCACTTTAGGACAAAGCCCAGGGGATATTACCATGGCAACCTCGCACAGAACCTCCTTTGTTCCACCTATAATGCGACTTTCCGGGTGTTAATAAGATCTCTATCCCAGGAGACACGGGTTGTATCTCTTTCTCTGCTTGTCTCTGTTTATCCTTGTCTCTTTTACACCAGCAGAGACTTCAGCATCAAAGTGAAACATAAAAACGCTGGGTCATGGCCCAAGTCTTAACCTATATATGTGGAAAAGTCATATGCAGCTCATTTATATTCAATATTTATGGTATAGCATGCAGGGTTAAAGAGTTAGTTCACCCCGAAATAAAAATTATCCCATAATTCACTCACCCTCAAGCCATCCTAGGTGAATATGAGTTTCTTCTTTCATCCGAAGACAGAGTTATATTAAAAAATATCCTGGCTCTTCCTAGCTTTATAATGGGAGTGAATAGTAACTGAGATTTTGAAACCCAAAATAGCAGATCCATCCATCATAACAGTAATCCATACGGCTCCAGGTGGTTAATAAAGGTATAATCCATATTTAAAACTTCCATATTTATAAATATGAGGAATATCCATATGTATAACTTTATGGCTTCTGGTAACACTTTACAATAAGGTTTCATTTGTTAGCATTAGTTTACTACATTCAAACAATGAAAAATATTTCTACAGCAGTTATTAATTTAAACATTTACTAATGTTGACAGTTTTTGAAACTGCTTTTAAAATAAATAAAAATATCTGTTAATTAATGCACTTTCAACAAAAATGATCCAGCGATGAACACTTGTATTTTATTAACTAACTTTACCAAAGGTTGATAAATGCAGTAATTATATATTAGCTCATTGTTCATATTAGTTAATTGATGCAACTGAGACCGTATTGTAAAGTGTAGCCTTCTCAACATATCCCTAATGCTATTAAAGTAATAAGTATAATATATAAAGCTAGTAAATCTATTTGCTACTATTTCTGTAGTTTAATCAACATTGACTTACTGCACTATCTACCAGCAATATTAGGCCAAAAGTAAGAGATGGAGCGATTTGCGTGAAAGTTTATTAGATTCACATGACATGCACAGACCAGGAGCACGTATTATGAAAGCAAATAGAGTCGATTTCAATTTCTTGTTGACGCTCAACTAAAAATTACAATGGTGTGCCTTTATTAGTTGATTGCAATATTACTGTATTCTGTAGGTGATGCAAACCAATCTTGCAAAGCCAAAGCAGTGTCCATCTCTCAGCAGAGACACTTCTGCTGTTAAACACGACTCCACCACTGTACCAGATGGGAATACTCATTGACTGAATATTTCATAGTGACATCCACATAATTAAGGTCAGCCATTTCTCCACTGTCCCTGACCACAAGCCACTATTTTTACCCTTTCTCCCTCCATTCCCATCTTTACATTAATACTGTGCCCATTTTCCTCCATTACAGTATTAGATCCATTTCATTATTAACAGTAAAACGTATATTGGTCACATAATGGAAATTGTGGACAAAAAAAAAAGAACAGTTGAAGTTCTCTTCAAAATAACCCAGATTTCCTAAGGACATTCTCTGGATTTTAAAATAAAAATATATAGCTGGATATAAAAGGATACTTTGATTAATTCATTTTCTGTTGTAGGCCACTAAGTATTTTTCCAGGATAAATAATACTAAAAATGTATGTCTGATGTTTTAAGTTTCATGTTAAGCACATATGGGACAGCATTTGCTTCACGCTAATAACAAGCAGCCGATACTTTAATGTTATAGCTAAAATACTACTTCAAAGTCCAAGTTGAAGCATTTACATTGCTTTAAAATGAATAACTGCACTGGCCATATTTCAAGCATTTTACTAGATTTAACAGTATTCAGAGAGAGGCAAAAAATAATATTTTCTATCTTAAAACAAACTCAATAAAACTAAATATTGGTATGTTGCGAACCATATAGTGCGTCATGTTTTCTGTCCATGTGATCATGAATTAACTGAGCCGTTAATCATCAAAATCCCAGTTTCTTTATTCTACAGGGTCCGACAGCCAGGGGAATAATAACTAGCACAAATCTTCATACTGATCTTCATTATGAGATTATAATAGTCACACTGTCTGTTTTATGTAGGTTAGGTCTATAAGTGCAGATGTAGCACCATCTAGTGATAATCTTCAAATGGGTGGACTTTACACTATTTTACTTATGTAACACACAAATCAATAAAGTGTCTTATATTAAAATTACTAAGTGTTGCTATTAACCAAGGAGAATAACCTCAAACAGAACGAAAGTTCAGATTAAGAAATTTTAACAATTGGATGCATTAGTAAGTAATAATAAATATATACTAATTGCAAAGTTATTTTTCTTTCTTCAAATTGGGGTAAAAAGAAGTTCATATACCTGACCAGTGGTTTACTGTTTGCAAACAATCTGGGAACAGCGTTAACATGATATGTGCTGATCGCTTTACTCTTAATAACACAGTAAACACACAACAACAATAACAGTGATGAGCAAAGAGCAGTGAAGAAAGCATCTGATCATAGAGATGTTAATCTGTTTACACCAGCTCTCATGTGTTCCTTAATTCAAGTCAAGCCACGTTACCATACTTACGAGATTACGACTTGTAAAAAGCGTTCACATCTTCGTTGAACTCGTAAGTACAGCTTGTAAACGCAGATTTATTCTGAGAACGCCGACTTGTACCACCTGACCACTGTATATTCATTTTGGCATTGATATTGTTACCATAAAAATGCATAATTCTGAGTCCGAGGATATCCATGAATAAAAATTCAACATTTCGATTTATTTTCAAGAAATTCTCATCATCTTCCTAAAACTCAGAGTATTTTGACAAAGTGTGAAGATGAAAACTACATTAAGGACTATAGATTTATCCAAGTTTATAGAATAGAACGATAAATGCATCTAAAAGTTTTAGAAAACATCGAAAAAAATCATAATGTTCTAATTTTCCTTATGCGGATATGTGTACAGTGTAATAATGTTCACTGAGAGCAGTACATTATAAAGCAAACTGGAAAGATGACACAAACAGAGGACAGAGAGGATGAGACAAATAAAACAGGCAATAACGGTAGACATAGACACCATGTCGACATTTATTTGGCTTAAATGAAACGGCAGATTGGAACACAATAGCTTATAGATAACCTTCAATCTTGATTTCATGAGGACTTCACAGTCCCGCAGAATGAATTAAACTTCAAAAATAAAGGCAATTTTTACATTAAATGTCACCCAAATACCAGTGGTTTTAAAAACAAATGGGGTTTGAATAGAATGAAGATATTCAGTGTCTCAAATTGCAGAGTTTGTTTCAAATTACAGTATGAAACACTATAAACTTCACTTACTGAAAGTAAGCAGAACCTAATGAAGCTGTAATAATGCTCAAAATAACAAATGTTGGCTCACACACATTTACTTGGAAATCTAAAAAGGGACATTGGATTAACTTCTTCTGTTTGTATATGCTGCTAGTTTAAAATAATTTAGCTCACACCCACACATTAACAGAAAACTTTATGCAGTTTTCAACAATAAATCACTTTATATACTTTATCTTATACTTTTATAAGTGCAAGTTCAGTATGGTGTACCACAAGGCTCAGTACTAGGACCGTTGCTGTTCACTCTGTACATGCTACCCTTAGGAGATACCATTAGGAAACATGGCATTAGTGTTCACTGTTATGCTGATGATACTCAGCTCTATATTTCTTCACGCCCTGACGAAACTTACCAATCCACAAAATTAGCAGAATGCATAGCTGATATAAAAAACGTCTCGGTTACATATGTAACCCTCGTTCCCTGAGTACAGGGAACGGAGACGTGTCGTCGGGGGAGTTCCCTGACGAATTGGGATCACGCTAGGGAGACCAATCGACTTCGAGTGAAACTAAAACGAGCCAATGAAAATTGGCATGCAAGATTTGCATTCCGCGACCCGCCTACCAGTGCGGGTATAAAAGCAGGAAGCAAACGCATCCAAAATGCTTTTTCGCTGAGGAGCCGAACAGTGTCCAGTCCTCCGCGAAGGTACAGCAACGTGGCGAGGGGACGACACGTCTCCGTTCCCTGTACTCAGGGAACGAGGGTTACATATGTAACCGAGACGTTCCCTTTCGTCCTGGGAACTCCGACGTGTCGTCGGGGGAGTTCCCTGACGAATTGGGATCCCTACAAACACGCCATGGTGCTGACCCCTTCCAGCGCCCAGCTAAGCTACCCTGCAGCAGTTTCTTGAACAAGATGCGGGAGCTAGCTAGGGAAAAATCACACTGCTGTTCCGCAAGACCCACTCAGTGGATTTGGATAACACTGGGAAAGCGTGCCCAACCCGTAGGAGGGAACGCTACGGAGCCCCTGCCCGCCCGAAGGGAGGCACTGGAATACACGTATGTACTAACCCGTGGGGTAGTGAAACATACGGAAGTCCTTGAGGTAGTCCCAGCCCGAGGGGTGGGAGCGTACTCAGCAAGGACGACAGAGGGATCTGTCGAGAGGAAGACACGGAGCTAACCCGGAGGGTAGCTGGAACGTGGAAAAAATGGGTCACCGAAGGGACCACTGTTAAGGCCACCCAGTCTAATAGCAACTCCTACGAGAGGTAATAGACCTGGCACCGGCGACCCGCCTCGCCTGATGCCGAAGGGGTGATGGAGGAACTCACGAGGTTAGCCGTATGTTGGGGAACCAACGGAGTAAAAGACGCACGTATCCGGCCCACGGGGCGGGAATGGCGTAGCAAGCCGACATAACCTAATTCCTCGCGCTACCGGCCGTAGCGAGTACACGGGAGGAAGCAGGTTCAACACGGAGGCTATAAAACCTAGCGAACGTGTTAGGTGTCGCCCAGCCCGCAGCTCTACAGATGTCTGTCAGCGAGGCGCCTTGCGCCAAAGCCCAGGAGGAGGCAACACTCCTAGTAGAGTGTGCCGTCAACCTAGGTGGGCAAGGCACGCCCTGGGACTCATAGGCCCGGGCGATAGCATCCACTAGCCAGTGGGATAACCTCTGCTTGGAGACAGCCTTCCCCTTCTGCTGGCCTCCGTAACAAACAAAGAGCTGATCTGAGGTCCTGAAGCTTTGCGTTCTGTCCACGTAACAGCGCAGGGCGCGGACGGGACAGAGAAAAGCTAGGGCTGGGTCTGCCTCCTCCAGGGGCAGCGCTTGCAGGTTCACTACCTGATCCACAAACGGGGTGGTAGGAACCTTGGGCACGTATCCGAGCCGGGGTCTCAACACAGCGTGAGAAAGGCCCGGTCCGAACTCTAGGCACGACTCGTCGACCGAAAATGCCTGCAGATCCCCTACCCTCTTAAAGGAAGCCAAAGCCAACAGGAGCGCTGTCTTCATAGACAAGATATTCAACTCGACTGAAGGCAAGGGCTCGAACGGGGGCCTCTGAAGTGCACTAAGCACTAGAGTCAAGTCCCAAGAGGGTAAGGGGTGCACACTACGAGGTGGATTCAGCCTCCTGGCACCCTTAAGGAATCTGATGATCAGGTCGTGCTTTCCCAATGACTTACCTTCTACTGCATCGTGATGAGCGGCTATTGCGGCAACATACACTTTGAGGGTGGAGGGAGACAGCCTTCGCTCCAACCCGTCTTGCAGGAAGGAAAGCACGACTCTGATCGGGCAAGTTCGGGGGTCTTCCCGGTGGGAAGAGCACCACTCGACGAACAGGTTCCACTTCAACGCATAGAGGCGCCTCGTAGAGGGGGCTCTGGCGGAAGTGATGGTGTCTACCACACCCTGCGGTAGGCCACCTAGAACCTCCGCGTCCCGTCCAGGGACCACACATGGAGTCTCCAGAGGTCTGGACGCGGGTGCCACAAGGTGCCCCGTCTCTGGGAAAGGAGGTCCTTCCTCAGAGGAATCGGCCAAGGAGGGGCTGTCGCGAGGAGCATGAGTTCCGCGAACCAAGTCCGGTTGGGCCAATACGGCGCAACGAGCAGGACCTGCTCCTCGTCCTCCCTGACTTTGCACAAGATCTGTGCAAGAAGGCTCACTGGGGGAAACGCAAACAGGTCTACCTGAGCGGCTCCGAAGACTTCCCATATCATCTGAACCGTCTGGGGGTGGAGTCGCCATTCTCCCGGAAGAGGTGGCTGCCGTGAAAGCTCGTCGGCTGTACGGTTGAGCACACCAGGGATGTGAATGGCTCGAAGCGACCTCAGATGCTTCTGACTCCACAGGAGGAGATGGCGGGCGAGTCGCGACATACGACGGGAGCGTAGACCACCCTGACGGTTGATGTACGCAACGGTCGCAGTGCTGTCCGTACGGACCAGTACGTGCTTGTGTAAAAGCAGCCCCTTGAGGCGCGACAAGGCTAAGCGTACTGCTTGCAACTCTAGGCAGTTGATGTGCCAATGCAGTTGAGGCCCCGTCCACAGACCTGAAACTGCATGCCCGTTGTACGTGGCCCCCCATCCGTTGGCAGAGGCATCTGTGAAAACCACAGCATGCCTGGAGACCTGGACTAAGGGCACTCCGGCCCGTAGAAACGCAGGGTCTGACCAAGGACTGAAGGTTTGGCGACAGTGCGGGGTAATGTTGACCCGGAACGTGCCGCTCTGCCACGCCCACCTCGGGACTCGATCGTGAAGCCAGCGCTGAAGCGGTCTCATATGGAGCAGACCGAGCGGCGTCACCGCGGCTGCGGCTGCCATATGCCCCAGGAGCCTCTGAAACTGTTTCAGTGGGACCGCTGACCTGCCTTGAAAGGACTTGAGGCAGTTGAGCACTGACTGGACGCGCTCCTCGGTGAGGCGCGCAGTCTGAGCGACCGAGTCCAACTCCATACCGAGATAAGAGATCCTCTGCACTGGGCAGAGTTTGCTCTTGTCCCAGTTGACCTGAAGACCCAAACGGCTGAGGTGCTGGAGCACCAGGTCCCTGTGTTCGCACAACAGATCTCGCGAGTGAGCTATTATGAGCCAGTCGTCGAGATAGTTGAGAATGCGAACGCCATGTTCTCTCATGGGAACAATGGCCGCCTCCGCGACTTTCGTGAAGACGCGGGGCGAGAGGGCCAGGCCGAAGGGTAAGACTTTGTACTGGTATGCTCGACCTTCGAACGCGAACCGAAGAAAAGGTCGGTGTCGAAGGAGAATCGAGACATGAAAGTACGCGTCCTTCAGGTCGATCGCTGCAAACCAATCCCGGGGACGGATGCACTCGAAGATGCGTTTCTGCGTGAGCATTTTGAACGGGAGCTTGTGCAGGGCCCGATTCAAAACTCGCAGATCCAGGATTGGTCGTAACCCCCCGCCTTTCTTGGGTACAATGAAGTAAGGGCTGTAAAACCCCGACCTCATCTCGGCTGGAGGGACCGGCTCGATCGCGTCCTTCGCCAGCAGGACGTCGATCTCCTTCCTCAGGACAGGGGCATCGACACTCCGCACCCGGGTGAAGTGGACGCCTCTGAACCTGGGAGGCCGGCGGGCAAACTGAATTGCATAGCCGAGCCGGATAGTGCGGGTGAGCCAGCGGGACGGCCTCGGAAGCGCTAGCCAGGCTTCGAGGAACCGTGCCAAGGAGCCCACTCGGACCACCGGCGTACCCGCGGAGGGGCAGCGAGGTGGAAGACAGGGACCGGACTCCGGAGGCATTACTGCGGCCGAGAGAGGGGTCTGAGTGTGCGAGGCAACACTTACCTGTTTCCACGGAGGCGAAGGAAGGAGGGGAAACGAGGAACGAGGCTCGGGGGCGTCGAATCCAGGTTTCCGCGCCTCCTTGCCCAGCGGGAGACGAGAGCGACGAGGCCGAGGCGGCGTAGCTGTCATCTGAGCGCTGGGGAGAGGGGAACGAGAGCGGCGAGGCAACGAGGCGGCGCACACTGTCATTCTGACCCCCTCGGATGGGGGAGACTGAGAAGTCAGTCTCGACCGAGATAGACCCAGAGGAATTGGAAACTGCTCTTTTATTGATAAAGTGGGTACCGCTGAAGGAAGCGGCGGAAGAAAAACAAAACGAAACAAAGGATTCTCCACCCGGCCCTCCTCCGGGGGAAGGAGGGGTGCAGTAGCACCCTCCTGAAGAGCAGCAGTCAGGTCCTCTGGGCCGCCCGTCTCAGGGCCGCTTACCTCTCCTCTTACCAGGGGGTTTCGACGAGCCCCGGGCGGGCTGGGCACCTCTCTTGCGGCCGGCCGGCTGCTGCCTAGGAGGCTGCTGCTTAGGCGGAGCAGGGGCGGAGGCGGCGGCAGGAGGGCGCCCTCGGCGACGAGCAGCGCGAGGTGGAGCCGGAGGGGACGGGCCAGCAGCAGCCTGTCTCCGGGGCATGATGTGCTTGATCACCTCGGACTGCTTCTGGGCGGCGGAGAACTGTTGGGGGTAGTCCTCGACCGCGTCGCCGAATAGGCCACCCTGGGAAATGGGGGAGTTCAGAAACCTGGACTTGTCTGACTCCGTCATATCGGCCAGGGTGAGCCAGAGATGTCGCTCCTGGACCACGAGTGTGGACATCGCTCGGCCCAGGGAACGCGCGGTGACTTTCGTCGCCCGGAGGGCAAGGTCCGTCGCCGTGCGCAGCTCTTGGAGCAAACCTGGGTCGGTACCACCCTCCTGCATGTCGCAAAGCGCTCTCGCCTGATGGACCTGGAGGAGCGCCATGGCATGCAGGGCAGAAGCAGCTTCTCCACACGCACTATAGGCCTTACCGGTCAGACCGGAGGAGAACCTACAGGCGCGAGAGGGGAGAGTAGGGTCACCCCTCCAGGTGGAAGCGGATTTAGGGCACAGCTGTAAAGCAACCGACCGCTCCACCGGGGGAATGCCCTCATAACCCTTCACTGCCCCGCCATCGAGGGTGGTAAGGGAGGAGGAGGGAGTCGACCTATGTCGGGCCGCCAGAGGGGCCTTCCATGATTTCGTCACCTCCTCATGCACTTCCGGGAAGAAAGGCACCGGGGCGGGGCGCTGAGAACCAGCACGGGCCGCCCCGAGAAACCAATCGTCGAGCCGCGAAGGTTCGGGACACGGTGGAGGGTTCCACACGAGCCCTACGCTTGCGGCCGCCCGGGAAAGCATAGCGGCCATTTCCGGGTCCGGCTCGGACAACGCTACCACACCAGAAGGGGGCAACGCAGCCAAGTCGTCATTCCCAGAAGATGACCGCTCTCCCTCCGATGCAGCGATCGACATCTGATCCTCCGGCGGAGCCCCGAAGGAAACGACCGGGACCATACGAGATGGCCCAGCGCGCTCCTCCAAGGGCTCCAATGGCAGCAGTGTGCAGGAGTGAGGGGTCCGTGGGGGTCTTTCACCCGGCGGATTATTCCTCACTGTAACCCTCAGACCACCAATGGGATTAGCCGAAGTAGCCGGCTTCTGAAATGAACCAGAAGACGAACTAGATCGGGAAATCTCCAAAGGGACTCCCCCTCGTGAGAGGGATCTTAGTCTCGATCTTAACACTGCGACGGTCATATTCCCGCAATGGGAACATGACTCGTTCACGAAAGCTGCCTCAGCGTGCGCGAGGCCCAAGCACGAGAGACAGCGATCATGACCATCAACCGGAGGCAGAATCTGACCGCATCCAGAAACACACGGATGAAACGTCATCCTTAAAAGGACGCGATCTTCACCCGTGTTGCTCTTTCAGAGAAATACTCTTTAGTTGTGCTGAAGCACACAGGGATCAACGCGGCAACACAGCGGGGAAACTGCAAGCCCACTGTGCGCACTCAACCGAATACCAGCTGTTAAAACAGCTCTTTGTAAACACAGCGCGTGTAGTAACAAACAGGCAGACGGGAGATCGCGAAGACCGCTGAAGCGCCGTCACACCAGCACAGAGAGATCTCAGGAAACAGCAGACTCGTTGAGCGTTCAGAAAGCACAATCCTAAGCTCATAACACTCAGAGGACACAACTGGTCGGCTCCGAAGCAAAAAGCATTTTGGATGCGTTTGCTTCCTGCTTTTATACCCGCACTGGTAGGCGGGTCGCGGAATGCAAATCTTGCATGCCAATTTTCATTGGCTCGTTTTAGTTTCACTCGAAGTCGATTGGTCTCCCTAGCGTGATCCCAATTCGTCAGGGAACTCCCCCGACGACACGTCGGAGTTCCCAGGACGAAAGGGAACTGGATGACTAGTAATTACTTAATTCTGAAAAAACAGAGATTCTAATATTGGACAAAAAACTTCCTCACATAATAACCCAGAATACTGTCTAACATTTGATGGCTGCTCTGTCAATTCTTCGTCAATGGTTAGGAACCTGGGTGTGCTCTTTGATACCAATCTTTCATTAGAAAGTCACGTGAATAGTATCTGTTAAACCGCATTTTTTCATCTTAAAAATATGTCTAAATTACGTCTAATGCTCTCATTGACGAATGCGGAACAATTGGTTCATGTGTTCATGACATCAAGGCTAGATTATAGTAATGCTCTACTGGGTGGTTGCCCTGCACGCTTAATAAACAAACTACAGCTAGTTCAAAACGCAGCCGCTAGAGTTCTTACCAGAACCAGGAAGTGTGACCATATTATCCCGGTTCTGTCAACACTGCATTGGCTGCCTATTAAACATCGTATACATTTATAAATATTGCTAATTACTTAACCCTTTATGACCTGCCATAGAACATTTCCACCAGAGTATATCTTTGTATTTTTACATGCTGTGCTGTCATTCTTTTGAGCATTTTCATATGCCATACATCAAAATAATCCTTACACTCCCAATTTGAAGGCTATGTTTGTTATAAATCAATAGTAACTATATAAATATCTCAAAAGTGCAATAAACAAAAAGAAGAAAAAAAATTAATTATTTTTTTTACATATTTTATTCAATACAAAAAATGGATAAATGTCAACCTCAAACTTGTCAATGAGAAAAACGTGCATAAAACAATTTAAAACTATACAGAATTTATTTGAACTGTTTGCATAAATTAGTTTTCAAGATACACTCATTTTTACACTCATTAAAAAAAAAGGCGTGTACTCTCGTTTAGACCTAACGCTGCGTGCGTGCTCGCGCCCACGCTCGCGCTTGTGTGTGTGTGTGTGTGTGTGTGTGAATGTCCTTGTATTTGTAAATGTCTAAAGGAGAAATAAATGATAAAATAAAGCAATGGTAAAAAGACAATAACGATATAAGGAACATATAGCAAATAGGAGTCAAACGGGAGTCAAAGCATGGTCAAATGACGCAGCGTGTGACGTCACAACATGCGACACACCCGGGGTCATAGTGCACAGAACGTGATACGTCAATGAGTCATGGGAAGACGTAACTATCAATCGCAGATCTACAGAACATGTGTGCAAAGACGTGCAATGCATTTTTGTGCTTTTGTTATTTTGTAAACGTATATTACGCAGTTTGTACAGACTGATTAGAGGGTGAAAACATCGCAACATGGGCATGTTGGAGGCTTGATCGAAGATGTTACATCTCTGGTTTTGTATGCAAAAAGAATGATTGAGCTAGCCATTTGGTTTCAGTTTCTATAGGCTTTTAAACAGACACAGGGAAACGGGAGGTACTGGGGAGGTCTTAGAGAGTTAAAAAGCACTAAATTGTTTAGCTCCCCAGTACTTGAGCGAGCTCTTAACGCATTATAGTCCTGCACGTCTATTGTCATCTCAAAGTTCCGGCCAGTTGATTATACCTAGAATATCAAAATCGACTGCTGGCGGTAGATCCTTTTCCTATTTAGCACCTATAGTTTGGAACAGTCTTCCTAACATTGTCTGGGAAGCAGACACACTCTGTCAGTTCAAAGCTACACTAAAAACACATTCCGGTTCACGTGGCTACACCGAAGCGATAAAATTCTGTAATATAAATTTTACGGCCAGACAAGTAGTTTGTTGAGGGTTGGTTTTGTAGGGAAGGACTACATGCCTGCGCACATATAATTAAAACGTGCATACCTATAGAATTAACTCTTAATACGCATATGCACACCATCAGCGTTCTCGCGGGTTCGCGTTTTTAAAGTTTGCGTAGAGAGAACTTAAGAGTTTTCTTAAGTGAACTTAACACGGTGTCGTGTTAGAGGTCCCTAAGTTAATAACTAATAATTGTTGCGACGGAAGTGAATCAATTAAAACTAACTTTAGCTGGAAAAGAACTTTATTTTAGAGCTGTCATAAAGCCAAAGCAATCTCTGTTACTTTTTTTCTACTATCACTGTAAAGCAGCTTTGGAACAATTTACATTGTTAAAAGCGCTATATAAATGAAGATGACTTGACTTGACTTGAACCAAATGAGGACCTTGCCTAAATTATGTTTTGGTAGATTCTGTCTTAGAAAAATCAGACAGAATCCCTCAAAACATAATTTAGGCAATGATGTTGTGTCCTGTGTTGTTGCTTGTGAGCACTGGGTCTTGAAAACAACAAATGGCCTCTTCACTTGTTAGAGACGAAAGTTTATCTGAAGGTCATCTATACGCTAGTGTGTTCCAATCTGCTGTTTCATTTGAGCCAAATAAATGTCAATTTTGTGTCTATGTCTACCGTTATTGCCTGTTTATTTGTCTCATCCTCTCTGTTTTCTGTTTGTGTCATCTTCCTTTTCGTGCTTTCAGCTCCGTTTCCTTTATATTTACATGCTCTCAGTGAACGGCTTTACATTTTACAGATATCCACATATACAAATAGAACATTTAGATTTAATTTTCAATATGTTTTATAAAACTGTATGAGTGAGGCAGAAGGCAGATGATGTCCACAAATTCCTCCCGGAAAGTGACAAACTATCATATGGTCTCCAGCAGTCAGAAGATTGACAGCACCATTCACTCCCACAACACCAGATCTAAATGAATGCCTGCTAGACTGTGCGATTCAGCAATAAGATCATTACAAATCACACTGTACAAAATGGATCTAATAAACTTGTCTATGACATGTATGCAGACTGTCTGATGATTACATCAATAGCTTGTTTTCATATGACGTCACGCCACTGCGTTGCCATGGCGCGAAATGCAGATGGAGGGCATGAAGTGATTTTCTATATTTAGGAAGCACTATAACAAACTCAAAATGCCTATGTTTTGCGTCGTTTATGGTTGCTCAAATCGATCAAACCACGAGGAGTTTTTATCGTGTGCCAAAAGTTGTTGTTCATAAGGGGGGTAATACAAGAAATTGACAGAAAAACACCGGGAAAAATGCCTTGCAAACCTACGTCTGCGGTCGGGAGGAGCCGAACGGGAAAATGCCCGTGTGTGTGTGTGCAGTGATCACTTCGTCAAATGTGAGTTAATACATTATTTATGGCTTATAATTACATTATTCAGGTGTTTAAATACACTTATGTGGCTGTTTGTGTAACGTACCAGTTTCCGAACTTGCTGATGCTGCACACTGGTGGCGGATTGAGGAGAGATCCCCTGATATGATTGTAAAGCGCTTTGGGTGTACAGTAGTACATATGAAAGCGCTATATAAATGACTCATTCATTAATTCATGTGCTTGTCTTATCAAGGGCTCAGAAGACAGCCTTCATAAGAAGCATGCCCATATCTCTTGTCTAGGCTTGTTTATGTACAGTAGTACTTTTTTAGTGCTTCAAACTGATGATGCTTTTGTCCTCTCTGCTCCACTGGTGCCGCTCAGCTCCATCCAGCTCTCTGGCTCCACCTCAGGCATCACGATCCCCACCTCAGCACGGTGATCCGGATCCTCCAGCATCACATCGGACCGCCCAGGTTCTGCGCTCCATCGGCTCCACCGTGGTCTCTCATCCTTCTGGCCCGACCTTGGTCCATCGTCGCTCTGCCTACGCCATGGACTTCAGGGCCTTTGGCTGTGCCTCGTCGTGCTCCTCCCTCCCTCCGGCTCCACTTTGGTCCTCCCTCCCTTTGGCGTTACTCTAGGTCTGCCAGGCCCCCGTCTCCACCTTGTTCTCTTGAGCTGGCAGCTCCGTCTACATCTTTCAGGCCTGTGGTGTTAGCTCCACCTTGGTCTCCACCTCCCCCAGCTCTGCCTCTGTCAGTCGATTCAGTCGACCGTCAGTGAAGGCTCCTCCCTCCGTCAGCTCCGCCATGGGATCTTCTTCAGTGAGCTCCTGCAGGGTCTTGTTCATCGCAGCTCTACACCCACCTCTCCACCCTCCCTCCGCCGTTGGATTGGTTATGGCACTAGCACAAGCATGCTCCTTCCTGGGAGGGGGGTGTGATGTCAGGTTTATGTTCTGTTCTATGGACTTATGTTGATATTCTGGTTAGTTTCTTTTAGTTCCTGTTTCCCTGCTCTGTTTAGTTTTGGTTTCCTTGGTTGATGATTTTGCTCTTTTTTATATACTCTCAATATTTTTATTTATCAGTGTCACATGTGTATCTTTATGTCTGCCATGTGTATACTATATAGCCGTTTCAGTTCAGTTCTTTGTCGGTTCTCGTTTGTGGATTATGTTGTTTTTTGATTATTCTATGTTTCCCCAATGATCTCCTGTGAATTATGGACTTGTTGGATACTCCTTCGTCCAGTTTTTGCGTGCTTCAAGGCAACCGTGACAATGAGATTCGATCATCCACTAAAACAATTTAAGAAACAGAGAAAAGACATCATCAATTAGTATGAGAAATGTAATGACAAAAGATACTCTATTTGTTTTTCCAGACATCTGTTGCAACAGTATTTAACTTGACCTGATGTAATTTGTGTTGAAGCTGCTATATGATGAGCAGCTGTAATAAACTTTTGTCCGGTGCTTGCCGAAAGACTATATCATACACTTATGTCACTAATAATGGATTTAACATAGACCAGCTCAAAAGCTTAAATTAATGGTAATTTGAGGCATGCATTCTCATTATTTCAGGATGACCTCCCTGGGTTTCATGCTGAGAGAGAGAGAGATTGAGAGAGAGAGGGAAAAAAAAACTTTTCTGTTGAACAAACCAGAGCTAATTATCATGGAAAAAAAGCAAGCAGATGTTCAGTGTCAACATGTCAACACATGGCACCAGTAGAGAAGAGCGTCTGTGCTTGCCGATAACTCTTAAATGCGCTGTGCTTTTATCATCATTATTGAGTGTATTGAGTGTAGCTTTTGAAAGAGAACATAATATGAAATGCTCTTAATAAATAATGTTTTCATTAAGGGCATTTCATATTAAAAATGTGTTCCCTTTCAAAAGATACACTTAATACTGCACGGACAGAGCTATGGGGAAAGCATCTTCGTTTGACTGGTTGTGAACATGTGTGGCAAACACACCAAAGAATTTGGTTTAAATGACTTCTGATGATGACGTCATCGGAATGTGCACGTCAGAGTATATAAATAGACGTGAGACAGGTGCGCTTATCAGGCTATTTTGTCTTCAGAACTGCATTGTATGCTATTCAAACCTCTTCTCAAACTATCCCTTTTGTTAGTTAGTTTTGGAAGGAAGCCATTCTCACTCTCTCTCTCTTTCTCTACAACAAAAAGAAAATAGTTGAAAAAAAGAGAATCATGTTAAGAGAATGCAAGCACTGTGAGTTGCTCTCCATTAAAGTGGTTTGTGCTCGTCTTGCATATCGCGAGTCGTTCTGGCTGAGGAGCGGGAGACTGGTCCTTCTCTTTCTCTCGTTCTCTCTTCAGATCTCCTCCCATCCACTACACACCTCTGCAACAAGTTCAAAATGTTGACAGTCAAAATGATTCTGTCTCAAATTCAACACAAAGATTGGTTTGTCACAATCGACCCCAAGGACGCATTTTTCCATATAAAAATGCTGCCACAACACAGGACGTTTCTGAGGTTTGCTTTGAGGGGCGAAGCTTACCAAAATCAAATTCTTCCACTCGATTTATCACCCAGCACATACATACAATGCATGGATAAAGATCTGGCTCCACTGCGACATCAGCATTTTAAATTACATTAAATTATTACATTACGACTGGCTGATTTTGGCCCAGTCTCAAAGGTTTGCACTTCGACATCAGATGTTGTCCTCGCTCATCTTTTATATCTGAGGTTGAGACTCAACGCCATGAAAAACATTCTCTCTCCGGCCCAGAGAACTATGTATTTAGGGGTTATATGGGACTCTGTCACCACGTGGGCACAACTGTCTCCCACACGCGTCGAGTCCATCTTAAACTGAGCGATATTAGGCTAGGTGATATGTCGGTGATACCCAGGGTGATACCTTTGGGACTTCTGCACATGAGACCGTTTCATCTATGGCTCAGAGACAGGTTATTTGGTCCAAGGGCTAATCCCCAGAGGAAAATAAGGGTAAGGGCTTATATGTGTGTGCTTCGCGCCCTTTCTAAAATCCATGTTTATGGTAAGGGTTTCGTGCTGCGGGGTTCATACCCTTTCTACGTGGCTTAGACTCCAGTTCCTCACCTTGGGTCCCACTCTAGGTGCGTGTTGTCATGGGAAGATTAATAATGACAGATGCTTCCCTGATGAGCTGAGGAGCGGTCTTAGATGGCTGTCCAGCCCAATGTGTCTGGAGAGGCAATCATCTCGATTGGTATATCAGTTGCCTCAAATTGATGGCTGTATTTCTGGCCCCAAGATACTTTCTCCCACAGTTAAGAGGCTACTATGCCCTGGTGCGTGTGGACAACACTGCGGTAGTCACTTATATAAATTGCCAGGGCGGACTCCCACTGGTTCTCTCTTATCAACACCACATCAGCAAAGATCAACTGGAGCCTCAACAAATTGCATCAGGACAGTTTAATTCAAATGGGGGTGACATGCTAGTATCAAACTTAGTCTCATTATTTAATAGATTAATTGATCGCTCCGTTTGAACAAACAGGGGCAGAAAATTCTGCTCTGGGCTCAGGACAAGTTCCTGTTCCTCAGGGCGATTCACATTCCTGGAAGCATGAATGCGGAAGTGGATTTATTGTCCAGACGGAAGCTTCATTCCGATGTGGTTAGCCAGATCTGGGAAAGATTTTACGCAGCAGAGGTGGACCTCTTCACAATGTCACAATGAAACAGCACAATGTCCCCTTTACTTCTCACCCACTCCTCCAGCCCCCCTGGGTCTGGTCCCCTTTACTTCTCACCAACTCTCACCAAGAAGCAGTCAGTGCTGTGATTTCACAAATTTCCAAATCATTTATCTGAAAACCTGTGAAGCGTTTGGCTGCAGTATTTTGAATGAATCTCTCCAGTGTGTAACGAACTGTGTTTTTGACAGTTTGTGTGTAATGTCTGAGAGCAAAGTTTGAATTGGGATTCAGAAATTGGCTGTGTGTACCATTGGGTGTGAGTTTTTTTAAATTGTGTGTGAGGATTTGAGAAAATGGTGAGTTTTTCCCAGAATTGTGTCTAAGCAATTGAGAAAAACTGTAATAAATGCTGAAAAACATTCATATAAATTATATACATTATGCTTCAGTGAGGTTATAAAAAGTGATTTAGCCCACTTGTACTGGCATGTGTATTGACGTAGTACTGTGTCTTACCAGATCAGATTTCAGATCAGTTTGAGTTGAAGATTAAAATTAAATATTGTTCCAGTGGATTGTGGGAGTAATAGGTAAATCCAATCGGCCTGTGGGCTTATCTGGCCGTGCAGCCGATTGCTATCCAGCCGAGTGTGTCCAGCTCTCTCGCTCTCAATAGGACATTAAGTGATGTGTACACTGACAGAGCAATTCCCCTTCTCATCTGCTGCAACCCCTTTCAGACAGATTTTGCTTAGCGGGGCGATCCTGAAGGGATGAAGTTGCCCAAATCATTTGATCCAATTAGATTTGAATAATAAAGTCTCTAAATGTCTCGTGTTCAGTTTCACTAAAATCATGTTAACGGGTTAGTTCACCCAAAAATTATCCAATAATTTACTCACCCTCAAGTCCTCCTAGGTGTATATGACATTTTTCTTCAGCCGAACGCAATCAGAGGTATTTAAAAAATGTCCTGGCTCTTCCAAGCTTTATCTTGGGAATGAATAGTAACTGAGATTTTGAAGCCCAAAATAGTGCATCCATCCATTATAAAAGTATGATCCCGTGAGTTAATAACGGCCTTTTGAAGTGAAGCGATGCATTTTTTGTAATGACGTAGGATGTAGGAGTACCGAATGATCAGGTAAGAGTAGACGCCTCTCGCAGTTTAAACAAATAGAGCTGGGAAACAAACTCAAGCTCCTCCGACATTTCTCTTTAAAAAATTTGTTTTAGACTTCTAATTTGTGACTGGTGTTTTTTTTTTGCTCTATCCCCTGTGCCCCTGTGAGTCACTCTTCTGCCAGAACTCGACTTACTGTTACCCGAAACCAGTGATTATAGTTTATAAAGTTATCAACCAGGCCCTGCCCCTTTATTTTGTGTATGCATTGGGCTGGAATTATTAAAATGATGAATATAGTGACACGATCATTCCCGGAAGAAAACTCAAGAAACAGTTAAGAAAAAGTGGACACTGACATAGGGAATAACTATATAGGTTTTCTTAAATGTTATATTTAAAAATGCAAATGAGGTATTCTCTAATTAAATATGGATTTGCATACATTTCCAGATCTGACCATTGGATAAAGCCAGGTACAAAATGATTGTTCCATTATGTTGACATATTAGAGTTAAAAGTTTTTACAGAGGGGATTTTTGGTTTGCGTAAAATTTTAGGACAAATTATACTTGATTATTAATGATTATGATACATGGTTGTTAGTTTGGTGTATGCAAGTGCTGCTAAAGTGGAGATTTCTGCCTTAGTGCTGGAGAAAAAAACTCACAGCTTAAAAATTAAAATATTTGAATAGTAATTGAAATCTACAGACACAAACAGATGCGATGAATATAAACTCTTGAGTGTCCATTTTTGATAATATCTCTCCACTAGTCTGAAATAAAGGCTGACAATATACCCAAACTGACCATTGCATGAAAACACAAAGGTTTCGCCCGTCTTTGCCTAAACAGGGTGTGATGATGCAGATCTTTCTTTAATAAGAGGGACAGTGCCTCATGTGCTCTGAGAGAAGCTCTGAAGCACACCGTGTCAAAACACCCCTGTAGAGATTCAGTGTCCATGGTAGCAACACATTCAGATGAAAATTTAAAAAGATAACCTTGAAGATAATACAGATGCTCTAGCAGATTGAAACTCTCCCTGCTACCTGAAATGAGTGAAACTTAAAAGCACTTACTAAGTAAAATCAATATAAATGCAAAATAAAATGAAGAGGTTATAAACAGACATGTTGTGGTTCGTGTAAAAAAAAAAGAAAAGAAACCTTGCCAAAGTACTCCAACCACAAAAAAGGAAAACGAAAACAAAAAGTATAAAAAAATAAGATAAAAACTTTCCACAAATAAATAGCATCTACAATACACACTTGTTCGGAGTTTTGCTTATGGCACTACAGTATCTCACTCGCTTTCTCGCTCAGAAGACCCTGAATCTCTGAATAGAAGCAAGCCCCGCTCCTGCTTGGAGCAAACTATTACCAGCTAAGTATATTTTCCCATGAAATGATACACACATCCACATATCTATATTCTAATTTTAAATAATTTCAACATCCGTAATAAATAAACACAGCTCTTGTTCTTATGATGAGGATTGCCAGCAAGAATACATTTTCCCCTCTCATATAAAAAAAGGTTCGTAAGCATCTTCTTTTTTTTTGTGTGGTGATCAGATGATGTCATCAATGGCTGCCATTATTTTTCTTGGCTGAATCCAAAATCTCACCCTACACTTTAACATAGGGCATTATTTGAAGGTACAACCATTTGTAGTGATGTCTATAGTGGACGTTATCGAGTGCACTCATCCTATCCCACATTGCACCTCAATAATGAGTGAACAGCCGATGAACAATCCCTGGCTGTCCGAATTCGCTCACTCGTTTTAATTCACTTTTCCAAGTGAACTGCATTAATGGACTAATGTAGGGAATAGCAATTGAGGGTTTAGGTGGGGATTTCGGATTCAGCCCGGAATACAGACTCACAAAACGAAACACAAAAGAGTATCAATGTGAATGTTTGTGGCGTCCAAAGGATAAACTGCATGGGACTGTATCTGATGTTATGTCCATGTGCTGCCAGAATCACATGTGCACCTGCTTCTCAGACGGCGGAAACAGCAGATGGGGACATGATTTTATGAATGAGGTAAGTGTGTAAGTGTATGTTAATGGGAAGCCAGTGCTGCCGATTCCAGCGGTGATAATCACTCCGTCACATTACTCCACCCTCTCCAAGCTGTACTGTCATGGTGCCAGGACAAGTAGTCAACCACTTTGTTCTGCCTCCTGGGTAGATGCCGTACCTTGAAGGTGTATAATTGCATAGTTGTTCCAAAGTGCATTTGTTGGCTAGCCTGGTCCCACCAGACTCTCGTAGATTTCATTTGTATATAGAGTCTGGCACCACTCCATTGACAAGCATTAACTTCCTTGTACTGTAGGTGGAAACTCTATTGAAGTCTACAACTATTAGATCTGCCCAGAATCACTCTGAATCTGCAATAACCAATCGCTAACGTTTGGTCGTGACGTATTTCATATGTCACATCAACATCAACGTCATCGTTCTCAGACACTCCCTCTGTTCGCTGATTGGCTCGGTAAACAAAAATGATACACATATCCAAAAAAAAGCCTTTAAATATAAAAGAAAACCAAAGACTACAACAGAATCCCAGATGAAATGAAAATTGAGCAGAAGTATGTAGGAGGGCAAAGCCAGGCTAGTTGTTGGCATCCCAAGGCAGCAATGGTTCATTCAAGCCCCTATGAAAATTGCCATTAAAAAGACATCATCCAGGTACACAGTGTCAGGGTTGCTGTGCAGGTGGCTGAAGACGAGGACACGGAATTTCAAAAATAATAGATTTAATGACAAAATGAAACTTTCAAAAATGAAACAAGAACAAAACTCCAGGACTTCAAGGTTCACACACAACCATACATAGACAACGATCGACAAACACTGAGGGAAAACACAGGGCTTAAATACACTGAACCAAACAAGATAATTAACTGAACACAGGTGATAAAACTGAACACAAACGAGGAGCGGGAAAACTTAACAGGACTAAACCAAAAACCACAAAGACAGGGGGAAACAAGATCTCAAAACAGAACTTAAACACATTGAATTGTTACAGTACCTCCCCCCTCCCCGAAGGCGCGTCCTCGCGCCGTATAACATCCAAAGGGGTGGGAGGGTGGGCGCCCTGGAGGCTGACAAGGGCATGGTGCAGGTCCAGGAAGCCTCCAGGGCGGAGCAGGCTGTGGGTGTGGCCACGGCGGTGCAGGCTGTGGGCGTGGCCATGACGGTGCAGGCTGTGGGCGTGGCCAAGGCGGAGCAGGCTGTGGGCGTGGCCACGACGGTGCAGGCTGTGGGCGTGGCCAAGGCGGAGCAGGCTGTGGGCGTGACCAAGGCGGAGCAGGCTGTGGGCGTGACCAAGGCGGAGCAGGCTGTGGGCGTGGCCACGACGGTGCAGGCTGAACCTCGGGCGTCCAGGGCGGAGCTGTGGGACCCTCGGGCGTCCAGGGCGGAGCTGTGGGACCCTCGGGCGTCCAGGGCGGAGCTGTGGGACCCTCGGGCGTCCAGGGCGGAGCTGTGGGACCCTCGGGCGTCCAGGGCGGAGCTGTGGGACCCTCGGGCGTCCAGGGCGGTGCTGTGGGACCCTCGGGTGGCCATGGCGGTGCAGGCTCTTCAGGTGGCCACGGCGGTGAAGACCCTTCAGGTGGCCGTGGTGGTGAAGACCCTTCGGGTGGCCATGGCGGTGAGGACCCTTCGGGTGGCCATGGCGGTGAGGACCCTTCGGGTGGCCATGGCGGTGAGGACCCTTCGGGTGGCCATGGTGGTGAGGACCCTTCGGGTGGCCATGGTGGTGAGGATCCATCAGGTGGCCACGGCGGTGTTATTTTTCCGGGCCTCCGTGGATCTTTGGCCGGCCTCCGTGGATCTTTGGCCGGCCACGGCGAAGGCGTATAGCCCCCCCCCCAAAATTTTCTTGGGGAGAAGGACAGGTTCAGGAACGGGAACTGACTTGACATATGCGGGCGCTGGGTCAACGGGGTCTGGGTCAACGGGCTCTGGGTCTGGGTCAACGGGCTCTGGGTCTGGCGCTGGGTCAACGGGCTCTGGCTCTGGCGCTGGGTCAACGGGCTCTGGCTCTGGCGCTGGGTCAACGGGCTCTGGCTCTGGCTCTGGGTCAACGGGCTCTGGCTCTGGCTCTGGGTCAACGGGCTCTGGCTCTGGCTCTGGGTCAATGGGCTCTTGCACATCATGGGATTCGGAACTGGACGGGGCCAGCACATCAGGGGACTCTGAACTGGACGGGGCCAGCACATCAGGGGACTCGGAAATGGACGGGGCCAGCACATCAGGGGACTCGGAACTGGACGGGGCCAGCACATCAGGGGACTCGGAACTGGACGGGGCCAGCATTTCAGGGAGCTTGGGGCTGGGCTCAGGCTCTGGCGGGCAGGCGACGGGCTCAGGCTCTGGCGGGCAGGTGACAGGCTCAGGCTCTGGCGGGCAGGCGACGGGCTCAGGCTCTGGCTGGATGTGGCTGACTTGAACCCCAGCCTCGGCAGCCTTCTTTTTGGCCAATCGCACCGATATCAGTGGGGGATCAGTCATACCGGATATCAGCCGGGGAAGTCCAGGGACCGATCTGGCGGCAGGGCTGATGCGGTGTGCAGGCTCTGGTGGGCAGGCGACGGTCTCAGGCCATACTGGACTCGGGACCACCAGAACTCGATCATATCCCCTTCTACGACCTCCACGGGTCCCGCGAAATATGGCCATCCGGGTTCCCATGAAGGCCTGCTTCCAGCTCTCCATCCTTTGTTGTGGTCGATCGTTCTGTCAGGGTTGCTGTGCAGGTGGCTGAAGACGAGGACACGGAATTTCAAAAATAATAGATTTAATGACAAAATGAAACTTTCAAAAATGAAACAAGAACAAAACTCCAGGACTACAAGGTTCACACACAACCATACATAGACGACGATCGACAAACACTGAGGGAAAACACAGGGCTTAAATACACTGAACCAAACAAGATAATTAACTGAACACAGGTGATAAAACTGAACACAAACGAGGAGCGGGAAAACTTAACAGGACTAAACCAAAAACCACAAAGACAGGGGGAAACAAGATCTCAAAACAGAACTTAAACACATTGAATTGTTACACACAGTGGAAGACGGCTCCAAGAGTTTTCCTGCATACGTAGCAATAGGGTGGCCATCTTGAGTGAGAGAGCACAACAGGTCAATAGGATGGACTGGAATGCTCTTTCTGCAATCAGTGTTGGTCTGATCTTCTGTTAGGAAATACCAGGCTTGGAGACAGTGATAATGTGAAATAACACGGGTATATTTACAGCAGTGCAGGTAATGGTTTTAGCAGTTAAGCAAATTACATTACTTGAATGCCGTCATGGACAGATCACAAACCTTTTACTGTGCTGCAGGTGATGTTGGAGATTGTTGATTTGTGGATGGGGAACGTGGAGAGAACACAATTCCACGATTGGTCCAAATAGGTGAGCATACAGGTACGTGAAGTGTCTTACTGACAGAGAAGAGAAGACAGAGAAGACAGAGAAGAGGATCATTGCGGAGGAGCAGGTAGGAGAAATGCTGGATAAATGTTGAAGAAATGTTGAAGAAACGTTGGAGAAACGTTGGAGAAACACTGGAGAAATGCTGGAGAAACGTTAGAGAAACTTTAGAGAAACGTTGCAGAAACGTTGGAGAAACAATGGAGAAACGATGGAGAAATGCTGCAGAAACGTTGGAGAAACGATGAAGAAACGTTGGAGAAATGCTGCAGAAATGCTGCAGAAACGATGGAGAAATGATGGAGAAACGCTGGAGAAACGCTGGAGAAAACGCTGGAGAAACGTTAGAGAAACTTTAGAGAAACGTTGCAGAAACGTTGGAGAAACATTGAAGAAACAATGGAGAAACGATGGAGAAATGCTGCAGAAACGTTGGAGAAACGATGGAGAAACGTTGGAGAAATGCTGCAGAAATGCTGCAGAAACGATGGAGAAATGATGGAGAAACGTTGAAGAAATGCTGCAGAAATGCTGCAGAAACATTGGAGAAATGTTGCAGAAACGTTGGAGAAACGATGGAGAAATGTTGGAGAAATGCTGCAGAAATGCTGCAGAAACGTCGGAGAAAACGATGGAGAAATGATGGAGAAACGTTGGAGAAATGCTGCAGAAATGCTGCAGAAACATTGGAGAAACGATGGAGAAACGGTGGAGAAACAATGGAGAAATGCTGCAGAAATGCTGGAGAAACGATGGAGAAATGATGGAGAAACGCTGGAGAAACGTTGGAGAAACGATGGAGAAATGTTGGAGAAATGCTGCAGAAATGCTGCAGAAACGTCGGAGAAACGATGGAGAAATGATGGAGAAACGTTGGAGAAATGCTGCAGAAATGCTGCAGAAACATTGGAGAAACGATGGAAAAACGGTGGAGAAACAATGGAGAAATGCTGCAGAAATGCTGGAAAAACGATGGAGAAATGATGGAGAAACGCTGGAGAAACGTTGGAGAAACGATGGAGAAATGTTGGAGAAATGCTGCAGAAATGCTGCAGAAACGTCGAGAGAAACGATGGAGAAATGATGGAGAAACGTTGGAGAAATGCTGCAGAAATGCTGCAGAAACATTGGAGAAACGATGGAGAAACGGTGGAGAAACAATGGAGAAATGCTGCAGAAATGCTGGAGAAACGATGGAGAAATGATGGAGAAACGCTGGACAAACGTTGGAGAAACGATGGAGAAATGTTGGAGAAATGCTGCAGAAATGCTGCAGAAACGTCGGAGAAACGATGGAGAAATGATGGAGAAACGTTGGAGAAACGGTGGAGAAACGATGGAGAAATGCTGGAGAAACGATGGAGAAATGATGGAGAAACGCTGGAGAAATGTTGGAGGCAAGTATTCAGGTGAGTAGTCCTTGTCATAGACCAAACACCGTCTGAGTGTGAAGTGTTTGCTCATCTAGTGCTCTTGATGACTATAGTCATGACTGCTGTTAGGTGCAGGTGATCAGTAATTGGGTCATTGTGAGGGCTGTGTAGGTTTGCCGTATTATATGGTAATACCGGTATGGCACAATCTCATGCATTTTAGGTATTTTATCATATAGTTTCAGCAAACAAGATTTATTTTTTTATTTTTTTGATAGACACCACAATGCAAGTAATACTTTATTTTGCAGTTTCCTTGTTACACATATTACATGTAGTTAATAATTACTTTTATAATTGTTCTGTGTGATTCTAGAAACACTCACAAACATGTTTCATTTTTATAATGTGATGATTTCCAATGAGAAAAAGGGGCAGGTCTTCACTTTTTCCATCAAGATCTGAAAATAAAGATTATACAGTAGCCCAGACAGCATCAGAGGAAAAATAAATAACAAAAAATAAATAAGTAATAACTTGATTAAAGTAGAAGAAAAACAGTTTTCTATTCTACTTTAACAACATGCACTGATGAATCGTTCGCCACAGGACGAGGAGTATGCGTCTCTAGTTTATGGTGGTGGTGTTGAATGTAATGCTACACTGTAACATTATACGATACGTGTTGAGTAATGCAGCGAAAGCCGTAGAGCAGGAGAACAGGGAACTAAACGTGTGAGGCATGTCTGCGAAATGTAGCTTTTATAGTCTTGACAGATTTTTAATAGAGCTTTTGATCACATGGAGGACGCAGAGGACTCAAAGCCGGAGCCTGGCGGGCCACGGCGCGGACACACATGATTAATGCATCGCAGACCCAGATCAGCTCTTTACAGGGCTTTCCCTTGCCTTTATTCAAGCCAATTCACAGCCTGTTGGGCACCTTTTACGGGTGCACTGCCTTTGTTCCTAAACTAGAAAGAGACGCAATCATACATAAGACATGAGCGCTTCATCCCCACACGCTTAAGCACTAATACACACATATAATCAGTGTCCTTCACAAGGGCTAAAGGGTCATCTTTGCATCATTCATTACTCGCCGGTGGTCACCATTATGCATTATGCTACAAAGGTAAGCTTCGCTTTAAGATTAAGCTACATGTGATCTTTGAAAAGCAGGACACAACAGCCTTGAAAATGTCCTGAGCCATGATCAAAACTCAGCATTTCCACAAACACAGGAACACTGGCGCTGGTTTCCAGCCGAGATGATGAAACAAACTAAATCATGTTCCTTTTCATCTTATCAAGTGCATTTTGCAGCGCTTTTTTGTTGCCTGTTTTCTCTTGTGAGATGTATTATGTGTTTGAAAAGCTATGATCTGACATAAAATCAACCTAGCATGAAAACTGGCTTGTTGTAAACACACAAAAAATGGTGATTTCAACACAACCCCCCAATGCAATCTCAGAGATGGGCTATTTTTGAAAGTTTAAAATATTTAAATAAAAAAGCAATGTCATCATTAAAATATAATATCATTGAATTTAATTGATTTGAATTATACTGTAGTGAAACTGGTTTAAATCTTTAACTAATGTGAACGATCAGACATTTTATGTTTTAGCTCTTCTTTTATGTGTAGCACTGTCAAAACATGATTTTCAACAAAAATGCATAAAAATTGCCAGTTAAAAGTAAAACAAGTAAATATTATTCAGCTTTCTACTTTCTTTAAGTAATACCCAAACAATTTTTCTCTAATTTACTAACTATCCTGTACTGAGCGTTAAATTAAATTTGCAAGCCTGTAAATCAGCAAATTGTCCTACAACCTTATTCCCAATTCTGGTGTATTTATTATTGTCATTATTATTAATATTATTATTTATAAGTTTGTGCATTTTCTTTATTGAATTTTGATGTTTATTTATTTGTTAATCGCTAGACAAAATACATATTCATACAAATCAGTGTTTGTATTGAAACCATGCTTAACCCCATAAATCATACTATATCATATTTAATACTTTAATTTCTAAATGATCAAAACTTTGAAAAACCTGTCACACTCAATCTACTTCATATCTTCTGTTGTCTGATTGATAGATTAGATTTTTGTAGCAAGTAAAAGTCTTCAGCTCGTGCCTCACGTGTCTTTGTGCTGTCAATGCTTTATGCTTTAATGATTTTTATAAGGGGAATGTAAGAATAAAATGTATATTTTACATAATATTTCAAGATGAACACTTGCTGGACTGAAGAAACTCGGTTCAGAAGAAACTTACTTTATTTTCCATAATTATTTTTGTTTTAGGAAAATCATGTTCAAATAGGGTCATCAGGCATTTGAGGAAGGTTTATTTGTTCATCTCTCAGTCATATATATTAAACTTGCGTTGCACTATATATTTTGCATATTTTTGCTGAGTTTGGGCCCCTTTAGTGTTTTGTCTAAAGATTCCATAAATGTTTCCATAAAAATATGTTTTTCAAGTTTTATGGGGACTTTCCATAAACATAATGGTTTTTATACTGTACAAACTGTATTTTATTTCCCCTTACACTAACCCAACCCCTAAAGCTACCCATCACACAACACTTTCTCCATTTTTACATTTTCCATAAACATTACTTAGTATGATTTACAAGCTGTTTTTCTATATGGATGTTATGATATTACCATCTTTATGGCGACATTTTGTCACCATACGCACACGCACACACACACACACACACACACACACACACACACACACACACACACACACACACACACACACACACACACACACACACACACACGCACACACGCACACACACACACACGCGCACACACACACACTTGTTCCTGCACTTACAGCCTGTCCTTGCTGTTTTCTTCATCTCTGACTCAGGAGGATTGCCTGTCTCGTTTAAATCTCGACATCACTCTCATTCTCGGAGAGACTAACAGGAGCAGTACCTCCGAAAGATCCGAAAGATTCAGCCATCGATGCAATCCAGCAGACTGACAGCTATAAGAATCAGGATTATGTGTCTGTATAGCGCTGTACGTCATGATGGAGAGCCAGAGCGAACACTTCCCACACACGCCGAATGCAGTAAAGCCCTTCATAAATCTCCCGTTTTCACCAAGCTTCTCGAATCCAAAGCTGCGTCCCAATGTGCATACTATCCACCCGATCTGCCCTAAATAGTATTGACAATCACTAATGTCACATAGTATTTAGGATGGATAGTATGCACATTGGGACGCAGCTCAAGTGTTTTTCGGCCTCGTCTCTGTCCCGGGGCCTTGGGACGTCACTGGGCGACAGTAGCTGGCGCTGCGATGCCATTGTTCTCTGTGTAAAGAGAAGTGAAAGCCATGGACGGGCTGAAGAGTGTGTGTGCTTCTGGTTTCTGTTCAAACGCCGCCATCTGTGCCTCCAATTACAGACATACACACGACAGAAAGATCCAAGGATGAACTGAATACAGTCTCTCTGGATAAGGACTACAGCGAGGTTAACCTCTCTCTTCTGTCCGCTCGGGGTCACGTGATCTTCTCGAGTGGTTTGTTTGTTACATGCAATGGCAAGCATTACTAATACGCATACTCAGTCTTTATAGGTTTTTACTAGTTTTGTAGTTTTTTTTACATTTGCTTTATAGATGTGTTACTTCCTAAGTCATAACCTTTCCAGCACTCTTTTGTGATCTAGACATGAATGTCTTGTTGAGGAGAGATTGTCTTGTTAGTATGACATGTGGACTTAAATAGATCTTGCACAAACTAACACACAGTACAATCTATCGGTCATTCCATAAACGATTGATGAATTTAGTTTCATTTTCAATTTTCATTGAACAATTTTCACTCATATATTGCTGGTAAATTTCACATATAATTACAAAGAAACGGCATTTGAATTGAGCACAAAATGTTCTATTGATATTGTATTTTATTGTAAAATAATCTATTTACAACTTTGACATGTAATTTTAACATTTGTTCTTACTGACCGAACCGCATGATAATGTGAGTAAAGTGTACAGTGCATCCTGAAAGTATTCAGCGCTTCACTTTTTCCACATTTTGTAATGTTACAGCCTTATTCCATAATGGATTAAATTCATTATGTTCCTCAAAATTATACAAACAATACCCCATAATGACAATGTGAAAGAAGTTCGTTTGAAATATGTGCAAATTCCTTTAAATAAAATAAAGAAATAAAAAATACATGCACAGAAGTATTAACAGCCTTTGCCATGACACTCAAAATTGAGCTCAGGTTTATCTTGTTTCCACTGATCATCCTTTGAGATGTTTCTACAACTGTACTGGAGTCCACCTGTGCTGAATTCAGTGGACTGGACATGATGTGGAAAGGCCGTTCACACCGCAAGTCTCAATGCTGAATTCTGATTTTTTGCTCAGATCCGATTTTTTGTTTAGCTGCTCACATTACCTTTTAAAATGAGACCTATATCAGATTCTAGTGTGAACTGTTTGCGGTTTTGAACTGACCCGCATGCGCAAAAGAACAATAACACTGACATCAGACGCAGTAGCTGTTGCACTAAAGTTGGGGAGTTTATGGAGAACGTAAGCATTTTCACTTTTATTTCAAAATGTTTGTGTAATGGCAGCCGTAACATTAATGAGTAGGTGCTGAGGAGGAGAAGAATGAAGAGAAAGAGAGCAAAATTGGCTATTTTGGCCTTTTGCGGGGTTATAGCTGAAAGTTCGCTACTGAGGTCTGTGTGGATGCGGAGACGAAGCCGGAGTGGTGGGAATGTGATGTTAATAGTCAAGTTTTTCATTTTACTGTCTGTGTCTAGGGCTAACTCGCCGGCGCATCATTTGTGACAAATGTTGATGTAGATTGACGTAAAAGTCGCATAAATTCCGCCTTGGTTGTTTACGCTGCAGCCGCATTGAAAAAAAAAAAATCAGATCTGGGCAAGATTTGAGTGTTCACACTACTTCTGGAGAAGTCTGACCTGGTCACTTGACCCCTGAAAAACTCAGATTTGGGCCACTTTTGCCTGCAGTCTAAGATCCCACAGTTAACAGTGCATGTCAGAGCACAAACCAAGCCATGAAGTCCAAGGAATTGTCTGTAAACCCTCTAGACTCTCCAGATCTACAGCATTGAAGGTCCCAATGAGCACAGTGGCCTCCAACAAAAATTTGGAAAAAAGTGAAGCGCTGTGAAAACTTTCCGGATGCACTGTATGCCAATTACATATACTGCATATAACACTGATACAAAATTATAAAAAGAACAGCCTTTGTGTTGTTTGTGTAAATGAGTTATAATAAGCTGACAATTGTTGGATCTCAAACAATTAATTAGCAGACTTTATTACTCCACCACCTGCGTGTAAACAGTTCTATATTGTTAGTCCAAAGTAGTTCAGATGATAGATTTATGACAAAGTTACTTGAGTAATTTCTCCAATGACATTGCTGTACATGAAAAACCATCTTAGCGATGACAGAGCGGCACATTAGAAACCACACAAGAAACCCTGATGTACTCGTTACATCATGAGAAGGATGGCGTCTGCGCTAATATTAGGCTCAATCCCAATTCACCCCTTGTTTTCCAGTGTACCCCTTGGCCTTTAAAACAGAGTTACAAGGGCCAAGGGGTTGAAATATTTCCCTACGAAATGGAGCAACCCTTCATGAGCCCGATACGTCATCAGTCGTCGGCGATGGCTCTGCCGTTACATAAACGACACATTTTTACAGGATTTCTCCATGACAACATGATGATTATTACGTTCCTTCCTTGAAATGAATGTCTTTTCTGTTTTGGAAAGGTAATTTATTATACAATTTCTTAATTTAAATTACTATATTATAATGATAAGAGTAAATAAAGTGCATGGTGGTGTCATCTGGGGCCGCCAGGCACTGTTTTGCAGCGTTTTTTTAGAAATTCATGAAAATGTTCAGTTTTCACTGTTTTTCATGGGACCATTAAGCATGTACTTTAAATTGACTGGCGCTTGCCTTTGCACACAATACTGTACTTTGTTGCATGACCTAATTCCCGAGAGGCTGCCTTGTGTGCGGCTCTGCGACGCGCACACACACACACACACACACACACACACACACAATTCTGAAAAAAATTTCCCCATGTATCGTCCCGGTCAGGACAAGTGTGAGGCGGAGTGCACCTTGTGCAAATTTTATTTATTTATTTGTTTCTCATTATTCTATTGTTGTAAGCCAAAAGTTGAATGGAAATGATGTATTACTTTATGTATTAAAGTCCCCCCTGTGGTTGTGTTTCAGTAGAGTTTGATTTCTGCTCTCGTAACTCTGATCTTCAGTCCGCAGAACTCATCTCTAAACACTTTCATTATTGGCCTTCTTTTCTTTGCTTAATTGGGTGGCATTTTAGAAGGAGACAAAAGAGAGATGTGCTGAATTCTAAACATGGATATTTATGTGTGAGCTCCACAAACAGGATTTCTTTTTTTTTTTTTTTTTTTTGCTATTTAGTCTAAAAGAAAGGAATAAATCGTGTCTGGACTGTGTTAGTGCATTGTTGTTTATGCGTTAAACAGTCATTATTACAGAACTAAAAAACATTGTAGATAAACTTATGTTTATTTAATAGATGAAACTCTAATGTGAATCTTATATTTTCTATTTCCTTAATGTTTGTGGATGTTCAATCTTCTAGAGAGCTTTTGAACACAACAAAAACTGACATTTATTTTTAGTTTAATGGAGTCATCTGCGTCTCACTGAATCTGAATATAAAGTTTGCCACTGGAACAAAACTGTCCCGAACATATTTACTGTTTTTAATTCAACTTTTATTATTCAAAATCAACATGCAATCCTTCTTCCAAACCGTGTTTTTGTTTAACCCTGATTCAATGGTGGAGACCTGTCTGGAGGGTTTTTCCAAGATATTGTGTCATGGTTCACTCGCCCGGGTGTCTCGTCACATCAGTAAATAGAGTAAAGTTGGCTGTTTCAGTTGGTTAGTTTGAGGTTAGTTGGGGGTTAGTTGGAGGTTAGTTGGGGGTTAGTTGGAGGTTAGTTGGGGATTAGTTGGGGGTTAGTTGGGGGTTAGTTGGGGATTAGTTGTGGATTAGTTGTGGGTTAGTTGGGGGTTAGTTGGGGATTAGTTGGGGGTTAGTTGGGGATTAGTTGGGGATTAGTTGGGGGTTAGTTGGGGGTTAGTTGGGGATTAGTTGGGGGTTAGTTGGAGGTTGGTTGGGGGTTAGTTGGAGGTTAGTTGGAGGTTAGTTGGGGGTTAGTTGGAGGTTAGTTGGGGGTTAGTTGGGGGTTGGTTGGGGGTTAGTTGGGGGTTAGTTGGGGTTAGTTGGGGGTTAGTTGGCTGTTTCAGTTGGTTAGTTTGAGGTTAGTTGGATGTTAGTTGGGGGTTAGTTGGAGGTTAGTTGGGGGTTAGTTGGGGTTAGTTGGGGGTTAGTTGGAGGTTAGTTGGGGATTAGTTGGGGGTTAGTTGGAGGTTCTTTGGGGGTTAGTTGGGGATTAGTTGGGGATTAGTTGTGGGTTAGTTGGGGATTAGTTGGGGGTTAGTTGGGGGTTAGTTGGGGTTAGTTGGGGTTAGTTGGAGGTTAGTTGGGGATTAGTTGGGGATTAGTTGGGGATTAGTTGCGGGTTAGTTGGAGGTTAGTTGGAGGTTAGTTGGGGGTTAGTTGGGGGTTTGTTGGGGGTTAGTTGGAGATTAGTTGTTGGTTAGTTGGGGGTTTGTTGGGGGTTAGTTGGAGATTAGTTGTTGGTTAGTTGGAGGTTAGTTGGGGGTTAGTTGGGGGTTAGTTGGGGATTAGTTGGGGGTTAGTTTGAGGTTAGTTGGGGTTAGTTGGGGATTAGTTGTGGATTAGTTGTGGGTTAGTTGGGGGTTAGTTGGGGATTAGTTGGGGGTTAGTTGGGGATTAGTTGGGGATTAGTTGGGGGTTAGTTGGGGGTTAGTTGGGGATTAGTTGGGGGTTAGTTGGGGATTAGTTGGGGATTAGTTGGAGGTTAGTTGGGGGTTAGTTGGGGATTAGTTGGGGGTTAGTTGGGGATTAGTTGGGGGTTAGTTGGGGGTTAGTTGGGGATTAGTTGGGGGTTAGTTGGGGATTAGTTGGGGATTAGTTGGGGGTTAGTTGGGGGTTAGTTGGGGATTAGTTGGGGGTTAGTTGGAGGTTGGTTGGGGGTTAGTTGGAGGTTAGTTGGAGGTTAGTTGGGGGTTAGTTGGAGGTTAGTTGGGGGTTAGTTGGGGGTTGGTTGGGGGTTAGTTGGGGGTTAGTTGGGGTTAGTTGGGGGTTAGTTGGCTGTTTCAGTTGGTTAGTTTGAGGTTAGTTGGATGTTAGTTGGGGTTAGTTGGAGGTTAGTTGGGGGTTAGTTGGGGTTAGTTGGGGGTTAGTTGGAGGTTAGTTGGGGATTAGTTGGGGGTTAGTTGGAGGTTCTTTGGGGGTTAGTTGGGGATTAGTTGGGGATTAGTTGTGGGTTAGTTGGGGATTAGTTGGGGTTAGTTGGGGGTTAGTTGGGGTTAGTTGGGGTTAGTTGGAGGTTAGTTGGGGATTACTTGGGGATTAGTTGGGGATTAGTTGCGGGTTAGTTGGAGGTTAGTTGGAGGTTAGTTGGGGGTTAGTTGGGGGTTTGTTGGGGTTAGTTGGAGATTAGTTGTTGGTTAGTTGGAGGTTAGTTGGGGTTAGTTGGGGGTTAGTTGGGATTAGTTGGGGGTTAGTTTGAGGTTAGTTGGGGGTTAGTTGGGGATTAGTTGGGGATTAGTTGTGGGGTTAGTTGGAGGTTATTTGGGGTTAGTTGGGGATTAGTTTGGGATTAGTTGTGGGTTAGTTGGAGGTTAGTTGGAGGTTAGTTGGGGGTTAGTTGGGGGTTAGTTGGAGGTTAGTTGGAGGTTAGTTGGAGGTTAGTTGGGGGTTAGTTGGAGGTTAGTTGGGGGTTAGTTGTGGGTTAGTTGGAGGTTAGTTGGAGGTTAGTTGTGGGTTAGTTGGGGGTTAGTTGGAGGTTAGTTGTGGGTTAGTTGTGGGTTAGTTGGGGTTAGTTCGCACAGTGAGCAAAATCTCCAACCTCTGAGGAATAAAGCTTTCTGTTTGAAAAACACCACATCTCTCTTTTTAAGGTTGGATGGGGTTGTTGGAAGATTTTTGCCTCCTTATTTGAATTTTCAGGGGCATTTCAATCAAAAAATATATACTTTATGCCAAATCAATTTATTCACAATTCCTCAAACTTACTAATTACATTGTGAATGTATAACCTATAAAGTTAATTCACCATACATTTAATTAACAAAACACATTGACCAAAGAAGATGTTAAAAGAAACGTTGAAAAAATTCTAAATAATAAAGTTAAAGCAAAAATATTAATTATGGCGTGCTAAATCATATGTCATCACGGGCCAGATTTTTGGGAAAGTGAATTACACTGGACGAAAGCTCTTTGATCAGTGCAAAGCATTGAGAATATGCTAGTGTTATGTATTGTACAGTATGTTTTTTTTAACTTGATAAGTATTAGGGGACATGGCTGTTGCTTTAAATATTTCAATGATGAATGATGATGAGTGTGTATTTCATAAACATTAGTGCAGTATTCTCTCAACACTTGCCTTGAGATAAACTTAAAAGCAGACTGAAGTGAAAGTGCATGAGAGAGATTGTAGATATTTTTATCCAAGTGTACTCTACTTAATTGCCGTTATAAATGTGTGGTTGAAAAAACACACGTCTGTCAGATGCACTGTAGCATTTTGAAACTTTATACGATATTGAGAGTTTCTAACAACAGAAGGAAAGATAAACAGCTGGTCCATGACATGCTGGGTTACAGAGTTTATTTCTACATGCATCCAAGAGTTTCATCCAGTTCTTCATTTATCAAATGCAATCAAGGTCTGTGGCAGAGAGTGTGTGATATATGCATATATCCATTAAAGTTAAATATGCATTGTCAAAGAGAGAAGATTGACTTCCCAGCAGCCAAGATATACATTTTGGCTTCAATAAATGTAAAAAAGGAAAGATAAAAGGGTGGAATAAGTGAGGCAGTGACATAACAAAAGGCCAATTTGTTTTAAAAATGACAAGCATATAAAGTGTCATGGCTGTGTGTAATGGTTCAAGGTTTTCTGCTCCTCTCTACGATAAAAGTTCATTTGTTATTTTATGGCGGTATAACTCAGCACAATGGAGCGTTTCTGGCGTCAGCTGGACATGTGTCTCAGACTCACAGCGGCAGGAGGAACAGGCTTCACTTTCACTGTCTCTCTTCACAAGAACTGAAATACAAACCAGAGCAAAGAGAGAAAAAAATAAGGAAAATCTCTGTGTGTGTGTGTGTGTGTGTGTGTGTGTGTGTGTGTGTGTGTGTGTGAGAGAGAGAGAGAGAGAGAGAGAGAGTGTGTGTGTGTGAGAGAGAGTAAGAAAGAGAGAGAGAGAGAGAGAGAGAGAGAGAGAGAGAGAGAGAGAGAGGTGTGTGTGTGTGTGTGTGTGTGTGTGTGTGTGTGTGTGTGTGTGTGTGTGTGCGTGAGAGAGTAAGAACGAGAGAGTGGTGTGTTGTGTGTGTGTGTGTGTGTGTGTATGTGTGTGTGTGTGTGTGTGTGTGTGTGAGAGTGGGTTGTTGTGTGTGTAGAGTGAGTGTGGAGGTGTGTGTGTGTGGTGTGTGTGTGTGTGTGTGTGTGTGTGTGTGTGTGGAGTGAGGTGTGTGTGTGAGGTGGTGTGTGTGTGTGTGTGTGTGTGTGAGAGAGAGAGAGAGTAGTGGTGTAAGAAGGAGATGAGTGGTGTGTGTGTTGGAGAGAGAGAGAGAGAGAGAGAGAGAGAGAGAGAGAGAGGAGGAAGAGAGAGAGAGAGAGATGTGGGGGAGTGTGTGTGTGTGTGTGTGTGTGTGTGTGTGTGTGTGTGTGTGTGTGTGTGTGTGTGTGTGTGTGTGTGTGTGTGTGTGTGTGTGTGGTGTGTGTGTGTGTGTGTGTGTGTGTGTGTGTGTGTGTGTGTGTGTGTGTGTGAATCAAGCAAATCACTTACACACAAACATATACGCGTATTTTATTTTTCTTAAAGATGTTTCCATGGAAACACATTTAATAAATGAATAAATCCATCCTCTGTGAACTCGAAGCTTTTGAGCTGATTTGATGTTGAGGACTGAAAGGAATCTGAGGTTTGAGGAACTGATGTCTTGAGGAAGAACACATAAATCTGCTCCGGTTCACCGCCATTACAGGACATTAATTCTCTATTCACTCTTTGTAATAAATATTATGAACCCGGTAATGGACTGTGTTGCTCTTTATGACGGACGGCTTTGGCCAGGTTTCTCCTCATGATTTCTGGCTTCCCCAGGATCAGCTTTTAGAAGAACGCGTCTGAATCATCGGCTAAGTGCAATCCTTCACGGCACAGACAGCTCCCACAATGAAAAGGCCCTGATGTACGGCGTCCCGCGTGAATGCCTGTGCAATATTAGGAAAGCTTGCTGATTTTTTGATTTTTTTTTTTGTATTATTATTAAAACAGACATTTTTTATTGTTATCATTCTCTATTCTCGAGCTCTTTAATCACACGCTTAGTGTTTCGTAACTTTGTGGCAGACAGTATTGTTCAGGGAAAACATCTTCAAGCACACATAAACAGTCTCCTGTCGGGAATACAATAGGATAGAATGAAAAGTTATTTAAAAGACAATCTAGCAAAAATATGAACTGGGAAAGCTTGTAAATCTCTGCAGATTTCTCCTGCGGTTTAAATTAGTTTTTCAAAAACAACTGAAATAATGAAGCCTGATGACGTAAACTATCAGTCAAAACACAGGAGTCTTTATTTTTTATGCTTTTATTCAGGGAGGAGGCATTAAATTGATCAAAATGTGATATTAAAGACATTTATTTAAAGATACTCCTATTTCAAAGTAATGTTGCACGTCAAATATTCTATTCATCAAATGATTCTGAAAAAAAATATCATGGTTTTTACAATAATATGAAGCAGCACAACTGTAATAATCATAAATGTTTATTTAACATCAAATCATCATATTATAGTGATTTCTGAAGGATCATGTGACACTGAAGACTGGAGTAATGATGATAAATTCAGCTTTAATCACAGGAATAAATTACACTTTACTATATATTCACATAGAAAAGACTTATTTCAAATTGTAATAATATTTCACAGTTTTACTGTATTTTTTTATCAAATAAATGCAGCTTTTTTCTTTTTTTATAGCAGTCTTACTTTTATTTACAAAAAAATGAAAACAACGATATTCCAAAACACGGATTCGTAGGAATAGATAAACGTAACATCTTCCACTTCTACTCAAAGACAACACAGTACAAGTGAACTGAGACAATCCGAGAGCATAAATACACAGGCTAAATGAGGACCCAAACAAGACACAGGTGAACATAATCAATTAACCAATGAGTAACCATAGTAACAGAGGACAAGCGAACAGGAGATAAACACAGGAGATAAACACATGAACAAAAGGAAACAACATAAGAGTCCACAAACAGAAATGAACCATTACAGTTTTTTTTTACCCTCTTGTTTAAAAGGATTTGTTATGTTCTATTAGTTCAAAATAGGTAAATCAGAATATCTAGATGGCTGAAAATAGTGTTAATGATGTCATTTTTCCATCTGTTTCTTGAGTATTTAATCATATACCATCATTGTCTCTATCTTAGAGGTTACTCAAAGAATTGCCAGGAACTCAAGAACGTTTTTAAATGCAGCCATTGTGAGCGTTGACTTTTGCTAAATCACTTTTCAAAGTTATTAAGAAAAAAAATCTTACCGACCCCAAACAATAGTGTATTTGACATACAAAATGAAATAACTAATTATTATGTAATTCATTAAAAAAAAAATTAAAACAAATAATAATATTAAAAAAATATATATATAAACAAAAAAAAAATATTTATTATTTTAAATAAATAAAATAAATAAATATATAAATACATATAAAATGCTCATATATATATATATATATATATATATATATATATATATATATATATATATATATATATATATATATATATATATATATATATATATATATATATATATATATATATATATATATATATATATATATATATGAGCATTTTATATGTATTTATATTTTTTTATATGGTTATATCTCTGAAATGTTGCCAGTTTTAAAACCTCACCGTGTCCAAACTGTTCTGTTGAGATATGACACAGGTTTGCATGCTAAGAACTGATTCTTATGCCGTTGATCTCAGTGGTTATTTTACCCACTCGGCAGAGTTCACTGGACTGGCTCAACATCGGCATTATAGCACTGAAGTGTAAAAATCCCTGACCTGCAAGGTTAGGCAATATTATTCATGTAAGCATGAGGAAAAAAAATCTCATTCCATAATTGAAGAGTTTAAAATGCCAATGCATTTCACTGATTTAAGCTTATATGACATGTAGTGCATGCAAATTACTCAGCGTTAAAGTTATGGAATTAAGTAAATATTCAAATGCATGATGAGTATTTATTGGCTATATGAATAGGGCATATGAAAGACCCAAGAATGTTATTCTAGTGACCCAAAAAAGTAAATGCATGGCTGGCTTCCTTAAAGCTTAAAGAGAATAGTATATGATGTTCAGCACCGCGGACAGCGACCGAGGCCCACACAGAAACACTGGTGATGAGACTCAACATCTGCAAAAGATGAGCTTTTCAGAACCAAAGCTAAATATGTAA